>CM040985.1:13802319-13817223 GCA_022985145.1 Pangasius djambal
GGGAAGAAGAAAAAGAATGTGTTTGTTTATCATTCTCATTCTTTTTTCTTTACATTCAGTGGTACTGTGATATTGACTGACAAGGTGATTTTGAAAGTAATCCATTTTAACTTTCAAAAGTCTTTGATGTCCTCACTCCATTAGCATGGATGCTAGTTAACTACATTTTTATATGTTTTTAATTGGTGTGCCAACTACAGAAAGTACTGATTACCTGGGTTAGGAACCTGTGATGGAGAGCTATACTCTAAACACTGCGGTTGAAAACACAAATCCATTAATTTGGATTAATTAATGTGAACTTTATCAGATGATGTAAAATAATTAGTGCTGTAATGATTCACTTACTTGAGATGGTTCACTGGCCAAAATTTATGATAAGAAAGCATTTTTCAAAACAATATGTATTAGATACTAAATACAGTATATAGCATCTCTCTAAATGGGCAAAGTCCATTACGTTAGCAGAGGTACATACGGTATGTTTTCTGATGTCAGTATATTATTATAGAGACACTGGAGACTCCTTCCATAAATGATAAGTAAACTCTCTTCACAGATAACTTCACCATATCAACAATTGCACATTTTTTATCCATTTATGTGAATCATACATCATGCCATACATTATACAGAAACAATATCGTATTTGAAGGAACACATTAAGATGAATCCGTTTGTCTTACAGCTGGAACTATTGTCAGAGCTGCTATTATAGAAAATTAATCATCACCTCTTGACAGATCAGATTCAAGAATTCAACAATTTCACACAGAATTTAACATTGTTTTTATATATGACCCCTTGATGTATTTTTCTCAGTAATTTTCTCTTCCACTTTGAGCTTTGTTTTGTGAAATATGATTCCCTTTCTGTTCAATTCCCGAGTTAGGAGCACTTCAAAAGAGCAGCAGGTGAAAAGAGCATCTCCCACCACCTGGAGCTTGATCACGCTGCCTCGTCTCTTGTTCTCCTCTTGTTCTCCTTTTTGTCAGAGCCCCGGAATGGAGACCTATCCCCGGACACATGGAGGCGGCATTTTGTTCGTTGAGGGGCTGACACTGACCTTCAGATTTCATCCTAGCAATTTCTCTGTTCTTTCAAGGAGGCATGAATCTAATTTGGGCCTGGGAGCACCATGGCTGCACTCTTTGATCTACAACTTTCAACGAGTACAAAGAGGGTGTGTGTGTGTGTGTGTGTGTGTGTGTGTGTGTGTGTGTGTGTGTGTGTGTGTGTGTGAGGGGAAAAGGAAACCTGGTTTACTGAGGAGAAAGTTACACTTATGAACAGTTCTGGTAATATAAATAGTCAAGAAAAGCTCAGAAATGCAAAAACAGAATTAGCTTTACGGCTGAACTCAAACAGCTACTCAAAATGATTCAAAAACTTTTAAAAGGTGTGTTTTCTCTGATATTAAATGATGTTAAATTAGCTTCTGATGTTAAATTAGCTTGTGTTAGCCAGCTAGAAAGTGTTAGAAGTGACAGTTTTGAACAAATATAAATTACTTTGCTCAAAATTCCCATCGATTATCTCATGTTAGCTTTATGCCAATGAATACTAAACATTTACTTAAAATTCTACTCAGAAATCCAGTTTGCAAACTGGCTAGCATTAGCAGTGAAGCTTCTGAACAAAAAACGTTAGGTGACTTATACATCACATTAATTTATCTCATGTTAGTAAGATAGCTAGCCTTAGCAATGAATATTGTGAACATTGTGAAATCACGTTAGCGAGAAACTGCAATGTGTAAACTCCTCGTTCCTGAAGGCTTTCTGCCCCAAAACTTTACCTCTTTACGGCTTTACCTTTGACTGTTACAAAGCGCTGACAGTGGAGACTCCTTCCAAAGATGTTAAAGAAACAGCTCCTTACAGAAAGCTTCGCCATGTCAACAAACACATGCTTTTAATCTGTTTACATTCCTGTGTAAGCTATCACTATAGAAATGATAACCTATTACAATGAGTGCATTAATATACTGTAAACCTTGCAGCTGCGGGTTTCTTCAAGCTCGTGTAGAAAATTAATTACCACCTTTAAATAGTTATGCAAATTATGATTGTAGCAAAATGAGGATAGCAAAATTAGCATAGGTGAAGAATTAGCAGTATGGCTGTTGACCTGTGGCACTCAGCACTTGAAAGATTGAGTGTAGGACATGAAAGAGCAGCCTTAACAGACTGTATTTCATTTTCCCGTTTAATCCTCTACCATATGTTAAAAGCTGCAGCCATCTGAGTGTCTGAGAGGCTTTTGATACCATCTACCTTGTCATTGTGAATTGGGCCGAAGAGCATCTGACTGCATTTTAGGTGGTAATGCACAGGATAGCGGTCTAAATCGACAAGCTTCACATCGCATACGTAATGGAAAAATGGCACACGAACTGAAATGGACTCACACAAATGGCTTCTCTTCTCTTACCCTGCGGCAGAGGGGAAAGTGCTTTCACATTCCAGTCTGATCTTGCAGAGGAGAAGAAGCTTCAAGTGATTCGACATGGCAGCGTGGGTCAGAGATAAGAGTGGCCTGAGCCTGGAGTCATGTGATAAAAGGACCATGAGTAGAAATTGGATGGGATGGTTTGGAGCTTCTTGCTCTACTTTTTTGTCAGTTGAGAAAAAAATTAGGTCCTGCACTGGCGTTTCCAAAAGGACCATCTAGCCAGGGAAGGATGGCAATTTTGGCCTTTTACTTGTCCTATGATGTGAGTTGTTCCTTGTAGACCTCAAGAAATTAAGAAAAAATTTTCATGTTAACAGAAACTTACAGAACAGGTGAGAAATTAAAGTAAAAACCATCAGGAAGTGCGTTAGTAAGGTGTTGGGCCACCACAAGCCTCCAGAACAACTTCAATACAGTTTGGCAGTGATTTTACAAGTATGCAGACTAGAGATGAAACTAAATATGAACACATTATATGGAATGAGGAGGTAATGTGTTCTAAGCAGATACAAATAAAGAATAGGTGCACCAATATTCTTTTTTTTTTGTCTATTGCCCGTCTTTTGCTCCAATAGCCCAAACACTGATTTAGTGATCTCCAAAATAAAACCATATTTCTAGCATTTTTTATAAAACTACTCCACAGTTCACAAAAGAAATATTATTTTATGCATATTTCTGCTGGAGTTTCCAAAAAGAAAAATAATTGAATTAATTTTAAATAATTTGTCATTCTTAACCGAATGTTCTCCATCGTTTTTAAAAGAAAATCTTCCCAGTAAATCATACAAGCATTATAATGAAATTCCGCTTAAAGGACCCCATTTTGACTAGCAGCAACACTGCATCCCAGCTTTGGTAGATTTAGATAGCATGTCCAAACAAACCTTCCTGGAATATAGCAAACCCAAAAACTAAAGTAAATCCAAAAAATATTATTAGGTGACTGCTGTTGTCAACTGTAAATAACAACTTCCAGGTTTGGAAAGAAAAAAATAATTGTTTTGAAAAATAGCTTTCTTAGACAGAAAACTTTCCAGGAAAGTCCATAGGGTGTCCATAGGTTGAGACCAGTTCTGGACTAAAATTTTGCACTTGGAGCACTTAACAGTTACAGGTACAAATAGTGGCATTGCATTACACCACTACTCTGGAACTGTACTGGAGGGATGAACACCGTTCTTCCAAAAGATACTCCTTGAGTTAGAGTTTTGATAATGGTGGTGGAGAGTGCTGTCACTCCAAAATCTCTCATATATGTTTAACTGGGTTGAGATCTGGAGTTGAAGTGAGTGTGAAAGCTATAGCATATGATTTATATGATCATTTTCATCCTCATCAAACCATTAGATATAAATGTTTCATAGGATAAAGATGATCCAACAGAAGTGCCATTCTGCTAACAAGCTAATACACTAGGTATAAAATAGGTCTTTATATTTACATACATGAGAAGAACATGTACATAGAATGTGCATATTTTAGTCTTTTAGGAAGCATAGGTCTAACAGGATAGAAAAGAACAGAGTGGAAATACGGAGGAGGTGAGATTATTCTCTGTATAAAACAAATTAGTCATAGTGCAAGAATAATAGTTGACCTTGTACAGGTTTTTAAATAATCACAAATTAAAAAATTATGATGTGCAATTAATTCCCTGAGTAATTTTGCACAACAGGATGGAATGTGTATGAGTGAAACATGGTGAGGAAAAATAAAAATAATATAAATGAAGTGGAGTGTTGGGATTTAACTGGCATAGCAAGTTGAAATCCCCACCGAATGTAATATCAGTTCACGAGAATGGTGTCATTGCAGGCTGGGTTAATTTCCTAAAGCAAAAGTAGCACTAGGAAAATGGTGGAAAGTAATCACATACATGAAAAATGAATGAACATTTTACTAAATACTGTATGATTTGATCCAAATGTTTAGCAAGGAGGATTTGAAAATTCTTGGTTTTCAAATAGAGGCAACAAGATGTCGATGTCAAATGATGCATGTTAGGCCAAGGAAATTTGTGCCAAAAAAGGTTTTGCATATGTATTTGAAAGCTTTGAAATGTCCACCCTGTGTGTTCTATCCTCTTATTCTTAGGCTTCCTAAAAGGCCAAAATACAGCAATGAATATATTTTTGTAGATAAAGCAAAACTGGCTGCAAGAATCACACACATTTTTAAAAGCATTTTCATTTTATTGCTTGCCTTGTGTGCATAAAGTCAATGAAAATTTACCTATGGCGTTACTCCAGACATTTCTATTCAGTTTTCTCATGCTCAAAATCCAAATTTCCATAAAACAGGAGTGATGGAAGCCTGACTACTGTTTTGCCTGCTCTAAAATACCTGTCTCAACTTATCAGCTCATTATTAAACCTTTTGCGAGGTTAAAGTATGGGAGAACAACAATGAACCCTGCAGAGGTGCTCAAAAATCAAGACTGAAAAGCACAGACGTACAGTATATCAAACTCTGAAAAAAAGGCTTTTGTTATTTTGTCGCATTATATTGATAAGAAACTACAATCCTCCTCTTTCACTCATACATGCACACCAGTCTGTCAGGGGACAAAACAAAGGCAGCAGGGTGTAAGGCATTATTTGGTAAAAGCATTTCCCTCACAGCATGGCATCGGCCCTCAGCTCGATCTGTCTGCCAGCCTCAGATTGATATGTCTATGAGGCAAAGTCAGTCTGTGACAGCTCCTCCCGGAGGTGGGACCCACTTGGCTATCTGACTTTTTTTTTTTTAATCTATTTTTACTTAGTTCTTTGTTTAAAGGAGTGGGCTTGTCAGGTTCACACTATACTACTGAACTGTGATAATCCCCTAATCACCTTTTTTTCAGACACCACATTTTTTCCCATTGTGATGTTTGATGTGAACATTAACTGAAACTCTTGACCTGTATCTGTATGATTTTTTTGCATTGTGCTGCTGCTACATGATTGGCTGATTAGATAACTGCATACATGAGAAAGTGTACAGGTGTTCCTATTAAAGTGGATGGTGGGTCTATATTCTGTATGATACTTATTTGCTTTAGGTATGCAGGTGAGGTCTGGCCATAGTCAGCAGTAAATCAAAGGAAAAGGAATGTGTATGCCTTTGAATGGCAGGGCTAGGAGCTTGTAAACATTAGAATGACAGGACTAGGGTCTTGCAGGCTGCAGGATGACATGAGTAAGGTCTGAAAGGCAGAAGGGGCTTGCAGACTACATGATAGAAGGAATAGCTTATAGTTCTCAGGATGGCTCGGCCAGGAGCTTGTAGGCTCCAGGATGGCAGGAGTAGGAGCTTGTATTTGTTAGGATAGCAGAAGTTGGAGTTTATAGGCCTCAGGATGAGAGGAGTTGGAACATGTATTACTTTGGATATCAAGGGTAGCTACTTATAGACTTTTAGGTGGCAGTAGTTGCAGCTTGTGGACCTCAGGTTGGCAAGAGAAAGATATATGATAGAAGGAATGGGTGATTATATACCCCAGGATAGCTCATAGTTAAAACTTATAGGTGTTGGCTGGTGGTGGTTCTCTATACAGTACTCCATGAAAAAACTGAGTAACTCTTGGCTTGGAGATATTTGATGAAAGATTAAAGCAACTACTTAAACAGAAGACCAAGCCAGAAGTAAATTTATCTTGAAATTGCGCAGCTAATATAAAAATGACTTGTGTTTAAGTCTATGACCAGGATCTTCTTAATTCTGCATATTCAGTTTATTTCTCATTAAAAGTTTTTTTTTTCCTTGGAAAACATTGTTCTCAAATTGCTTAGAAAATCTGGAACGACAATATCACAAATCAGGAAAACTTGTGTCAAAAATGCCAAGCAAATCAAAATGCAATTCTGTTTTGATTCATTCATGGCCTATGAGTCATTCTCCTACAGGCATAACACCACTCACAAAATAAACAAATCAAAGTGGCACATCCACGTCCTGTATAATATATTCGGCTCTGAGGGAAGCTGTGTGTGATGGAAATGCAGGGGAAGTGCGAGTGGGCTATGCTATAAGCCAAAGGAATAAATCACTGGCTTTAATGAGGAGGTTGTAATGAACTTGGAGCTCACCCATCCAGCCTCAGCTTCAGCCCACTCTGCCTAATGGATGCAGGGTCGTTGGCTTCACAAACTTGGTGCCGTGAACCAGGTTTCTGCCCAAAAGCGTCATATTTCCCCAATAAAACAAAGTGTTTACTGTAAAGTCAAAAAAAAAAACAGTACGGCATACGAAATAAAACTAAATTATCTTCATAATGCATCTTGGCAGGTTTTGGGAATGGCTTAGGGCTCTTTCACACCATGTGGGTCATGTAATGGTAAAGCCATTTGAAGGTGTGGTTTCACTTATCATACTGTATATTATTCATATAATATCATATGTTTGCAATTTCATGCAATATCAGGACATAACATTGCAACACTCTTTCACATATTTTTCACATAAGATCAAATGTAAAATTTAGAGCAGACAGCACTAAGCACTGTGTTTCAAATGCGTATTGGTGATACTAAATGATCACTATCTTCTGAAACAATGAAAATTATTCCAAGCCTAAAAACATCACACACTTCCATGCCTCTCTCTCTGTCTGACTTGTCATCATCATGAAGAGACATTATTGCATTGTTTCATAATGATGCACTAGAGCGGAATGTCATTATGGCTGTCCCCTGGAGTGTCCTGATCTCCTCTCAGTGAGCTCAAAACCCCGTGGATTAGTCGATAATGAACGCAGGATCAGCTCACCTAAAATTTCTCCTGCTTTCTGCCGGGTTACCTGAGAGTACCAATAACAAACAGCATGAAAAACAGCAGCTTATATCAGGCATGTGGTAGAAACAGGCCAATCCTGATGGTATCAAGTCATTGCATCATGCTTGAGCACCTGCTGGAGCTCAGTTTAGCTGTTACATGGCAAGCCAAAAATATCTCAGATAGTAGGTGTATTAGAGGTGTCACATCCCTTTAAAATTGCATTTTGAAATTGCTTTGAATTTTAATTACTTAAAAGATTTAGTAGCTCTATACATTTAAACATCAGTGAGCCCATAATTTTCCATTACCTGATTTGTGCACGTCAAAAACCATCTGTCTATTTTGTGGTGAAAGTTCATTTGTTTTTTCAATGAACAAATAAAACATAATGAAACATAATGTTTTTCAAGAATAAACAACAAATGCTTATTTAAATACTATTTTTGTCATTTCTTTTGTTTGAGTGGAAAATTTGAATAATTGTGTGTAATGCTAATTTTATACAATCATTTATGCTCATTTTTATGAAGGGTGCTAATATTTCTGGAGGGATTATGGTTAGCGACTGAGGCCCTGATTTAACTGAAGGAAAAAAACACTAGCGACAATCCCACTAACTACACACACCCCATTAAGATCACACCCAAATTAGCCTCTTGTTTGTATTCTTAGTAAATCAGGGCCTAAAAGCAGAATATAGAATGTTAAACATTTCATTACAACTTTTTGACAATGAATATTAAATACATTGCATATTCAAAACATTGAAATATATATATATATATATATATATATATTTGAATAGCATTCGAACAGTGACAGCCCTAGTACGTACCCATGTCTATATCCTTCTATTCAGTTTTACAGCTTTTTAGAGGACATGCTCTCAGTTACAGATGTCTTCACTAATTAAAGAGAATACAGGACAGTTAATGGAACCGCCCAGCTCTCATACACAACAGCTACAGCCAAGACCCAGTGACAGGCTAAATCAAGATGTAATCACAATGGCCGGCCCTCTCCTTCTGGCTATCTCTGTGCTCTCATCCATCAACTAACCTCCAATAAACAAAAACGAGCTGGCAATCAGTATGCCTCATAAAAGCAGCCTAAGGTTCAGTCCAACACCAAACATTACAACTTTACATTTACAAACTTACTTAGTTATATAAAAACCAGAGGCAAAAGTAATTCCCTTTAACATGTTCTCGTATAATCTGCCACATAAAACACGGCGGTTTTGCCTTTGGAAAGCAGGGAGGCAGATACTGAGAAGCGTCTCTTGCTGTCATCACAATTTAGGAGGGTCAAATCTCACAATGGCAGTGCTAATAACATATGCAGGTTATAAAACAACAGCACAGATATTTCATGCTGACAGGGACGTAATCTTCTTGATTGATTTTGTGAGTTTTGGGCTACAAATCGTAGCTGGACATGGCAGATGAGTCAGGTTGGTGTCTGGCATGCTGTAAGGGCGAGGAGTGATCATAAATCTGAGCACGCTCATGCCACCCAGACTAGACAGACCAATTGTGAGACAAAAGCCATGTAGATATACTTCTGACCTACCACACAGAACCAACATTTCTCATCAGCAGGAATGATTACATAAGGACTATGATTAATACAAGGGCTATGATTGGACAAACTTTTCATGATAGTTGGCTCATGCTAAATCTTACCATCATGCTGATCATGAGACCAGGGCTGGATTTTCAAAAAAAAAAAAAAAAAACACATTAAACACTCTCGCTACCAGTTGAGATGATCTTGCCTAAAGATTTCTTTCGGATTTTCAACTGTCCAGATTCAGTGAGCCTGTGTGCATGGACTTTATATGCAACATGACTGGCTCTTTTTTTTTATGACGTAATAACTCTAACCCAGACTTTTCTCCTGCAAAAGCACAGCGATGACAGTTTTTTGCACTTTGACCACTATTTTCCCAAAAGGATTTATGCATTAAAGCATTTTTTCCTGAAGTTTACAGTGACCTTTTAAAAAAAAAGGCCTTGCTCTTCTATTGCACTTAATAAACAGCTGCAACTTGCTCTTGTGTGGTAGAGCTACAGATGGTCACTTATTACTGGTCAACTGATGTTTTATTCACAAGTTCATCTGCTAGTATTTCCAGAGGAGCTCTTAGATTTAAGTGCAACAAAAACTACACAAATGTTCCATTACCAGTTGTATGATGCTTTGCCAGAACCTTGTGAAATCCGCTTTGTCCATGATGTTCAGGCCATGTTCGTGTGTGAGCAAGCAAAGCCAGTGTCAGGAGACATGTAGCGAGCACACAGATGGTGGTGGGGAAGTTGGCATGCAGCACAACGCCCACTGGCACCCAACTGCTCAGTAAAGTGCCGTTAACCCTGCAGTCTCTGAACTGAGCCATGTCGTGCATGGATAGTTACATTAGATTGCAATCTGATTTCACACATTAAGACTATCACAATCTTCCTGATAAAGAGGAGAATGAGCGGCTGAGCATGAGAACAATGGGAAGATGGAATATAAACACATCTAACAGACCTAATTTCAAATGTGTTGAGGTTTGCACATACACAATGTGCATACAACAAATCAGTCCTTAAAATCTTGATTAGAACATTTTTGCGATGTATTCTGCGGAGCTGTACAGTATATTCTAAATATTTTTATAGAACTTTCACTAAAAGAGTATTTAATAGGCACTGTTTGGCAAAAATGCAGCTATGTTAGCCAGCTACTCGGCAAGTTACAACCGTGATTAACAACACCTGTTTTGCTAATTCCAATTTGTTCTCAGTGGCAGCCAATTTCTTCTTTGTCTTGTTTCTAACCAACAAAGAAGTAGCTATGAACATGTATGGACTGTAAATTGTATATTAGGAAAATGAAATATAACACTTATCAGTGTTAATCTGATACGATAAAATAGCTTACTTAATTAAAGGTTACTGAAATTTAAATAGATCTTACCACCTCATTAGTGGAAATATTGCTAGTTATACTAGTTATCTATTTGCTTGGCTAGCAATGCTATGTTTCTAACTAGGTATGAACACTGAAACACAATCAACATATTTTCATTATATTAACATCACCACAACATTGCTGGTGTATTTTAAAGACAACAAGAGATTGTGCAAATTAATAAGACAACTATAAGCTGTTGATCAATACAACAGTGGCTTAGACAGCAGTTCCTGCTGCAAGGCAAATCACAGGTTTGTATTTATCCATTTGTTCTAATATGTTTAGTACTAACTCATACTCATTCACAGATACTTGTATTGTGAACGCGCCACATAATCTAAGACTAATAAATTGATTTAAAAAACATCAAAGAAAAATTTATAATCATTAATATAGTGATGGTTTTTCTAAGGAGACATTTATTTAAGTTTTAGTGCTTTGCAGCAGTCGGTGACTTCTGGATGGAGCAATTTCTGGTTTCTCAGTAACATGTCAAGCTGAACATGTTATAAGCTTTTGGAGGAGCAGGACACTTACCAAGGACAGCTTGGAGTGTGTGGTCTCACTAACCTGGGTAACACCCGCTTCATGAACTCTGCTCTACAGATATGTGATCATCTTCTACATGCGTGTTTTATTATAAACAGTATTGTCATATTTATATGAACAGACTGCACTGAATTGAATAATGAATAGGAATTGAGATTTACCTGAGCCTGGTGAGGGAATGACTGTTTGTAGTTGCTATAATGTTGTGATAGCAGGAACTAACTTGTTTCATGCACATTCCTCAACATTAAATGTAACTATAAAAGGATTAAAATTATGATGTGTCATTCTTTAATAAATTTTTTTTTTTAAAAATAATCAATTAATTAATTAATATTGCTGTAAAATTAGAGGAATAAAACACTTCAAGACACATGGGGTGGTAACAGTAACTCCGCTCAGCACACCCCCAAGTCTTTACTCATCTTATGTTATATTCCCTCCTCGAAATCCCTCTTGAACTGGATATTAGAATGAAAAATATAGCAATATAGTAGCACAGGTAGAAAACACTGTAGTTCATTTACCAAGCTACCAAGGCAGCACTGAACACAACTCACAGCTAACCTATTATTATTATTATTATTATTATTATTGTATTGTTGTTGCTATTGTACATTTCTTTTTGGTATAAAACAGTAAGTGTTTAGATTTAATAAACCTCCCGTATATAAACCTACATACAGCTTTGATCTGTGTATTACGTACGTAAACTAGTACATAGTGAATATATTTAGGTTTTAGTTTTTATTTCATGTTTTTTTTTCTCCCACAAGTCTTCTTTAAAATGAGTCACTGCTGCTCCAGTTCCATATCGAACATGCTTCTTGATTATTATCTACACCAATCTTTTATCATTAACCTTCTTTTGGCCCATTAGTCTGTGTATGTATAGCTGCCTGGTTTTTTTTGTGTCTTTGTTAAATTTTGTGGGTTTTTTTTTTTTTGTTTGTTTGTTTTGTTTTTTGCATTTAAGAGTTCTGTTTCCTCGTTTCTTTTTGTTTTTTTCCCTAGTACCTAGCTCTATTCATCCTAGTTTCTATGCAGTCTTGGTTATTCTTTAATATTTTTGGTTGTTTTCACACTTCACCTGAAAACTCCCATGTGCAGACACCTGAGTTTGCACCTGGGACCGATTCTGGGCTCATGAAAGTAAGGCGCGTCATCGTCACAAGTTCATTTTCACACCGTATAGACTATTAAGAGACATGCATTTTGTGTGATGCGCTAAATTCATGCATTCGCAACATGAACATGAGCTCAGTAGTAACATACTCCAAGGCTTATAGCATTAGCATATCACATGACTAGTCTACATGAAAACACTGCCATTTGAAACAAGAAGTAACATGACAGCTTGAACCAATTGCATTATTTGGCTCCCATTTCAGGGAGTGTCAGTCTCAAGCAAAACTTCTAGCATTCGCAAGACAGTCTTTAGTATTTAGTATTCACAAGAGAGCCTGGTATGACTTGTCAATAAATGTGGCCAAGAATCATCTACTTTCATTTTTAAGTAATTTGACTAACATGGCAGAAGTCTCACCGTGAACAATTTCCCACAGCTTATTGGCAAGGCAAGACTAGGTTTTTTTGTATAGTACAATTCACAGACAAAGAAAAAAGCAATTGGACAAGATATAAAATACAATATGTTACGATAAGCATATTAAAACAGATAAAAGTAGCAAGATAAAATAAGTTCGAATGCTAGAATAATGCTAGCCCTGAGTGCTCATTTAAAGCCAGAAAAGAACAGAAAGTTTTTTTAACTTTGTTAATTTTATTAACAGAAAGTAAATTATCTTGTTTCTCACTAACTGCTTAAAAACATCTTTAAAAACTTTTAAAGACAGGATTCTGTAAACATTTTTCAGTCCAGTGACTATGTATTGCTGAAAGATTGTGTTGAAAATTACAGCAGTGTATATTAAGGGAAGTGTAGAGATCAGTTGCAGTCAGATTGCAACCTTCAATATTCCGAAGCCTCAGACCAGAAAAGTGTACAAAAGATATCAGATGCTCTGTGGCCCCATGACGACGTGCCTGAGGCTGAGACAAAGAGTGCTAACGTTCATTTATGGTTCACTTTTTATGGTGCAGTTCCCTGGCCATGGGTTTTTCATGGATTCTGCAGTTTCCAAAATGATTTCAGTCTCGAGTAAACTTACCATAGCCTGTTTAACTGTATTCTAGATATAGCACTTGCTTTGTTAAATCTGCTTGCAGAGATCTGACTTTTTTACATACACTGAACACAATCCTCGGGTTCATCGTTAATAAAGACGTTGCATGTTCGTCTACTGTCTCAGGCTTGCAGCGTTCATGTTAAATCTCTATAGAGGCACATCAACACAGAAGAGTGGCAGTGACAGTCGCTGTGTCTTCATACTTTGTGATCAGCGTGTACTGCGAATGTTCACACGCACACGCTTACATCCTCTCTCACACACACATGCACACACACAGAAAACAGTGAGGCCTTGTCAAGATGCTGTCAATTTCTGAGGACAGATTCACCATGCGCCATCTGCAGCTCCCCTCCTGTTTGACTCTCTCCAAGGAGGAAGAGACAAAACGCCTACAGACAGCCACGAACCAAAAACACACTCTGAGCAATTGGAGGAGAATTGCTAACAGCAAACAATTGGCGGGGAACGCATTTACTCCTGCAACTTCTACCTGGATTGTATTCTGATGCGATTTTACAATCTGTTGTGAAACAAGTTCCTGACAATCCGTATCAAAATAATTGCCATAATCGCATATGCAAATCAGCTTGTTACACTTAAGTACCAACTTCCTTGCATGTAAAACATGGTTGGTGCATTGAAAAATCATTATGATGCCAGAGAGAGAGAGAGAGAGAGAGAGAGAGACAGACTCAGAGAGAGAGAGACAAACAGAAAGACATACGAGAGAGAGAAAGTCAGAGAGATACTGGCAGACAGAGGAAGAGGCTGACAGAAACAGAGAGACAGAGGGATGGACAGAGAAAAAGAGACAGACCAAGAGAGAGACAGACAGTCCATACAGAGAGAACGACAGATAGAGAAAGAGATCATAAATTCACAGCCATCATCCAAAACTTCTCCTCTGTGAGCACTGAGCAGAAGCTGAGCTGTGTTTTAGGGGAACATGAAGGAAGAGCGTGGCTGGCAGTTACATACATATTCACTCTTCATCACATAAGAAACACAAATCACCTCTGATCTAATCCAATCCTAATACTATCTGTTATAATATTTTATATAGCTATGTAATTTATATAAATTAATTCAGTACTGCATATCTTTCTGTAATACATCTGTTAATTTATTTAATGTGTATTCGTGTTTAGCATTTATTTTATTCATTATTGTTTTTCTTTTCCTTTATTTGTTGTTATTGTTTGTCTGTATAACTTTCACATTATTTTGCTTTGGCACCATTGTTAAAACAGTCATGTCAATAAAGGACACTTTGAACTGAACTGAACTGAATGACAGACAGACACAGAGAGACAGACAGAGAGAGAGTGACTAATAGAGACTTGCAGAGAGAGAGAGAGAGAGAGAGAGAGAGAGAGAGAGAGAGACTTTTAAGATGCCTTTAATGCATCAGTTCAGCGTATTTAGATATTTATATATTTACTTATATATCATTCTCATGGAGCTGGCGAACTTTCCTTCATGATCACTTTGTTTTTAATGAAGGGGGGCAGGTTTGAAATGATGACTCGCGTCACGGGGCAGATAGAGGGGAAACTTGTATTCTGACACCTTTTAACCATATTCCACTTTCAATTAGCGCACTGATGAATCTTTCCTTTTTCAGGAACACACCGCAGCTTTTTTCTTTCGGGAGGCAGAGTAGATCTCACACCCGACCTGCTCTCCCACCGCTAACAGCACCTCCTCCACCTGTGCTCCACTCTCACCACTCGCCTCAGAGGCCATGCCGTCCCGCTCACTCTCTCCCGCTTTCAACTCGAGAGAGAGATTGAGAGAGAGAGACAGGCAGAAAGAGAGAGAGATACAGAGAGAGAGACAGGCAGAGACAGAGAGAGAGAGAAAGAGATAGAGAGAGACAGAGAGCAAGAGATATTGACAGAGAGAAAGCAACAGAGAGACAGACAGAGGTAGAAGCATGCTGAGAGAGAGAGAGAGAGAGAGAGAGAGAGAGAGAGAGAGAGAGAGA
>CM040985.1:13820882-13842412 GCA_022985145.1 Pangasius djambal
TCTGAGTTTGGAAAGACAACAACAAAACGAAAAAAAAAAAAAAGTCAATATTTTTCCTAGGATGTCTATTACATGCATTTACTTTTTTTTTTTTTTTTTTTTTTTAACAAGCATGCAGTGTTTACTATTATTACATTGTAATATGTGGATAATTATTGGTTTATTACATAGTAATTACATGGTATTAGAGCAATGGAGCATTTATAATGAATGTTTTTTCTGTATTGGGTAAATCTGCAGCCCTAAAGGGTTTGGTTCTTTGTCCCTGGTAGAACCCTACAAGTGAGCATGATTCTTTAAGAGACAGTTCCAAGTAGAGCCACTATAGGAAGAAAAGAACCCTTGAAGAACTATTTAAGAGCGGAAAAGTTTAAACTTTTCCATTTCAATATCTATTAAACATTACAAAGTTTGATTTTAAAAAATACATATAATTTAATAACAAACGTGCATTCTGATTCAGTACTCACACATGTACAAATTAAAGCTGATATTCTGCATATTTCTGTAGAGGAGCCATCAAAGACACGACAGGGTTAATCTTTGCAACTGTTCTTAAAAAAAAATTACAAGTATGAGACAACGTTGGTATTTAAGATGTTTAGGTTTGTTAGCAAATGAATGTCTTTTTTTGTTTAAGTAGAAGAACCTTTAAAGGCACAAAACAGGGTTACCTTTCATAAAATGTCATAAATATTGAGCTGTCAGAATTGCAAGTATGAGAAATATCACTATTAATATTTACATTAAAAACAGACTTGAAATATGGAGTTTCAGTTTCCATGTATGACACACTGTCTGGAGTGAAAGCTGTATAGCATTCTCTATACTCTATAGTAACTCTATACTAATACTGGGTAGGGCCTCCCTTTGCTTTCAAAACATCCTCAATTCTTTGTGGCATGGATTCTACAAGATGTTGGAAACATTCCTTTGAGATTCTGGTCCATGTTAACGTGATTGCATCACGCAATTGCTGCAGATTTTTCAGGTGCACTTTCATGCTGCTAATCTCCAGTTGTGCCACATCCCAGAGATGTTCTATTCAGATTCAGATCCGGTGACTGGGAAGGCCACTGAAGAACATTGAATTCATTGTCATGTTCATCAAACCAGTTTGAGACAATTGTGCTTTGTGACATGGGGCATTATCATGTTGGAAGTACCATTAGAAGATGGGGAAATTGTGGCCATGAAGGGATGCACATGGTCAGCAGTAATAATCAAATAGGCTGTGGCATTCAAGCGATGATTGATTGGTATTAATAGGCCCAAAGTGTGCCAAGAAAACATTCCCCACACCATTACAGCACCTCCACCAGCTTGGACTGTTGACATAAGGCAGGTTGGGTCCATGGATTCGTGCTGTTGGTGCCAAATTCTGCCTCAGCAGAAGTTCATCAGACCAGGCTACATTTTTCCAGTCTTCAACTGTCCAGTTTTGGTGAGCCTGTGCCCACTGCAGCCTCAGCTTTCTGTTCTTGGCTGACAGAAGCCTTCTGCTGTTGTAGTCCATCCGCCTCAAATTTTGACATCTTGTGCATTCTGAGATGCTTTTCTGCTCATCACAATTGTACAGAGTGGTTATCTGAGTTACTGTAGCCTTTCTGTCAGCTCGAACCAGTCTGGCCATTCTCTGTTGACCTCTCTCATCAACAAGGCGTTTCCGTCCACAAAACTGCCATTCACTGGATGTTTTTCTTTATTGCACCATTATAAAGAAAGAAAACTCTAAAGACTGCTGATCGTGAAAATCGCAGAAGGTCAGCAGTTATAGAAATACTCAAACCAGCCCATCTGGCACCAACAATCCTGCCATGTCAAAGTCACTGAGATCACTTTTTTCCCCATTCTGATGGTTGATGTGAGCATTACCCAAAGCTGCTGACCTGTATTTCCATGATTTTAAGCATTGCACTGCTGCCACACGACTGGCTGAATAGATAATTGCATGAACAATGACCGTTGTTTCTAATTGTGCCTAGTGAGTGTATCTTACCTCAATAA
Organism: Pangasius djambal; assembly: GCA_022985145.1. Lineage (NCBI taxonomy): Eukaryota > Metazoa > Chordata > Actinopteri > Siluriformes > Pangasiidae > Pangasius > Pangasius djambal. Next base: position 13,822,890 of record CM040985.1, read on the forward strand.
TTCAAAGGCAGGAGAAGAATTCATACGACCTCTGTGTGTGTGTGTGTGTGTGTGTGTGTGTGTGTGTGTGTGTGTATGTGCGTGTGTATTGGTGTATGTGCGTGTGCGTGTTGGAGGGGCAACAGCAGTGGCCATCGACTGCTCGTGTGTGGCCTCCAACTCCAGCTGTGTTAAACTCTATGGGAAATATTGATTAAGTCAGACCATGAGGGCAGCTGCCGTGTCAGGTTCTGATCAATAATTGAATCTATTATTTATTTATTTGTTTGTTTGTTTGTTTATTTATTTATTTATTGTAGTTATTTATTCCTCCTCCCTCAGTGGTATTGCTGTTCAAGGCTACAGTGTATGAGCTACACAAACACACAGTATAATCAGTTTTGTTTAGGGCATAAATATTAACAGCAGTGTTAGTCATGGGAAAAAATACATTTCAAAATCATAAGTTTAGTCCAGTGGGAAGAAACACAGCATAAATATAGCAAATAGAAAATCGCTGTTTTTTGGGTTTTTTTTGTTTTGGGTTTTTTTTGTTTTTTTGTTTTTTTTTTATATTTCTTCCCCAGCAGTAGTTTCCTGGACATCTGTTTTACAAACTACATTTAAAAATAGCTTTTTAATCTTGTGACACTGCAAATGACAAGCCAATATAAAAATCCATTCTGCCTAGACGAGGCACACAGCTGCTTTTAAAATGCTTGGATTGGATCTTTAGAAAAGAAAAAAAAATAGAAAACACCCAAAGGTGTGTAAAGGGGGCTCATTTTCCTAAAGGAGCTTCGTTAGCCATCAAACCAATGCTCCCTAATGGGGCCTCTATCTTACAAGCTTTCACTAATTGTGGCAGATTAACACACAAACACACACACAAACCCAATTCAAAGTCCTCAAGGGGTCTGTAGAGAAGCATCAAAGTGAACAAGTGAGCTTGAATAGCAGGATACTCTGTTGCGTCCCAAATCTCGATGTAAAGCTGTGGTTTGGGTTAGAAAAGAAGTTCAACATTTTAAAGTAGAAAAGTTTTTTTCAAAAATGTACACTATTATGTAGACATTTCATGCTCTGCATCTGCTTCTTTCCTTCTTTCTTTTTCTTTCCTGACTTGACTTTGTTTAAACGTCTTTCATCGACATGTTGGTTAACGGTTTTCTACATTACCCACAATGCTGTTTGACTACTTGCTGATAGTGGCGCAGTATTTATTTAGCCCTAATTAAATAATTTAGCCCTCGCTTCATCTATACCTAAAGAAAGCTATGCAGTGGCACTATAGTCCATTAGTCTGGCCAGCTCTGTCACCTCCTCATATGTACACTCTGCTCAAACAGATCAGCATGCTTTGTGAACACATGCTTTGTGCACTCATTATCTCTGCCATAAATCGACTGCGTAATATAGCTGCATTGCATTCTGGAACTTTGAGTCCAGCATTTGGAAAAATGTCTACACTGGTACCTCATTGAATTTCTCATTAATATGACATTGAAAATTTCTGGAAAATAGTAGGTGAGAAAAGAAGCTCTTGCTCTTTTGTTTTAGCAACTAACAGCGAAACCTGACCATATTCCTTTATGTTTGTGACCACTGAACTAGCAATAACTGTGAACTAGCAATAACTGTGACGCACAACTACTTCTTGTATGAATAATGAGAATACGGCAACCAACAAATTAGCACCAGAATCACTAAACACATAACATATAAGCATATTTAATGTTTTTCAGTGTGGACATTCCGTTAATTGCTGTTCTACCACTGGCCTCCAAAGCAATGCTGAGGCTCAGAAAGTGATAAAAGGGCCACTGGCTGTAATCAAGCAGGAGCATTGCTGTGCAAAACCCACATGCATATTCATTCTTGGCTCTAGTAACTGAAACATGAGGCTACTTCATGTCTCTGATGCCTGACACAGCGAGAGAGAGAGAGAAAGAGAGAGAGAGAGAGAGAGAGAGAGAGAGAGAGAGGAGGCTGTAGACTGACGAGAGGCATGAACTCAGCCACAAACAAACTCCACTAATTAGTCCCTTAATGATCTCTAGTTTTGGCGTACATGCCAGTACAACTTCCTCATAAATAAACAAGCAGATAAAGAGATATGAAACTCATTAGGAGTAAGGAGATGTTAGGAAACTATCATGAGGCCTGACACATATGACACTGGAGCACCAATTTTGCATCATCAGAAAGTTATTATTACTAGTGGTGCCAGCAGTGTAATATTTAATATGTCATGTACAAATATGTGCTGCAGCCTCAGAAACATGGTGGCATTTTCTAGTATATTTTCTAGTATAGTACAATAATCAGTTAGTGGGGGCCCCGTTGGTTATAGCATAAGTTAGCCTAGGTAGTTCAGTGTGTTACTCTTACCATACCTACAACACCAACATTCCCATTAATTGCTTTATAAAGTGATAAAATTGTGGAAAGGTGAAAGATTTAACAACAATTTTATCACTTATGGAATCCTTTTGCTAATGTGAGCTAGCTGGATCTCTAGTTATTTGAGAGCAAATGCTGTACGTAGAAAAAACACCCCCGTGTTTGTTTTTTGTTAGCAACAATCTAGGCAGCTAACTATGATAAGTGATGTATATTTTCCTCCTCAAACAGTGAACTATATAGTCAATGTTATAGATTTATCAATAATTAATGAATAATTTTAATATGTCTGTTGATTGATCTAAAGCAAACAATTGTATATACAGCATAAATCATTTAAAAGTTTACTGCTGATGCTGTAAGCAGCCATGTTGATTTGACGTCACTTGCTGAACTCAGGGTTGAGGACACCTTTCTAAGGCTCATAGTAAGAATGATGACAGTTTTTGTTTGTTCAGTAGCAAATGTATTCGCCAGCAAAGTCAAAAACTTGTGCAGATATTTCATGCGTCAAGTTTCTTTAATTCCACTGCAGTTTAAAGGTTTTCTGTAACACTTCACAAAGTCACCCTGCGAAGACTATTCAGGCAGCAAAAAACAGAAGTGTAAAAATGTATTATTTATTACTTTATTAATTTATTTGAACATTTATGTGGAAGCTTAATAAACCATAGCCTCAGTTTCAGTATACAAAACCTTGTGGCTATAGAAGTACTTTTTTATTAATGCTAATTTTCCTGATTATTTAGCTATGACTAAGCTGATGAATTGCGTCAAGGATGCTGATCTCAGTACAGCTTAAACCTCCTGCTCCTAGTGCGAGTGTTTTTCCAGCTACTTATGGTCCTTATAGCGAAATAACTATAATATATTCTGGTGTATGGAGATTTGTCCTCAGACGAGGATGTAATATATCCTCCATCTAAGCTGCTGTAGGTGGTTTTGATGAATACCTACAGGGCTGTATTTACACACACACACACACACACACATACACACACATTCCATCTGGAGGATAAAGTTACCGTTAAATAACCATGATTGTCATTTGCAAGTCAGACATAATGGGACAGAAATGAAAACAGCGTAGTGGGCAGTGACTGCCTTGATTAGAATTCAGTAGAAGTTGTGAGAGTGTTGGAGTGCATAAGATGTGTGTGTGTGTATGTGTGCGTGTGTGTGGGCAGGCAGGAACCTCTGCTCCATTGGCCGGGCTTTGATTTTCTAAGTGAACCTTCATTTCATAACCAATCTGGCTGGGAATTTTATTGGAACTGGCTGTTCAGTTCAGTTTGGTGCTATTTATTATGTAAGGAATAAAACACTTGGGGGCGTACTGTTATAGGAAAATAATCCATGATGGGGTGGTGTGATGCAGCCATGACATTATGCAGAGGTATTATTACCACCCAGGAGTGGATGATTTTACCTTTACAGCATCTACCAAAGGGTTTTATTCCTCTTATGCCACAGCAATTTCCCAATAATTATTATTTTTAATTCATTAATAAATGATGTCATGCTTTTTCTCCATTTATAGTTACACATAATCTCTGTGAGACATTAAGTTAGTTTCTGTTATCACATATGCTATAGACAGCTTTAAACAGTCGTTCCCTCGCCAGCCTTTTTTCTCTCTAAGTTAAGTTTTGTTTAAGCCAAAAAAAATAATGTAGCTTGTCATGTTACTGAGAAACCACAAAGCATAAACTCGTCTGTTCTGAAGAATTTCCCTTGGCGGAAAACCTCCTGACTGTTACAGCACTGACACTGGAGACTCTTTCCTAAAAATGTATTAGAACAAGCGAATCCATATAAACATATGTAAACTGTATACACTATATATAGAATAAAACACTTTGGGGTATGCTGTTAACATGCTGGTAACAGTATCTCTGCTTCCAAGTCATTATTATTTTCCCTATAAAAGCACAACCCAACTGTATTCCTGACAAAACACTGATTGCTTCTGTCTCTGTTGCACTGCACAATATTTCTTCTATTTTTTGTTTTCTGTTTAAAAATATTCAAAAGTGATAAGCTGCTAAACCCTACATGTAGGACAATGTAATTATTTCTACCAATTCCATTTCATTCACTGTGGGAGTTCACGTCTTGCAAACAAATATAAAATGTTTGAAGTCTCTTTTCACATAAAATTAAATGAAGCAAGTACAAGGAGTATTTTTTGGAGCATGGGCCTTCTCTCTCTCTCTCTCTCTCTCTCTCTCTCTCTCTCTGTCTCTCAGAAGGCGGCACACTGGCCTTGTAAATCTGTTAGACTTTAGATTTAATCAAGTCTTATCACTTTATCATATCATCATGTGACATCTACTAATCAATGGGGATGAGTCATTATAGCCTTGTTTCAAACTGCAAAAAAAGAGGGGGGAAAAAATGCAGCAAAATTAACTACATTTTGAGCTGAATACAAAAGTAGGAAAAAAAAACTGACAGACACAGAGGCCACACCTTCACTGGGATTAACAGGCACAGAGGCCACAGGTCCTATCCTATGATTAACAGGCGCAGAAGCCACACCTCCTTAAGTGGAACTGACAGGGGCCACACCTCCTTCACCAGGATGTGAAAGAGATTTATTAACCACTGACCTTGATCAATAGTGTGGTTTTCCTAGTGTCCTCTTGCTCTTTCCTCTGCTGAAACCTTAAACCCGTCAGCAGAGAAAATGAACGCTGCTCTATGAAAAGTGTTTAACCAGCTAGCAGAAGGAAATGATCAGCCAGAGAAAGACAAGCCGACACACACACACCACAAACAATGTCAAACCTCTGAAAGATCCTTAATGGAATGACCTTGGGCTGTTTCGACTTCATCATCACCTGTGATGTGTGTGTGTGTGTGTGTGTGTGTGTGTGTGTGTGTGTGTGTGTGTGTGTGTGTGTGTGCATATCTCAAAGTCTCTTTTTATCCTGTACTCCACAGTCCAGCACACAGCGCCCCCTATTGTTGGTGAGCCACATGCACCAGCTAAACTGGTGAGTGAATCTCTGGTTCTGTCTCTGACAGGTGAGAGCTAAATGTTAATGCAGTCCACTCACTATGCATAATTCATATTCATCATAACCCATTTTTGTGATCATAATTTAATACAGAAACTAAGGCACAAGATCACAGAGTTGGAGCTTGTGTGGTGTTGCAGATTTATTCTCTGCATTTTCAAGACCATCATTGCACCTGCATGATCATTAATAAAAATAATAATAATAATAATAATAATAATAATAATAATAATAATAATAATCATCATCATCATCATCATCATTATCATCATCTTCAGAAACTTAAATGAAAGGCATTTGGAATGGATGTAATGCAATGTAAACGTATGGGGAAACTTCATAGGTTTAGTGAAGCCTCTCTGGCAAAAATAACAGCACTGTGCCTCTTCTGTAGTTATAAGGCTAGAGATAGTATATGGCCAAAATGAGATAGATGATATTTTTTCATATATATTGTACTGTAAAAGAATCAAATCTGACCCAAATGCCATAGCTGAAAAAAATAATTGTTGGGTATAAATGACCACATCCAGCAACAATGATTAAGCATACTAAGAAGCCAAAAAAGCAATCTAAGTCTCTTTCTAGGCGTATGGATGACCCGGCAGCAGAAATGTCTCATCTGAAATCATTGAGTCTGGAACTGAGACTGTGCAGCATGGAAGCTCATGTCCCTCAACAGAGCCCTGCTTATAGACCAGCCTTCCTTCCCAATCTGTGTCTGATCCTCATTAACAGCAGCATCTAGGATGTTTTTTTCAAGCTGACCTGAACCACCATGTTCAACTTCAGTAGCATACGGAAACTAATATGGACCTGCCTCTGTCAGATTGCGTGCACCACTAACAAGCTCTAACTAGCCATGACAGCCAAGCTTAAAATGACACTATGCCACAGTGCAAGAAGATTTTGGACTGAATGTTCAGTTGTGACCGGGTTGAATACAATCCATTTCTTCCTTTCCTACCCAGAAAAACCTCCAGGATCCTAACCAGTGTGGCTTCAAAAGAGCATACTCTACAGAAACTGTTTATGAGAAGCTTGAGCGCCCGAACTATCATCAGCCCTCATCCTTCTTGGCCTATCAACTGCCTTTGTCACAGTCAGTCACAAGACTGTCCTGTTCATCCTCACAAACTTTGGCACAGCATGGTTGCATTTTCCTTTGCATCTGGAGAGACAGGCATATCAGGTGACATGGACGGGATCCACATCTGCTGCATGCAAACTCTCTACTAGTATCCCACAGTGCTCAGGACTGGGTCCATTTCTATTCTCACTCTATACCTGCTCTCTGTGGGGTACTGTTTTTTTCATCCTCTCCTCATTCCTCCCTCAGACACCCATGTTTCAACTTGTATCTCTGCATGGCAGACATCTTTCATGGATGGCAACTCATCTCCTGTAACTAAATCCCAGCAAAATTGACCTGCTGTATATCTCTGAAAATGAATTCCCACATCAAAATTGTGATGTCCCTGGAGAACTAGTGGATCACAACATCTAAATACGCACATACCCTTGGAGTAGTTTTGAACAACCAATCATTCTATCCTCATATTGCTAACCTGACTCAGTCATGCAGATTTCTCCTTTACAACATCTGGCCATTTCCTTGAAATGGTTCCTTGGAAATATGGCTGTATGGCAGTGGTATTTATTATAAATACTTCATCATATGTCACTGATTTTTTTTAATAAATACTTGGCATGCATGTGCAGGTGCACAATAAGGCATCCAGGTGATTCTCAACACCACTGACAATTTAATTGGTGTCTTTTCACGTTTTGGTGTAAAGTGTGTAGCATGTGAAGCAGGACCCTGAAATGTGGCAAACCTAAGGGAGAGATTTGGAAAAAGAGCAAAAGAGAAGAAAGGAGAGACTTCAGAGTGAGATTCACAGACAGAGAAAAGAACATGCAATCGAGAGAAACATTGTTCTGTGTGAATTGCCCCACCTGTCCCCTGCTGTGTCTCCTTACACATGCCTTGTTGGAGAGGGAAAAGAGTTAGGCTACATCCACATTAATCCAAATAAATTTGAAAACGAATATTTTTCTCTACATTTTGGCCTTCTGTCCACATTGAGATGGCATTTTTGTCCAGTGAAAATGGAGCTTTTTGAAAATACGCTCTCAAGTGGATACGTTTTTGAGTTTTTGTGCTGCAGTGTTGCCAGAGAAAAGGGAGCTATTCAAAAACAACAATGTATTTTTTCATGTGATGCAGTCATGTGACCCATTCAACTAAAAAAAAAGAACTTTATAGTCTTGGGGTACCCGCAGCAACAACTCCACCTCTTCGTCTATCCATTTAAAAAACTTGATGCTTTTCCTCGACATTGCCAAATCAATTCAAAGAGACGGAAAGTAAATGAACTCATGACGGAAATGATGCAGGCCAAAGCTTATTACATTTTTTCCGCATTCGCAGTATGGGGATGTAAGTTTCAGTGTGGATGAACAATTTTTGGAAAATGTTTGAAAACAGCAGTGTAGATGGAGAGCGTTTTAAAACGAAAATACAGTTTTCAGATCTATTCAGATTAATGTGGACATAGCCTAAATCATATTGACATGAGCGCCATCACCTCACTCATACCCTGCTGAGATTTCTTCCTCTCTGCATCTCTCACTCCTCCACATCCCTCATTCCTTACTCTTCTTCTGATGGAATACGTTACCCTGCTAACACTAAACACTTTTTTTCCCTCATTGCAGGTTGACTTGTCAGCATTCAAAGCTAATGTCATATTGACACAGTGGGTAGTGTTGCTGCCTCATAGCTGTAGGTCTCTGGTTTAATCCTGAGTTTGGATGACTGTCCCACAAATTGTGTTCATTGGGTTCTAAGCATAACAAAAACAAGAAGTGACCAAAGAGGGAAATAGGAAACATGTGAATCCAATCAACAGGTAGAAAGAGGGATAATGATAACAGGAAGCTATGACTATAGGAAAGGAAATTTACAAGTTAAAAGGGGAAGATGGGGTGCTGAGTATGTGTCAGAGCCAAAAAACGATCGTCTCAGTTGATAACTGAGTGGATACACATATACTTTGTTACAGTGCATGTAGCTTTCTGTTTTTATCTGTGCTCTTCCTTTCTCCATCCATCTTTCAAACCCACTGCGCTATGAAGACTCGTGCTCTCTGACTCTGTGCCTGATCTCCATTTTGATTCCTCTTCTCCCTTTGTATTCATCCATCTGGACTCCTCTCTCACCCCCTCACCCCCTGCCCATACCCAACTGTTTCAGCTCCTCATCACTGCCATCAAAACCGTTTGCTTAGACACTCGTTTACTTGTCTGAAGGCAGACGGTGACGTATTAACTCCATGAACTTGTCACCTTGTCACTTCTGCTCCATAGAGGGGTGTTTAAAGGAGGTGTTCCACAATTCAATTCAATTCAATTTTATTTGTATAGCGCTTTTAACAATGGACATTGTCACAAAGCAGCTTTACAGAAATAAATGGATTAAAAATATATATTGTAAATATGTGAATTTATCCCTAATGAGCAAGCCAGAGGAAAAACTCCCTGAGACAATATGAGGAAGAAACCTTGAGAGGAACCAGGCCCAAAAGGGAACTCATCCTCATCTGGGTGCAACGGATAGTGCAATTATAAATAAATCCCTTCTATTATTGTGTACTATATGGACAAATAGTGCAATTGTGCAACCAGTAAATTCATCACAGTGTTCGCAAGAAGTCCGGTTGGTTAAAATCTATCCATCATCCACTGATGGAGTCCTGAATACGAAGATGCTCAGGGGGACATGAGGGGCCCCTGAGACATAAGGCAGCCAGCCACTCCACCCTCGACAAACCTGAGTGAACATTTGAGAGTGGGGGGGGCGACAGCATCCAAACATCCCAGTTCACCACAACACTCTATGCCTGTGAACCATCCAGACCTGCTCCTTTACCTAAGAAAAAACTATTCACAAAAGGCTTGACTAAACAAATATGTTTTCAGCCTAGACTTAAACACAGACTGTGTCTGAGCCCCGAACACTAAGTGGAAGGCTGTTCCATTACTGTGGGGCTTTGTAAGAGAAAGCTCTACCCCCAGCTGCAGCCCGCACTATTCGAGGTACCAACAAATAGCCTGCACCTTTTGATCTAAGTAGGCGTGGCGGATCATAAAAGACGAAAAATCTGCACAACACATACACAGTCAGGGCTGAAAGTCTGAGGGCACTACCATCGACAGTGTCTGTTTTGGTAATTTTCAAAAACCTAAAATAAATATGATTAATTTTCAAGAATGCATTATTTCAAACATTTTGTTTTGCTTATATGTAACTCTGGTCACACAGCATTTGATTACTTGTGACACCATGTTTCATTTAAATGGTAATGGAAACTCTGCCATTCCCAGAGAAGAAGGTGTGGCCTTCTCTGTCTCAGTCCCAGTGAAGGATGCATGGTCTCTGTGTCTCAGTCCCAGTGAAGGATGCATGGTCTCTGTGCCTCAGTCCCAGTGAAGGATGTATGGTCTCTGTGCCTCAGTCCCAATGAAGAATGCATGGTCTCTGTGTCTCAGTCCCAGTGAAGGATGTATGGTCTCTGTGTATGTCAGTCCCAGTGAAGGAGGTGTAGCTTCTGTGTCTCAGTCCCAGTGAAGAAGGAGTGGCTTCTGCGCATCAGACTGTTAATTACATATCATGATGTATATCATCTCTGAAATAATTAGTTTGTTGAGAGAGAGAGGAGCGGAGGTCAGGGGGGAAAAACTGAAAGAAAAAGAGACAGAAGAGAGAAAGAGAGGGATGGATGTTACATCATAGTTTGTTGAGTGTCATGTCCTAAATAACCTGCATCTTGAGTCTTCCTAAAAATAGGGTGTGTGTGTGTGTGTGTGTGTGTGTGTGTGTGTGTGTGTGTGTGTGTGTGGGTGGGTATTCCCACCTGCAAGCATCCTTGTTTTGGCCTCACCAATATTATATTATGTCGGATCCTCCAATACTGACGTAACAGAGAAATATAATATTTGACATACGGCTTTGACATTACTAGTAGCTTATTCACACTCCAATGTAAATGTTTATATATGAAAATAAATTGATCAACAGATAAAAGTAAATATATTCAATGCTCATCAAATTCAATGCTATAACCTGTAAAGTTGATATAAATGCTAGCAGTAAGAGTCCAGTGAGACTTTGTTGCTGTGTTTGGTTCATATTGGAGTTGTTGCTTGAGGTTAATAAATATTTGTAATGATTGAAGAGTGTGTCCTAAGTTGTAAATATTTTTGTGCTGTAGTAATTTTCTTTTATTGGGCAAAATTATCAGCTCGATTGACATGTTCACAGTTAATCTGCACATAAATAACATCAAATAAAATAGACATTCTACCCTGCAATCCACACTGTCATGCTACAGCAGTAAGACAAATTGAATAAGAGAAAAAGAGAGAAAACGAGAGAGGGATGTGTACTAGAGGAAGCTGCAGGGTGGTGTGTAATAGTGATGGTCCACAGAGAGAGATAATCTCTAAAAACAGGGCACACTGAGAGGCAGTGGAGAGTTTTTGTGTGGCGGATAAATACTTCTTAAATTTAATGTAATGGAAGAAGATGAATGAATAATAACAAATTATCCATATGTTACAATATTAGTACACCTAAGATACATGTTATCTTTTTGCATTTGCCTAATTATAATATATCAAGTAGTTGGGTATATTACGGTTAGCCTGCTACCAACATTGCACTGAGTTGAAATTTAACTAGTAGAAATTAGCTTTACCACAGACGCAGTGATTATACAAATTATGGCATTAAGCATTGCTTGTTAATGATTATATTAACATGATTTATTTGTATGGGTGGGCAGTATCAAAGGTCCCAGTTTGGGCAACAATACAGCACTGAAGTACGCAACACTAGTTAAAGTGTTTATGTCCCATTTTAGAAGCTTTACACACATAAAATAAAATAAAAATGCCTGGTACAATACTGTGTACTACATATATCAGGCACAGAATGTTAAAAAGGAGGTACTTTTTCAAAAAACTTGCTTAGTTAAAAGTGTATGTAGCTATTCCATATTATACTTAAAAAGTATATAAAGAAAAAAAAATCTGCAAACTTAATGCAGTGGGTATTTTCCAAGTGCCTGGCCCACCAGTTGACACATAAGCTTGACACATAAGCAAGCTTTCAGCCATTATGTAATTCAGAATGGCTTTAAAATGTATGAAATTTAATTTGTGTCCCTCTGTCTCTGTTAGGCCATCTGACTTAAATATTCCTAATTTTGTTAAATAATTTAAATGTTGTATGTATACAGCATTCAATGCAACTTATTTTTATCTTATCTACGTATACATCCATTAGTATAATGAAAAAGACTATTAGTATAATAAAAAAGTTACACAATCATCTATTTCTATTCAAACACATCAAATATTTCTCAATTTTATGCACATCCACACACACGCCCCTTCATTTCCACCACAGTCTACAAGGCTCTAGGCATAACAGTCTGAATGGAGCAGAGCGTTGCCAGTTATTAATGAGCTTGCTTCGGTCATGGTAGCCTCCAGCATCAGGAAGTGTGGGTAAAGACTGCTGCTTCTCTCAATACATACACACACATATACAGACAGCCAGAGGCCACCATAAGCAACTACCAAATCATGAAGTGATTTATAGCGCTACAAGGTCTGTGACCGCTCTCCCGAGTGTCAACCCACCTACTGTGGTGCGTGATTATTCTACAAACTACTATCACTCCAACACAGCACGCTCACATGCTGCACTGAGATTCTGATCTGCTAATCTAATCCTGAAGGGAGCCGACATTTCAAACTACAGACACATCTTGGTTCATTCTCAATAGCCTTGATGGGTATCTATTGAGACAAAGCAGGTGTGACAGAGTGAAGTAAACATCAATGTATACAAGGTTGAACTACATTATTCACTATTCAGAATAAGGTAAACGTAAGGTAAAAAATGCAACGTAAAGTAAAAATTAATGTCATTATTTACAGTACATAGGGAATGTTGCTCATATTCAGAATTGAGTTATGCACATGATTAAGGTGGCCCATTCAGATTATTAAAATTACCTTTGTGTAATTCATGCCTTTTTCTTGAGTAGAAACATCTGAGATGGGGCCTTTCATTGCTATTAAACACAAGCAGTTGCATTTAATCACAAAAAAATTGGGGGACAATTTTTATTTTTTTAATAATGTACTCTGACAGTTAATTGTGTGCACAACTTTATGTAGCTACAATCTACAGTCAGTATTAAGTATTCGGACAGTGACATGATTTTCATAAGTTTGCCTCTGTACACCACCACAATGGATTTGAAATGAAGTAAGCAAGATTTAACTGAAGTATAGACTTTCAGCTTTAATTCAAGGGGTTTAACAAAAAAATATTGCTTTGGCCATTTAGGAATTACAGCAATTTTTCACACTGAAAGCAGTTTCATGGCCAGGTGTGGAGTGTTTCCTCATTATTTCATGACAAATTAAGGAGATAAAAGGTCTGGAGTTGATTTCAAGCTTTGAATTTGCATTTGGTAGCAAATGGGAACTCTCAATATGCAGTCCAAAGAGGTGTCAATGCAAGCGAAGGAGGCCATAATTAGGCTGGAAAAAAAAACAGACCTATCAGAGAGATAGCAGAAAGCTTAGGAGTGGCCAAATCAACAATTTGGTACATTCTTAGAAAGAAGGAATGCATTGGTGAGCTCAGCAACACCAAAGGCCTGGAAGACCACGGAAGACAACTAAAGTGGATGATCACAGAATTCTTTCCTTGTTGAAGAAAAAACCCTTCAGAACATCTGCCAAGTCAAGAACACTCTGGAGGAGGTAGGTGTATCATTGGCTATGTTTACATGCACATCAAATTCCGTTTAAAGGCTATATTTGGCTTGCAGTCATATAAATACCTAGCCTACAGCTAAGCATCGGTTAGCACCCACAAATCCTTGTGGACTGAGCACACGCATATATATCTCAGAAGTGGTAGCTCAGTGGTTAAGATGTTGGACTCCTGATCATGAAGGTTGAGAGTTCAAATCCCAGCACCACCAAGCTGCCACTGCTGGGCTTTTGAGCAAGGCCCTTAACCCTCAACTGTTCACTTGTATAAATTAGATAATTGCAAGTCACTCTAGATAAGGGCATCTGCCAAATGATGTAAATGTAGCTCTCCTTTCAGTGGATTTTCTGAATAAGGTGTTTACAGCAGGCATAAGGTCGCATGAATAAGGTTCTGATTACAGCAGGCATATTCCAGGGGTGGGAATCGGGATTTGGGGAAGCAGAATATTGTCTTAATCTGAATCAGGCAATCAGATTGTGGTGTTTACATGACTCAATACTAATTAGAATATTGCCAAATTCCAATTAATACTGGAATATTGATGTTTATGTCAACGTAGCCAGTGTCAAAGTCTACAATCAAGAGATGCCTTCATGAATGTAAATACAGAGGGTTTACCTCAAGATGCAAACCACTGGTAACACTCAAGAAAGAACTGAAAGGCCAAAAAACCTCTAAAAAAAAGCCTGACTAGTTCTGAGGCAAGAGCAACTTGTACCAGGAGAAGAAAAGGAAGGGTTCTTGTTTCAAAGCATATCACATCATCTGTCGAACATGTGGAGGCAGTGTTATGGCATGGGCATATATGGCTGCTAATGGAACTGGGTTACTGGTGTTTATTGATGATGTGACTGATAATAGAAGTAGCAGGTAGGCGCCTATCAGTGGATCAGTGGATGGATAATGATCCAAAATGTACCGCAAGAGCAACCCAAGAGCTTCTTAACCCAATTTCACTTACTTAGGACAAAGGTGAAAACAGAAAGACTCACAAACAAGCAGAAACTGAAGGCGGCTGTAGCTGCTTGTTGCATTTCCAGTTAATGCAATATTTTTTGTTAAACCCCTTGAATTAAAGCTGAAAGTCTATACATCAATCACATCTTGATTGCTTCATTTCAAATCAATTGTGGTGGTGTACAAAGGCAAAATTACATCACTGTATATTAGATTAAGGTCATTAAATCATGATGTATGTGGGATATAGGCTATTTTATCCCACTGTTATTTCAATTAATAAAATAATGTTTTTGTTAATTTGATGCACTCAACTGAAAACATGCTCAATGGTTTGAAGGATAAGCTGACCAAGCACTCATCTGCAATACACTCGATTATGAAGTTAATTCATAATTTTATCTATAAAAACATAGCTCTTCAAGATGATCAATGTCTCTGATTTAGATGCTTCCGATGTGCGTGCAACAAAACTATAACTTTTTAATTTCTTTAAAGGGAAGGATACTATTAATTAATTGTGCTACATTTATGTATTTAATATTGTTCTCGAAGGGTATTCCAATTTTTTTCATTTTACAGCTCAAAATGTAAATTCCCACATATTATGGTTACATCAAACTTCAATGCAGCTGGATTTAATATTGCTCTTCACTCAAGTTTATATTGCGCAAGAAACATGCACTTCAGTTCATGGTCAGAATGTGTAACTGAAAAACAACGCTGTTTTCATCGAACTCTGCATGCAAGTGTCTCAGATCTGAATACTAATGTGTGCAATTTCTGTAGTAATTCCTCAACTTCGAATATGGCCCAAAGTATGTAAAGTAGTGATTTGTAGTCTCTTATAACATTGTATAGTTTCCGGTTGTGATTTTCTTTTGGGATCTGCCTAGGCTGATCTGAACTTCAGTTTGACTACATATCTTGGATCAACTCCAATAAAAAAAACTTGAATTCTGTTGACTCACTTCTCTATATGCAGATGAGAAAGCAGACAGACATTTTTCTCTGGCTTAGAAGGAAGGTTGAGAAGGGGGGAAGAGGGATGGAGGAGACAGGAGCATGGAGGAGTACAACAGACAGATGGAGCAGATGGATGGAGTTTGTGCTGCATCTGGTGCAGTGGGCAGTCGCTCTGGCACTGGGAATTTGGCAATGGAATTGAACCATCCGCCAAATATTTTTTATCTTCCTAAGCTAGACTCTGTGATGATATTATCAATGAGTAAGATTAAATAGTCATTTGTGACAGCCTTCACAGGAGGCACAACACTGCACTCAGTCACAAATACAGTGGAAAATGACAGCACATGCTTTCATTTCCAAGCAAGGGTTATAAGCAGACAGGATACAGTGACAAATATGAAATACAGCAGGTATGATTTATCAAACTGAAATGTATGACATGTTCTTACTTACAAATTTGTAATACAATACATGTGTAAAGTTACATTAGGATTGAGGGTCACATTACATATTCATACTCTTTCATGCAGCTTGAGCTGTATGAAATGAAACAAAGTCCAAAGTAAAATGATCCAAATGAAAAAAAAAAAATCAAAATGCAACAAAATCCAACTGAAAAATGATCCCAATGGAACAAAATCCAAATTACAATCCAGCCTTTCACGTTTTCGTGAGATCAGGCTCAAAGTGCCTTCTTATACTACTAGGTGAATGCAGACATGATAAAATCGTTTTTGAAAGAATCTCTTTGAAAGTGTACTGACTTTAGTGAATCAATAAATGATTTGCTTATCCAATTTGCAAATGCACCAATTAACTTCAAAGTTCTGTTTAAAATATTTCAGTCCTGCACGCACCGTTAGCAGCATAAGGCATAATGGATCCATTAGGCATGTCTGTCTGACATGGTGCCTATTTCAGTATTTAATTTAAGCAAAATTCATTCTTAAAATGCTAAAACAAAATGTGACATAGAACACAATATAAATTGAGCATCAGACGCTGCATCAGATATGTATATTTGAAATATGTGTATATTTTTATGGGCATAATCAAACAATCAAAGATGTTATGCACAAATGTATAAAACACCAGCCAGTTTTGTCTGTATGTACAATGTGATGTACAATATTTACATTCAAATACAGGAAACTGCAAAGGTGTCACGTCTGAGTCCATCATCGATGCAGGAGCCACCTCAACTCCACATCCACATCCAGTCCGGACATTCTAGCTCTCTAACTCACCTGACTTCTAACTACACCTGTTTCCTATTTAACCTCCTTTCACTCACTGTACGTAATCTACTCAGTCCCCTCTAATCCTCGTGAGGTTTTTGCCATTTCTGTGTCTGTTTCTTAGTGATATATTTTCCTTACTGCTATTTGTATTTGTTATTACTTTTTGATTCATTTTTTTGGTTAATGAGATAGTCCTATAACATTTTGGATATCTCATCAACTGACATCAGCTTTGCTTCACATTTACAAGTTTGTTTGTTGATTTGGATTTGCTACCAATGCTTGTGCTTTTATCTAACTGCTTCCACTTCATGACAGAAGGCTTAATCTTAAAACATTGACTTTACTGTTTGGCCTTTTATAAGAAATGACACAGAAAACAAAAACAAAAAATACCGCATTTTCATTTGATTGCTTGCATTATGTGCATGAAGTGGATGGAAACTTGGCTAGTGACAGTTAAATTGAGCACAATATAGGTCAGGGCAGATTTCAGGCTATTTTCCAAATGGTGTGACTGATATTTCAAAAACAGTTTGTTTTTCCATTAGTTTAAGTTTAGTCATACACATTTTTTCATCGACTGTCTTGTGCAGGTATTGTCAACTGTTTGGACCATGGTCTGGATGCAAAGTATTTCAGTAGACCAAACTGAGTACTTGAAAATATAGCAGACTTTAGAAACCTGCAGAAAAAAAACTGGCCGTAGTTCAGTGACTCAAGATTTCTAAACTCGACTCATCACTGATTTTCTGTTGTGACTTAGCCAGTCACATGCATTTAGTGACACCGTGGTTACCATGAAGAAAAGTCAACAATGATTAAACAGAATGTGTAAACACAATTGGACAGAGATGTTTGTGATTATTCTCCAGTTTGAAACCGATGTCTCATCTGTTCAGATGCTTTAGTCAGAAGTGGTAATATGAAGTGCCACTACAAAACCAAATAATCCTTTTGTGGCCCTGAAGGGCAAGCCACCAAAAAACCCTTTCAATTAATGCAGTTAAAAGTTAACTTCTTACAATAAAGTGATAAACTTTACAATAAAGATATCAACTTTAAAAAAAATAAAATAAAAAAAAGCATAAAGAAACCTTTAAATAAAAAGTATCTGTGTTAAGAACAGTAAAACAGTTACCTTTAAAAAAGTCAGCTTAAAAAAATTTTTTTTTCTTTTTTCTTCCTTGAACTTAAGGACCACCATAATTTCTAATTGTCTTAATTTCTATTAACTTTCTATTAAAATCACCATAATTTCTAATAACTTCAAATTGTCTTATTTATAACCATCTAACCATTATGTGTAGTCATTAATGGTTAAATGTAACCGTTGTTGCCATTTTTCAGTCATGTTAGTTCCTTTTCCAGATCTCTTTAACAACTGGACCTTCACAAATGACCCTGAGGAGCATCTCCTTATTCATTACAGTACCCCCCACACACACCAACCTGTCTTAGTGTTTCTTAATTTGCTGATCTCTTGAGTATTCCTTTTACTCATTTTTGTCATTCTTTATCTTGTCAGCATGGTGCAGGTCTTCTCAATGTGCTCTGGGACAGAAATCTGATTATCAAGTATTCAAATCCACAGTGTATCCTGTTGTTTGTTCACTCCGTCTCACTCTCGTATTCTTTCTCTCCGTCTACATGCCATCCCAGCGGGCACCTTTGTGGAATCATGCCATGTTTGCTTTTTTTGACAGAAAGCAATTCCCCCAGCATGATCCCTCTCTCTCTCTCTCTCTGCACAAGTTAGTTTACAAACCTACTCGGTATCTTTTTCCTACAGTTCAGGTATGAAGATTACCTTTTTTTCATACAGATGGAATACAGACAGGTGAGCAGCAGGTGAGTGATTTACATTAGACATTAGACCTAAGTATACAGAGAAATGGAGAGAGACAGGAAAAGATAAAGAGAAAAAAATGTGAGATCGAGAAAAGAAAGACAAAGAAGCTACTATGTTTAAAAAAGAAACGCATATAGAGGACAGAGTTGAGCGTGTACAGATTAACGATTCATACACATTGTGATGGTGTGTAAGACAGCTACTTTCTGTATTGATGGCCGGTTCCCAATCCTAAGCCCTCTTTTTATTTCTCCCCCTGTGATTAGTAATAATTGGACTCTAAACGCTCACAATTCCCTCAATCGCAATAATTACCACTGAAAGATGACTTCCACTTAGCAAGAATGAAGAATTTTCATTCTTGCTAAGTGGAAGCATTACAAACAGCCTCCTCCTGAGTTTAATAATAAGGGAGAAAATCATGTTAAAGTCTGAGTACAAGAAGAGCCTGAGTTTTTTTTTACTTTTTTTTAGTTTCTAGGCAAAAGAACAGTTATAATTGAACAAAGCAGTAGAGAGTAATATCAAGATTGTACAAATTGTAAATTTATTAGCTAGCCCACCAGTAGCTATCCTCTCTCTCTCTCTCTAATCTGGTAGCTATCCTCCCCTGATTTAAAAAAAAAAATTCTGAAAGTTTCTACTGTACTGTAGTACCTCATGTTTGCAAAAGTAAAAATATTATTTGAGTCTGACTAATATCTTTATTTTTTCTGGGTATGTTTAACCACAAGGTGAGTGCATGTTGTGCTAATACAAGCTTTACACTGGACTTTATTTGGCTTGGTTTCGTCAGTGTTTCCGCATACCTGTGTGTTCTTTAATTCATGCATGCTAATGCTTTAATCCAGTCATGCTATTTACAAACATATCACATCTCGGACGATGTGTTTAGTGCAGCAGATTAGGGGGGATTAGGAATGAGTAGTCTATGCTATAGTTACAGCATCGAGGTGAATCATATCACCCTAAAGTGCATTAAATTTAAACATAGCTACATACCAAATAAAAACCTTTTGTTTTGTAAAGGTCAATAATAAGTAGATTTGTTTTCTTTTTCTGGTTGTTGAAATATGAATTTAAAAAATAGCCTGGATATGAAATCTGCTTGGGGAACACAGGCTACTGATATGTCCACCTCTGAATATTGATAACTGAGTATTCACATACACTATATTACAAAAAGTATTCGGTCACCCATCCAAATGATCAGAATCAGGTGTCCTAATCACTTG
>CM040985.1:13842512-13863775 GCA_022985145.1 Pangasius djambal
TTTGGAAGAATGGTCAAAAATTCCTATAAACACACTCCTCAACCTTGTGGACAGCCTTCCCAGAAGAGTTGAAGCTGTAATAGCTGCAAAAGGTGGACCGACATCATATTGAACCCTATGGGTTAGGAATGGGATGGCACTTAAGTTCATATGTGAGTCAAGGCAGGTGACCGAATACTTTTGGTAATATAGTGTATAGTGTAGGATTACAAGGGAAAAGGTTGTGAAGTTCCCGGGTTGCTTTGGTTTTAAATACAGGACAACTGTCATGTTTAGGTCTGGGTCATCATAACAATTCACAGTCTGATAACTGAGCTTTTTTTCACTAAAAAACAAAAAACAATTTAATTTTTTTTTTTTAAAGTATTTTAACGTAAGTTTTAATTTAAACTTCTTTTAACCTTTAGGGAAAACTCCACCCTGAAACACATTAAATATGTTTATATTGAAATATTTGTGATGTGTTTAGTGATTATTTGGTGATAATCTGTTGCTTATGTATGATGATATGTATGTCACGCTGACATAACAGAGGGACATCGTCATTGCTGGAGCAGTTACAATCATTAATAGGAGAAAAAAAATTAATGAAAGTGATAATCAGTTTTTGCTGGTAGCTCACCACTTTCCAGTGACATTCAATGTTTTATTAATGAGAAATCCAACCCTAAAGCAGTGGAGGCTGCAAATGTTGGAGTTAAACTAGAATCTAAGAAGTAAACTCAGAATCTAAACAAATCTTTTGCACAACTGAAGATCTCATAATTATAAATGCAAGATGTACAGGGTGGATTTTTGATCATCTTTCTATCCCTGTATCACTACTTGCTCAACACTGTATGTTCTATATCATTACATGATTTGCACTGTTCGTATGAGGCGCAGTCACAAACTTGTGTAATACCTTTTCCTCACACATATGCAATTCTCTCCTTATGTTGTTGTTTTGTCTTGTATGTTGTCCATTACTTCATATGCATTTTATGTTAGCTCTAGGAGCATGTTACTGTAGCACAAAATGTTTGTATACTCTGAATTCTGAAAATATATGACAATAAATTGACTTTAACAAATACAACATCAGTGCAAAGATTAAATTATTTAACTATGGGAAACAGCTTGAATATTATTTTAAATGATCACCTATACTGGTACACTATAACGTTTTCCATACATGAAGCAGCACCAGAATATTCTTAGTCATATGACACTGAATAAACATTAGTCAGGAAAAATAAATTGTGCTCATTATTATATAGTGCAAACCAACAGGAATATATAGCAGCATGTCTGAATAAGTAATGTGAAGCTCTTTGTTTTTATATCCAGAATAATTTTTTTGCCAACAATGCAGGAGAGTTCAATGCTAACTACACTGATTAGCATTTAAAAGAGCATCATTTTTCATCCTTTGCTTCGGCCATTTTGACTGCAATTGAACCTGAAGACCTAACATTGTTCATTTATGGCTATAAATACCATGGTCGCTAAAAAGGCCAAACGAAAATGCCTGTCAAAAGAAAAAACCTCTGTGTAAACCAAAAGCCTCCTTTATATCACTGAATGCTCAGCTGGGAGCCTAAAAGCTAATATGCTAATACATCTCTTCTCTGTGGAATGTGCTTGAGATGAAGTGGGGAATAAAAAAATCATCAGTAATTTGTCTCTTATTGAGTGATGAGCTGTTGGGGAAGTTGCTTTAAGTTAATAGTACTGCTTAGCATGATCCTGCAAAAGGTAATAGGGCTGCTAAACTAAAAACAACGTGTCTGAGGTATGAAAGAGAAACTGGCAGGGATTAATTACACTCTCGAAGTTTGCCTCACTTTGCAAAAGGTCATGCTTTGTATCAGCAAAAAAAGCTCTGATGATATTAAGAAAACTTGTCTGGAACATTTTGTGACATTAGCAAAGAGTTGCAGAAGTTTGTGGCGGCATTGTGAGGAGAGAGAGGGATTATGGGTCCCCTATTGACACGATCTTGTTAACACCTGAGATTGATCTCTCTCTCTCTCTCTCTCACGCTCTCTCTCTCTCTCCTTCTCTCTCACTCTCTCTCTCTCTCTGATTATTCTTCCTTGTACTGATGCTTTGTCTTCTTTCCTTTTCAGTGAGGGAAGAAGGCTGTTCTGAATCCATTCAGTAATCACCATTCCTCTTACTCTCTGCTCTAAGTGCTACATTTTCTCTTCAGCCTCTCTCCTACATGGATTTTCTGGGAAAAGTCAGGCTTGATTCCAAGTTTCGAAATTCAGCAGGTTTTGAAAATGAAGATATGTCATCAGGAACTTGAATATTGGATTGAAATCCAAAAAGTGATGCTGATCAAAAGGTAACCACTACAATGTATAAATCAAAGCCTTATTCCATGTGCTTAAACTCATTTAAAACACATTAAAAATGTTTCTATTGAAATACAGTACTTGTGATGTGTTTAGTGATTCTGGTGCTAATTTCCTTGTTGGGCCTGGTGCAGCCTGGTGGTACTATGGGTAGTTCTTTGGTTTTCTCCCAGCTCCCAAAAACCTGCTGGTAGGATGATTGGCTACTAAATGGCCCTTAGATGTCAATGCGTGTGTGCATGATGGACTGGTGTCCCATCCAGGCTGTTTTCCCGCTTCACATTCAGTGTTCCGAGAACAGAGGAATCACAACCCTGATCAGGATAAGGTACTTACGGAAGATGGATGAATAAATGAATCAATTTGCCTTCAATTAAATTCAAATTGTTTCACATGTAGGGCAGCAACCAATCTAATCCTGGAGTTGTTAAAGCAGTGTTTCAACCAGAAACAGGTATAAGTATGGAGAACAGAGAGACAGCTAAACATGAGGGTTGAGGGAAGTGTCAGTACTCAGGAGTGTTACACTAATTACACTAATTACAAAGCAATCAATCAGACTTTCTGATGATACAATACCACAAAATGTAACAGTAATGAACTATAATAGCAAAAAAGTAAATAGGCAACTTTAAGTAATTGGGATACGTTAATACCATTTTTTAAGACAGGGTAAGAGTTTTTTAATACGTGTCGATACAGATCTCAATACTGATACCTTTGTTTGCGAATGCCTTTTTTTTTTTTTTACAGAGCACAGTTTACAGTCTGCTTTGCATTGATTGCAATTATTAATCATGAAAAATGTCCAGATTGCAGTCTTTTTGAGGGCCGTTCTGAGGGCCTGACACTGGTCACATAGTATCATGTGGTATCGGATGCTCGTATTGGAGCATCATAAATGAGCAATTCTCGATACTAGTATTGATAATGATGCATCCCTAGTAAGGAATGTGTTTTTATTACTTGCTCTCTAAAAATAGTATCATGATCAAAGTAAATATACCTAGATGGACATACACACACTAAGTGAAGAACTCATGGAAGAGTTTAGTTTTCAGATATTTGTAGAAGGTAATGAGGGAATCTGCAGAAGAAAACAAAGCAATCAAAGTCTGGTTTTAGACTTCATTAAACACTGTAGTGGTATCACCAGGGTGAGCCGTAGCTTGTAAAAGTCAGACTTTGGAATAAGAAATCAATATGTCATTAACCTCACGACTGGCTTACAATCCTTGTCCACTGTGGCATGTGAAATGGGCTGTTATGTTACACACGGGTGTAAAACGTCTCTAATTTGGAGAGAGTCATTAAGGCTGCCACAAAGAACAAACAAATGGAAGTGCCATCAGAAGATGTGTGTGCACTTTCATTATTCATGCCACAATGAAAAGAAATCCATTACAATCCATACCTTTCAACATGTGCAACAATAGTGACCTTTTGCCTGCGATGCTAGAAAGCCTAACATTTTGATTTCCCAAGAGGCTCAATTTGCCTAAACACAAATCACCCAAGCTACAGCAGGGCATCTTGTACTATAAACTGCATTGGTTGCACTTATGACTGTGTATAAATGTGCTGTATCAGAGCTCCAGTTTTGCTTTTTAGAGAAGGCAATTACATAGAACAATCGTCGTTTTGGGGTATTAACCTTAAGGCTGCATCCTTGTCCAGTGAACTGAGGTTTGTATAATGTGTTATGAAATGTAAGCCAATAAATGCACATACAGGAAGAGTGCACATTTGAGGCTTTGACCACGCTTTCATTTTTGAATTCCAAGCTAAGAAGCTTAAGTTTCTACATCCAGTCCATTTCATCCATTTGTGGCCAATATCAAATACATAAATATGACACTATTAAATGACTGGTAGTATCTTATCTCATGGACTGAATATTCTTATCTCATGGACTGAATTTTTTTGTAGATAAAATTATGAATTAACTTTTGTGCTGTAAGCATAGCAGACAAAGCAGTGCTTGAACAGCTTCTCCTTCAAACCATGACAATTGGGTTGCATCGAATTAAAAGGAACACTGCCATTGTTTTATTAAGTCAACAACTCAAAATAGCTAATTAAAAATGTGATAGAATATCCAACATCCCATGCTCACATTATTATGTATACAAGGTATTTCGTGACCTCAAATTAATTTATTAGCTTTATTAAGGTGTGCAATACCTGTCTGAGCATGTTATAAAAAAATATATAACATACAAAATAATAGGATGTGCTGGAACAAGTGCTACTAAATTAATTTGAGGTCACGAAACCAAGCATTGGACACATGCTTGTACTCAAGCTTTGGACACCAATCTGGCAAGCTGGAGGAGTGCACTACACAAATGTATTTTGATATTCTGAAAGGGAAGTTCAGAAAATAAACTTAAGTAGCTGCATAATCTGATTCTGCACACAAGGAACTTATAAAGCACAAGGAACCCGGCACAAATATTTATGTAACTTTTGAACTTAACCTGCCAAACCTGAATACAGCACTAATTTCATACTGTTTTGATGCCTGAAGGGCACTACTTTAGGCTCAAGCCCCCAAATGGTCCTAATTGGAGAATGCAATATATTTAATGAGTCTATGATATGATGAAGGCATCTGGAACCTCAAGCCTCCAAATGGTCAGCACTGGTGTACACATCGACTACTAAAGTGTCTGTTTAGAACCCTAGTACAGAGGGTTCCCCTTTCAGAGGTAGAAGTAGAAAAGTGAGAATCCTTAAAATATCCCTCAAATAAATTTGAATTGTCTAGGAAATTATTTTTCTAAGTGTAGTATGTGGACAAAGTATTTTCTTAATGAAATGTGTTCCATTAACTTGCTAAAATTTGAGAAAAGTGCATCAATAGAAAGTGATTATGATTTGAAACATTTGATCAAGACAACGTGTAATGACTGAATATATAACAGGCTCCATTTCATCACTCATGTTTCCACAGAAACGGCTATAATGGCAAAGCATTACTTGTGAGTTAACACAATATCCTTCTGATGATGAATGATACGCAATGTAGTTTTCATGACTATACACAGTGAGATGATGCTGTTAAGGGTACTGAGGCTTTTCAAAGGACTGGCTAAATAAAATCTTATTCTCTTGCATAATGTCAGATCCTTACTAGCATTATCATAACCCAGCATGTGTGTGTGCATGTATACACTATTTGGTATTCAGGCACAAAGAGCCATTCATGATATCAAAATACACAGCAGCCACAGATGAGGACATGGCAGCCTTCTCTGCCACACTGCCTCTCTTCCCCATTTAATCGTATTGTCAAGCCTCTTTGTCCTTTGTGCACATGAACAAATTTCATTTAATGCTTTTTCCCCATCCAAAAACTCAGTAATTGAAGATCCACAAGTGCTTCGAAACACCCTCATTAAACTCCAAAAGCAGCCAAGGCTAGCGGAGCAGAGCTTCTTCCAGGACAGCTGTCACATCATATGGCGTTTTTGTTCTGTTCCATTTCTCCTTCCATGGCTCATTGGAAGGACCTAAGCGACTGGTCTTGGCCCAAGTTTCATCTGGTTTGGTGTCTTACTGATGGCCGAGAGAAAACGAAATGTAAAGCTCTAGTCCATCCGTTAAACTGAATCAAGAAGCTGAGGATATTGGGACATTAGCTACAAGGTTGCATCTTGTTCACATCTCCAGCAAATGAGGATTGTTTAACAAGTCATGGAAAGTAAGGCAATAACTGCATATACAGGAAACATGCAGGCTTAAAAGCTTCAGTCAAGCTTCTGTTCTCCCTAAACAAACACACTAGTTCAGTTATTATAACTGCAGCATGAAAATAGATATCCAAAGATCAGTTTCCCTCAGGAAGAACAAGTAGGAATTTTGGGCTTCCTGGGGCTCTTCCAGAAATTTTCAGGTTGTTTTCACACTTTTTTTCTGGACTCTGGACCATTTGAGAGGCCCAAGAGGGGCTGTTTTCAAGCCCAGAAGTGGTCTAGAGTTCTGATCCTTAGTCCTATTGAAAACAGTAGTCCTATTGGTGATGCTCTTGATGCTGAGTGACATGATTGGTTCAACTTTACTGATTTATTGACATTACTTATTGAGAAAATCTCTGTTTAAATGTCACTTTTTGTGCTGTTGCTTCGTTAATTGGCAGTGTCACTGAAATTGTACTGTTGTGTCATGTCTGTAGAAGATGAACAGTCATCTGTCGCTTTGTCAGTTGCTAGTGTGAATACAATGTTACTGAAGGCTCAGAGAAAACAAAAAGTAAAAGATAAATATGTCCAGTCTATCATTTAAACTTAATCAAGAAGCTTAGAAAGAGCCAACAATCAGAAATGGCTTCAAACTTTTGTCTCTATGCGATAGCTGAAACCTTTTCGACTGGGAGGCCCAAATCCACATTGCACCAAGAGACTATTATAAGTTCTCAGATGGAGATAAGCCTCAGGCCTTTTATTACTGTCAGAACAGGTAATAAAGTTCCCTAGAAACTATTCAGTGACAAAAATGGGAAGTGAATATTTTCCACAAAAATATGAGTCTGTAAAAAAAACTGAAAGAAAAAAAATCTAGTTTGACCTAGTTTTGACTTTCGTAACTTTACAGTGGATTGGTTTATTAATTGAGGTTACTCGCAGCCGTAGACAAAAGGTGGACGGCACCAAGCTTTGTCACTTATAAAACACATTTGTAGTGAATGTCTCCAGGTAGGAGGCCTAGTTCTGAAATTTTTCATCAAGCGGTAACACTGCTGAGGAAATCTTTTCCATCAAGGTGGCATCTGCCGGCATTTGAGTGGCGCAAAGGTAGCAAAGCTCAGAGGAAGAGCCGGCGCTTTTCAATCTCTCTGATCTGTGCTGTAAATACCCCGCACCATATGGGACACTTCTCTCTTGTCAAAAAATGTTGTGCCTAACTAACTCTCTTCATTCCTCTCAACCTCTCTCTCTCTGTGTCATTGAGATGAGCTGGCAAAGAGGCGCAAACAATAATGAGTAGCATCATTTTGAGTTGAGAGCTTTTCATTTTTACTGCAGGCTCTGTGCTGCTTGACTGCACATTGAAGGACTGCAAGCTTTCTAATTTCAACATAACACATACCTCAACAAGCATTTGACTTTGGACCTGACAAAATAAAATTAATGCTCGGGTTGACCTCAGGGTCACAGCATATCACATTCCCTCCAACACAACATTCATTAATACAACTTGAACAACACACACACACACACACACACACACATACACTTGCCATATATAATTTTGTTTTTAAAAAAAGGTAGCTCTGTTATTGTGGTAATAGTTGACCTATTTAGGCTGCCGTAGTTGGCAGAGTAATGTGAGTGTGCAGATCTAGAATCTGGTATGTACAAGTAAATATAGTGTGGATGTTAAGACTGGTGATAGCCATGTGTTTGAATAAAGTAGGTAAACTCAAGATAAAGTTGTGTAGAGTCATGACAGTTATGCTGTGGGAGTGTTGCTAGCATGATTTGGATCTACTCGTGCCCTTTAAGAGAAATGTCACTGCAAATCAATACGAAGTTTTTTCAGCCTATTAGGAGTGAAATACAATGACAATATTTGTATGTGTATCTGTTTAGTGCTCCAAATATTCCTATCTGTACCTTTTTTCAGCTTTAAACCTGAAAGGATTTGATCTAAATGAGAGATGAACATGGGGCTGTTTTTTTTAAATCCCACTCATGCAGTTATTAATTTTTGTTTGAACCTGCCCAAGATATTTCCTAACAAATTTATTTGGTTCTATTTCCCATTAAAGAAACTAGTAGCATCATTTAACCCAGTGTGACCTTGACCAAGCAGTTTCTAAGGGTGAATGAATGACTGTGGTAAATGCTTCACACAGAGACTCATGTTAATATTAATTAATATGGTCTTTGTCCCACAAGCCTCATATCTGACTGCTCGCCCACATGAAACCTTATGCTTGCATAACTTTTTTTTGTTGCATCCCTAGTCCCAGGCTGCACATCCACTAGTCAACCAGATGCCCTGTGAACCTTTCTGGTAAAATTGTATCTGTATTTCTACCCATTGACAATCTATTTGAATAATGTATTCATATTTGGTTACATCCCTACATCCCATAATGAAATATTTCATTATCCTGATGGGAGTAGTCTCTGCCAGGAAGACTTCATCCCCATCCACATGGAATGAGGGCTCACTGGATGGTTTAAAGAGGATGAAAATGATGTAAATCATATGTTATGGCTTTCACACTCCCCTCAATCCCAGATCTCAACCCAATTAAACACATGTGGAAGATTTTGGAGCATTGTGTTAGACAGCGCTCTCCACCACCATCACCAAAACAGGAACTGAGGGAAAAAATTTTTGATGGTGTTTAGTGCTTCAGTACAGTTCCTGAAGTGTAGAATTGATAACAAGGAGCACTGAAGATGTTCTGGAGTCTTATGGTGGCCCAACACTTGTTTTATTTTTTTTTTCTAACCCTAAGTATGTCTCACACACACACGCACACAGATATATATATATATATATATATATATATATATATATATATATATATATATATATATATATATATATATATATATATATATATATATATATATATATATATATATATATATATATATCGGGTCTTAAGTAATTGAAAGCCAGTTTTGTAATGACTAATTCAAGCACAAACAAGATAGTAAAAAATGCAAATGACTTGCATTGTGCATCTCATTAGTGGAAGAAAGTGACAGCTCCTATTCTAACCCCAAACCAGAAGAATAGCAGCAGTGGAAAGCAATTTGCATGCTGGATTCTCATATTTAAATGCCTGCAGTGGTTTTAAATCGTGCATGGCATTAACAAATCTTTTAATTACCAAATGCCAACAACTGTGTTTGGAATAATTTCTGCAGCTAAATGTGTTCTTTTTTTTCTATCCAGTTTCATCTGGAAACAGTGGCTGAAACAGTCATTAATCATAGGACGAAGTTATTCTTTTTCACAGCTATGAAAAAAGAGAAAAGGTGGAAGATGAAGTCCATAATGTATGCAAGCCCAAAGCAGAAGAGAAACAGAAGGAACCAGCTCACCTCAGAAAGATCTGAAAGTCTGTGCAAAAGCAGGATGTCAAAACATGCCAAGGATGTCAAACAGTCCTGTAGGGCCAAATGATCTCTGTTTGCAATTTTGTTTGCTGTAATACACCTGGTTAAGATCATGAATGGATTTATTGTTACATCCCTGGATGTATTTTGTATAACTGTATTTTGTATTACTCTTTTTCTCTCCCCTCTCTCTACTACGCTTTTTAAAAGTACATTAAAAGTGCTATATAATTAAATTGATATTAAAGCCTTTCTTTTACCAGTGTACTATTATTTATTTACCCCATCACTGTTGAATTCTCTATACCGATTCGTCAGAATTTGTTTATTCATACTGCAACTCCGACAGTGGTGCAACTGTAATGAAAATCACAGGTTTATATTAATGCGCTTTTTCTAATACACTATCCTTTAGTAGCAGGCGTATCTAGTAGCAGTAAGTCAAAGGGGCTATGTTCATTTGCGAAGCTTCATTAGTTTTATAGATTATAAGATTATTATCTCAGATTCACTCCTGCGAGACAAGGAGCAACCGTGGTGTTCTTTCCGCAAGTATGGACAGAAAGAACTGGGCCTGAGCAACTGATTTTCAGTCACTTCAGAGAATCACTTTTTCTTTTCAGACAGCAAAGCTTCATTAAATATCTAACACAGGCAGAACTGAGACAGCGTGGAGATCATCCTCATGATTGTAAGTCAATGAGTGCCCCAGGCCTCACATGCTTGTGATCCTTTAAGACAGCATGGGTGAGTTGGTAGAAGGTTCAGTAGGCCAACAACATAAGTCCAGTCATTTATGACTTATGGCCTCCAGCAGGTCTCAGGTTTCTGTCAGCATTCTGTCAGGATTAAGTTCTGATCCTAGCATGAAAGGGTAACACTGGGGGAAAAAGGAATTGTATTTTTACAATTCATTCATTTGGATGGCACTTTTATCCAAAGCAACTTACAACTGAGACAGGATACATCTGAGTAGTTTGCTCAAGGGCCCAACAGCAGCAGCTTGGCAATGCTGGGATTTGAATTCCTGGCCTTCCAATCAGTAGCCCAAAGCCTGGAGCTAGTACGAAAAACCCTTAACTAGCCAAGAAACCCTCAAGGAACTTCTTTTTCTGATATTGTAAGCCACCATAGATTACTAACGCTGGAATACTATTTTACCATTCAACACAAATAGAAAATGGATGATGGGTGCTGCCGTACCACACGTACCACTTTGATCTGGCCCACGTATGTCCATGGAAAGACAGTGATGAACTCTACCATGATGAGACTCATGTGTTCCATTCTAGAGGCACCTGCCTTAGTAGCACATCCTTCGACGACGACAAGCATCATGTTCAGGAAACCATTCAGTGTCTTCGTATATCATAACTTTTAGCACTGTGCATAAGACATTTGTTTATCTCTTAGCAGTCTATCAGTTTAACATGTAGTAAAGTTACTGTTATCACCTTGAAATTGATTATTTGTCTATAATGACATATCCCCAAGTGTGTTCTTCCTCTTATAGCACAGCAATTTGCCAAAAAATAATTTTTTTAAATGAATTAAAGAACCACATATCATAGTATTCCTTACATATACTTACACTATTCGGTATAACAACACTATTCATTTATAATTACATTTAATGTTGCGGCATGTCCACAGAATATGTTAGTTCCTGTTATCACTGTTATCCTGGCATAACCAACCTTTCTTGTATCTCTGTCTTGGAGTTAATCAGACAAAAAAAACTGAGAAACAGCTAAGCAAAAAGTTGGCTGTCCTGAAGACTTTCCCCACGGCAGAAAACTTAAAGGAACAGTTTTATCTCAAAGCACTGAAACTGCCTGAAGCCTTCTTTTATAAATGTTGAATAAACGCCTCTATGTAGAAAGCTTAGAACCAGAACATTTGTACGTTTTTTGCTGTTAAATACTTCTGTTCAAATCTGCTTATTATTAGTCTTAGATTATGTAGTGCGTTCACCATACAAGAATTAGTATGACTTGTTACGCCATACAATTTCTATGGTAGATTAGTAGATTAATTTCTACAGTAGATTACGATTAATTTATTATTATTATATACTGTTACATGTTAATTACATGGTTTTGTAATTGTTTTATTGTCTCTTTTGCACAAATTCAAAACTGATACATGAAAAGCTCACTACAGAAGATCAGAGATATGAAAAGAAAAAGGGGGGGGGGGGGGGAAGGGGGAAAAAAAGCAGAGAGGGGTGTTTGTAGTCATTTTGAAGTGTTTGAAACCAGAAGTGCTGCTCTTCTAAGCGGGAGCGATATGGCTTGGTTGACAGGGTACCTCTAGGGAAAGAGAGTAAGAGGGAAAAGAGAGAGAGAGAGAGAGAGAGAGAGAGAGAGAGAGAGAGATGGAAAGAAGAGCAATATGTCCTTCAGCTCAACTCTACAATAACCTCCATTAAACATTTATATTCCACCAGTGCACCCTGTAGTCCTTTGTGTTCTTTTTTTTTTTTGACTTTTTTTTTTACTTTGCAGTCTTTGGCCTAGTGCACATCCTAAAACAAATCCCCCTATTCTGCAGAAAAACAGAAATACATATAAGTATATAAATAAACTGATAAAACACCATCAGCCTTTTCATTGCGCATTTAAGCAGTTGTAGGACTGGAGATGAATTTAGCTTCTGTACAAAATAAGAGCACATGAAGACTGCCTTGAATAAATCCTTAATCATCCTCGTAGCAAATCTACATTCAGCTCAGCAAAAGCTCTCTCGCCATCTCTCTTTCTCTCATTTTCTCTCATTTTACACACATACACGCACATACACACACACACTCATTTCAGTGTACTTTACGATTTTTGAAGATGCAGACAAAAATTGTAGGTTGTAAAATTATTTGGTCATGAGCTGTGATCAGCACTCTTAGAATTCATAATGCGATGCTCACCAGCACTAATTGACAATAATGTTTCGGAAATATTTGGTTAAAATCTCAGTGTGTGAGCACTGCTATGGCACTCATCTAAAAGCCACCAATAGGAGGATGGGACAGCTACAGATAGGTAGTGGCAATGGCTGATCATAAACAAAACATGCTAATGGAAAGAAAATACAATTATTACTTCAAACTCGATCATTACCTGAAGAATGTTTGCATTTATCCATCCCCAAATTCTGCCGACTTTTTTTTCAATGAAATGAAAGAAATCTTTGCCAAGTTTTGCATTGTTTTTGTACATTTATTCAGTCCTAAAGCACTATATAGCACTATACAGTACACCAAGTAAGCTTAAACATTTAAGAATCGTTGGTATTCTTTGGAACAATGAACAAGTCCGGTGAGGAAAATATGGCCTTATTGGTTATTAGCAGGTCTGGAAGTGAAAGAAATACTATATCTTCTCGTAAGGTTGAGGCGAATGTGTTAAATTCATATTTTACAGGTTGATGCACACAGGACTCTTTGGGAAACTTTTTCTGCCTTAAATGTTCATTTAAAATGTTCAGTTTCTGAAAGCCATTAGAAACAGACTGGGCAAAAAGAATATCCATGGGAGAGTTGCAAAGCACAAACCACTGCTAACCAACAGGAACATAAATGCTCTTCTCACATTTAACAAAAACACCCTGATGTCCCTTAAGCCTTTTGGGACTGATGAGTTGAAAGTGGAATGGGTCCCATCTGGAGTAAAGATAACATGGCATTCAAAAAGAAGAACCTCATACTAAGTCAAACATGGTGGTAGAGTGATGGTGTGGGGATACTTTGGTGCTTCAGGGCCCAGGCAACTTGCCATAATTGACGGAACTATGAACTCTGCTCTCTATCAGAAACTGATTTAGGAGAATGTCCAGTTATCCAAATGATTCAAAGCAACCAATGAATGGCTTGTAAGAAACAAATTTAAATCTTTGGCATGGCCTAGTCAAAGTCCTGACTTGAATTCCATTGAGATGCTGTGGCGGAACCTTAAACAGGCAGTTCATGCTCAAAAGCCCTGTAATGTCACTGAATTAAAACAATT
Organism: Pangasius djambal; assembly: GCA_022985145.1. NCBI lineage: Eukaryota > Metazoa > Chordata > Actinopteri > Siluriformes > Pangasiidae > Pangasius > Pangasius djambal. The sequence goes on from CM040985.1 coordinate 13,855,941, forward strand.
CTGCAAAGAAGAGTGAACTACAGTGATGTAGGTGTTGCATAACACTTTTCCTTCAGTAAATAAAAGGATCATTTAAAAACTGTGTTTTGTGTTTCCTCATGTTCTCATTGTCTTGTATTACATTTTGTATAAGGATCTGAAACCATTTAGTGCAATCAATATGTAAAAATAGTGGAAATCTTTTAACATCTCTGTAAATCTTTTGAACAAATTACATCCAGATAAACTTACCCAACCTAACATCATGGTGTCTGCTTACAGCTTTATTATTATTATTTACAAAATTTTCTCTCCATTTGGTCTTAATTAATTCCCACCTCATTATTTCGCTTTTGCTGCTATCACATGACAGCGATCAATATAGGAAAGTGACACAATTTCTGTAACACACATTACAGAAATTTAATGCCATTTAAGCACACGACGAGGCAACTGCGGTAAGCCACGGCCACTGCCCCCCTCCTTCTCTATGCTGCTCGAGGCCGGTGCTGAAGCAGTTCCTCCCCCTAGGCTTCACCAAGGTCGTCGCTCGACTGTCTGGATCCGCTGAGGTCATTGGTCTGCCACCAGGCTCCGCCGAAGACGACGCTCCGTCCCAGGCTTCACCAAGGTCGTGCTTTTATCATGACATTCTTCTGCATCCTGGCTTGACGACATCTTGCTCTTCACACCTCCTGGCTTCAATGATGTCATGTTCCCTCCACCTCCTGGCTTTGATGACGTCATCTCCTCTCTGCTTCCAGGCTTCACAAACATTGTCTCCTTTCCACCTCCTGGCTTCACAGATGTTGTCTCCTCTCCACCTCTGTGCTTTGACCACATTGGCTCTTCTCCTCCTCCGGGCCTCGACCACATCAGCTCCTCCCTAACTATGTGCTCCACTGGACTCATTATACTGCTTTTGACAGCTGACTGAGAGGAACTTTGGAAAGCCCTGATCATTCGTAGTCTTTTAGAGCTTAGCTGTCCATCAAAGAAGGAAGCAGGTGGTACACATTCATTTATTCATCTTCAGTAACCTCTTTATCCTGATTATGGTTGCAGTGTATCTGGAGACTCTCCCGGGAACACTGGGGGCAAGGTGAGAATATCCCCTTAAAGGGATGCCAGTAGTTGATGCTGTCTCTCAGTGAAGACTGTAAGCACACCAACACTCCTGACGATATGCCACAACCTCAGAGGCTCAATGAATTCATCACACAGCCTCATCTAGTTAACTTTTCAGCCTTTCTCTGGTCCAGGGTAAATAATCCTGGCTGTGTGTCTCTTTGGCATTTACAGTATGGTGAATGGAAAAGAATCAAAGCAGACAATGGTCCTGGAACCCTGCTGAGTATGTCACCCGTAGACAAGCTGTTGAGGCCAGGCGAGGAGAGAACATTGGCCAATGATTCACTAATCCAAGAGCAGGCCTGTATGAGACCAAGCCCAACCTCAGACCAGGGCCAGCCTCATCACCGACGCTCAAGTAGAGGTTATGGTTAATTTCATAAAGACCTGCTGGTGAACTTTTAGAAATAGGCTAATGCTGGAGTTAAGTAGCATGAAGGAATGGCAACAGAAGCACCTCAATAAGAAGATAATTGGTAGAACTGGACAATATGCCAAAAAATTTGAGCTGTGTCGTGGAAATTAAATAATTTTAAATGATGTCACGATATGCTTTTATAGAGAATTTTTCTAGGTATTGTTAGTCATTTTTACACCACTGATTGACTTTATTATTGCTTTCATGCATTAATGTTTCATGTTTTTATGTAGCAATGTGGCAATGCTGATTTGCTAGCTCATTGTTTGCAAACCTAGCAAACCAGGTGTTGTGATTAAAAAAGTGTAATACATGACAATATTTTCTCTAAAGGGCATTTATTGGGCATTTATTTAGCATTTTTTGGGGGCATCTCCAGTGATAGGCAAAGGTAAAGCTGGAACTTTAAGTTTTCCAAAATGGAAAGTCTTCAGAACAGAGGAGACATGACATGACAACATGACAACATTTTGTTTCACTTATAAACTTCAAGAAAAAGAAAAAGAGAGACTGGTGAGAGAAAAGGTGTCTCCTGAGAGGCATAACGGGAAAACATTCACCCTATAATCCGGAGATTGCCAATTTGAATCCCAACGATGGCACGGCCAAAATTGGAGCAAAACTGGTATAAGAGGAATAAAACATTTTGGGATGTACTGTGTGAAAAATAATCAACTTTTGTGGTGATGGTAACAGTAACTTCATTTCATGTTGGACCACATCACACCACCCTGTCTGTGATTATTTTCCTGTAACAGCATGACTCCAAGTGTTTTATTCCATATCTAATCAATAAAGTTAAAATGCACAAAAATGTGATTGTTGACATTTGTATATGGATTGTCTAAATGAAGCTCATATTCTCACAGTGCTGTAATTGTAATATTTCTATTTCCAATATAAATTCTTTCTATGGGGAAAACAGACATGCACACACTCCAGAGAGAGATGACTGGCACCTTGTTGAGGTGAGATCTTCACAAATGGATGAAATGCAAGGTGAACATTTTTAGTCCAATAACTACCGAGGCACATCAAGACAGGATGTGGAATGAGTCAAACGTCCTTCTATCCACCACTTGCTAAATTCAACCCAACAGTGAGTGAGTCTCAGTTCAGCAGTGCAGTTGGACCAATGCAGATGTCAAAGCAGAACTCCTGACAGCTGGCTTAGGGAGCACACAATTAGAAATGGCTCAGACATTTCCTGCATGCTGACGAGTCTTTCCGGCCCGCTACTCATACACATTTTCCCATCGTCCATGAGTGCTAGACAGTGACATGGCTCTACAATGTGCCATCTCCTATGCTTAGAAAAGAAGATGTGAGCGAAGGCAGGATGGCAAAACAGAAAAGTCCTTGCACTTTGTCTATTTCAGGGTTGGGTGGGTGGAGAGTGTTGAAATATCAACAGTAACACATTTTGGGAAGAAGAATGAGAATGAGAATGTGAGAATGAACATGTGTTTGTGTTGTGGCCCTAAGTGTTTAAATTTAGACTCCCTGTTCCCTGTGGGTGGGTGTGTGTATATGTGTGTGTGTGTGTGCTTATTGTGTAAAATACAACCAATGGGTAGGTGTTGATATTCTGCGCCACCTCTTCTGTCATTTCCAGCCAGTCCCGTTGAGGGAAGGAAGGAATAAAGAAAACGACTTCTTCACTTGAGTCAACAGTTATACTATTTGATTTAGCCAATTTTGGTGTAACTGAGTGAGAGAGAACATACAACAGCGAGAAAATAAAGACAGAAGGAGAGGTGGGATGAGATATGGGGCGGTCCCGCTGCCCCATGCCAGCTCATCTCTTACTAATTAGGGAGCAGGTTACCTTGTTTTTGTTTTTCCTGTCTTGCCCCAGCAGCAGTCCTTCTCCACGAGAACGGAAAACACAGCACGACGAATGAGGCGAATTTAAATACTCCTGCCATTAGACCAACTGAAACACTGCTTCCAACTTCCTCTCAGTTCAAGAGCTAAGGCATGCAGAGTCGATGAGTCCACAGCAGGGACTTTTCTGCTTGAGGCCTTCTAATGATTTCTGATGTCCCAGTGAGGGGTTTGTCCATTTGGGAGTCTAGAAAATAGTGCATTTATATGCATGCTAGTCTCTAGTCTCCTGTTTTTGATCATATTTGGGATACAAGGTTTATATGGGACACATTAGTTAAACCACACTGTTGATTTCTCTAATCTGATTGGTCAAAAAGTGTTGATTAATATTGTATAACAGCAGCTTGGACAGTAGTGCTGACTATAAGGTATCATTTCTAGGGGACATGTATGGTAGATATCTAATGTAAATATACATGTAATTACTGATATGGTGAAGTTTACTGGTTGCAATAAAAGCCTGCAACCACACCAGCCCTTTGCAGATAAGATTGATGACCCCTGAACTATATGATGCAGGGTCAAATATCCCCCCAAGCTAGTGATAGATACTAACAATATCATACTCATTAACTTTATGCAAAGCATCCAATGTGCAGAACCTTTAAATCAAGCCAGACTCGGTGCAAGTACAATGTTATCAGGCATAGGACTCTATCCCTTCATCTGAACATGGATTGTGTTTCTGGCTGTTATGAAGCTTCTGTATTACGAGACACCATGCTGGTAATGACACTCATTCATTTTTATTACCACTGTAGTTATTGCCCAGTGTGCAGGTCCCACTTATCATCTGTGCTGACAGAAAAGAAGTGGGAGAACAGCAAAGAAGACAACAGAGGATATGTTTAAATGTAAATGTCTGGGTATAATGCTAAAAGGCTAAATTAGCATGTGCTACATTTTATAACTCATTCACCAATTCCATTCATTCTGATCTAATACCATTAATTACCTCCTTCCAAATATTGTATATATATCCAGACCACTAGAATAAATTCCAAAAAAATCTCATATTTATGCATCATACTTTTCTTCATCTCTATACACTACACGAGTTAAGTAGGAACTAAATAACCATTGACGTTATGGTACCTGTATTTTTGGAGGGCACTGTATATGGTGATTGATTCTGTCCCTTCCTCACTGCCATTCTTCACCATTGGTGATGATGGTGTTGAAATGTCAGGGGATGTATTTCCTCAGCAAGTGAAGATAAAGGAGCTCCTGTAATGATGGATTGTTTCAGGTTCTGTTGAAAGTAGTGGGACAGATGAGACTGATGACTTCCTTTCACTGTGGCTAACTATCTTACCTCAGTGCTGTGGAACAAGATCTGTTGTTTGTTGTGCTGATCATTTTTTTGGTGTAAATCAAATACAATTAAAGCCACAACAAGATAGGAGGTGTTGCCTCTACTGTCCAATTTATGACCCCTGGTGAAACTGACACCAGACACCAGGGATGGGTCATTTCATTTTGGCCAAGCACCCAGTTGATGGTATATCTGGGCATCTCTTAATGACAAAAAAATTAGCAAATTTGTTTTCCTGGGGTCAGTTGCACCAACAGGTCCTTCCAAAAGCAGTCTTTGCTGTGAAACAGATCATAGCCTAGACTTTATTTGAGGATTTTAGACTCATTTAGTTGACCAGTACTAAGTTGACAGTAGATCAGGATGTCTCTATTCTGATCAGCCACAGTAGTACTGGAATACTTGTGGAACCAACATTGATTCATTCATGCATTCATTCATTCTTCAGTAAGCGCTTTATCCTGGTCACTATAACAGTGGATCTGCAGCCTATTCCAGGAACACAGGGCATGAGGCAGGAATACACACTGAATCGAATGCCAATTCATTGCAGGGCAGCATGCAGACACACATATTCACACACTCATTCACAACTAGGGGCAATTTAGTGTAGCCAGTCCACCTTCTGGCATGTTTTTAGGATGTGAGAGGAAACTGGAGAAACTTAACTTCAGGGTTACAGTTGGAAGAGAATTAGCATTAATATATTTTCTCATGACTCCATTTATATGAAGTCAGCTGAAATTGACCATTAAGCAATTAATGTATTTACATAAAATCAAGTTTGTGAAACCTGCAGGATCTGCTACAGTGATTAACTAGAGTGCAATTGTAAACCAATGTATATCCTTTCATCGCCAAGTATTAAATCAAAATGAGATACCACAGGGAGTAATCCTCTGTCCTCTGCCTCTTCATAACCTTAAGTTAACCCAATCGATAAACTTGCTAAATCCCAAGAATCATGGACTCCACTTCATGTCCCAGCCAATTTGTGGTTCCAGGGGGAAATAAAGTGAGAGACAACATTACATCTGTACTGGGCCTGGTCCAATAAACAGAGATTTATCACAGAAATGGTCCCATCCCCTCTTTGTCCTGAAGTTAGACACAAATACATCTCTCTGAAGCCTTCCAGACAAAATCAATAGGCAGAGACAGCTGAGGGGAGAAAGACAGGCCTCTCCTCATCTACTTGGCTCCTCTTATCCCTGAGTCTGGGCCATAAAAGACATCACGCTGTGCAGCGAGTAGCACACCAAAGTCATTGACATATATCTGCCTGATACAGTCTTCATCTTATTATAATTTCAAAAGGATTTGTGCTTTCTTCTTATATGGCAACTTTATAACATTCTAAAAAAAATCAGTATTGTTTACTACATGATAAGGATATAACCGAATACATTCTTTGGAATGAACAGATAATATGTTCTAAACAAATCCACACAGAGCATTTGGTTAAGATTGGTTGCACTGGGCCTGGGATCCCACAGGATGCAACAAAACAGTTGCACAAGCAAGTACCTTACCCAGGTACTATATGAGCTATGACAAGTGGGTGGAGCTAAAAAATAGCGAACATCCATTGGTCAAATAGTCGTCACAGAATCATCCCGACTAAAGTCTCTGACTGGAACTGCTTCTCTGCAGCAAAAAAAAATCTGCTGTAGCAGGCTTTTTTTCTGGTAAATTTAAGAGGCCAGCAATATTAAATTTAATAATTTAATAATAAATAAATAAATAAATATTCTAATAATTCTGTTTGGAACTGCAATTTAATGTTTTGGATTCATTTTTATTTATTTACCTACAGCAATGTTTTCTTATTGCTGTGTTGCTTGAGCTTACATTTTTTTGTACATGATCCAAGTCAAATCCACCATCTTCTAGTTAGTGCAAATTTCAAATGGCTTCCTATTCACTTTTTTTCACTGTAAATAAAATATAACATAAAAGAACTGAATGAGCTACCTAGTGCACTCATGAAGAGTAAAAAAAAAAAACATTTGAGAATCGGCCCCATAAAATGCATGTCTGCTGGGTTTGGGGAACACAAGCAGCCAGTGGGGCTGTGGTTTCATTTCAGCTTGTTTATTTGAATTGATTGGTTTTTGCTACTAACTAGGCAATGGGCGAGTGGCACACACACTCAGCCAAGATACAGATAGTAATGGGTTCAAAGTTGTTACCGAGCCATGGCGAGCCACACTGTTCGGTGGAGATATGCTGTAAATCACACATGGCGCAGTATTCACAAGAAATCTTATAGTAAGAGTAAGATAACTACTATTTCACTTAAGTGACATTAAAAATTCAATCTAGCCATGGGGGTCACAGTCCAGTGACTTCTGTGCCGGTCCCAAGCCCGGATAAATAGAGAGGGTTGTGTCAGGAAGGGCATCTGGCGTAAAACGTTGCCAAATTTAATCATGCAAATCTTCAGTACTCTGAATTTCATACCGGATCGGTCGAGGCCCCAGTTAACAACGACCGCCATCGGCGCCATTGACCTACAGGGTGCCGGTGGAAATTGGGCTACTGTTCGTCGAAGATGTAGAGGAGAGAGGAGAGTGCGTAAACAGAGAGAGAAGAGGAAAGGTAAGAGTGTAGGACTGAAAATAGGAACTCTGAATGTTGGTCCTATGACAGGGAAAGGTAAAGAGCTGGCTGATATGATGGAGAGAAGGAAGGTGGATATACTGTGTGTACAGGAGACCAGGTGGAAGGGTAGCAAGGCTCGTAGTATAGGAGCAGGATTCAAGCTGTTTTATTATGGTGTGGATAGTAAGAGAAATGGGGTAAGCGTGGTCTTGAAGGAGGAGTTTGTGAGGAATGTTCTGGAGGTGAAGAGAGTGTCAGACAGGGTGATGAGTCTGAAGTTAGAGATTGAAAGGGTGATATTGAATGTTGTTAGTGGTTATGCCCCACAGGTAGGTTGTGAGTTAGAGGAGAAAGAGAGATTCTGGAGTGAATTAGATGAGGTGATAGAGAGTATTCCCACGGGTGAGAGAGTGGTGATAGGAGCAGATTTTAATGGACATGTTGGTGAGGGGAACACAGGTGATGAGGAGGTGATGGGCAAGTTTGGAGTTAAGGAAA
>CM040985.1:13863875-13875093 GCA_022985145.1 Pangasius djambal
GAGCAGGGAGCAGGTGGAGGAAAACCTGGAGAGGTGGAGGTTTGCGCTGGAGAGAAGAGGAATGAAAGTCAGTCGTAGTAAGACTGAGTACATGTGTGTGAATGAAAGGGAGGGAAGTGGAACAGTAAGATTACAGGGTGAAGAGGTGAAGAAGGTACAGGAGTTTAAGTACTTGGGGTCAACAGTCCAGAGTAATGGACAATGTGGGAAAGAGGTAAAGAAGCGAGTGCAGGCAGGTTGGAATGGATGGAGAAAGGTGTCGGGAGTTCTCTGTGATAGAAAAATATCAGCGAGAATCAAGGGGAAGGTGTACAAGACAGTGGTGAGACCGGCCATGCTGTATGGTTTAGAGATAGTGTCACTGAGAAAGAGACAGGAGTCAGAGCTAGAGGTAGCAGAGCTGAAGATGTTGAGGTTCTCTTTGGGAGTGACAAGGTTGGACAGAATTAGGAATGAGTACATCAGCGGGACAGCTTATGTTGGACGTTTGGGGGACAAAGTTAGGGAGGCCAGATTAAGATGGTTTGGACATGTTCAGAGGAGGGAGAGTGAGTATATTGGTAGGAGAATGTTGGACATGGAGCTGCCAGGCAGGAGGCGAAGGGGAAGGCCAAAGAGGAGGTATATGGACATAATAAATGAGGATATGAAGCTAGTGGGTGCAAGTGTTGAGGATGCAGAAGATAGGGATAGGTGGTAATAATAGTAACAATAACTAACAAGTATCCTATAGATTTAAACCTCAAGGATTTTTTCCCTAAAAATATCATAGTGTTGAAACCCCAGTATTATGAGGGTTTTTTGTGCTTTCATATCTCTAACTTACATTCATCAGCTCATTAACACTCCAGACAAGTGTGTTAGAGTGGTGAAAACCTGAAAATATAAAAAGCATGGGATCCCCAGCACTGGGAGAGAAAACCTAACAACATTCATAACACAATTTTTGTAGTTTGGAGAAAACTACATAAGACCCACTTAGATTTTGTGATGAGTGGTGAAGAATGGCAAGAATGTGAATTAGTCACTGTTCTAAGCTTTTTTACATGTCATTCACCTATTCAGTTATGCTATGTGTAGCAAAAAAAAAAAAAAACTCCAACACAACTTCCATGTAATAGTACTAAGACACAACTTTTGAGTGACAAATTTAATCATTGCTCTGGCAGCTGAGCACCCTGCAGGTAAATACAGAGCAAGACTGGGACTCATTGAGCCAGATATTGAGTGTCAGATTTTCAGTCTAGCAGTACAGTAGAAGCAAAAGCTGCAATCAAACATATTTTCTCTCAGCTATTGTGCCTCAACAATGAACCAAAACTGCAGGAGTGAGTGATGGAGGTGTGTTGTTAAGATGGTATTATTTTACTTCACTTGACTTTAAAAATAACACCAGGGTAGAAGTACCAAATTGTTTTGACTTGCGGAGTGACCAAGGCTCTGACACAAGTATGAAAGTTTCAAGTATGAAAGTTAGCACTTCACCGTCAGTTTCTAAGGAGTAATGAGAAAACTGTTGTTGTCTTTTTGGTTGCTTAGAGGAAGTTATTGCGTTTGATAATAACGGAAACTCACAGGAGATGATTTATTGTTCAGGGCCAACACAGGGTAGTCTTATGCATTTAATAGTCTTATGGATAAGAAATATATTCCATAGCAGTTTAATAGATCAAACTTTCCAAACAACCTTTAAAAAAAAAAAAGCAATTCCCTGTGACCATATGTATTTTCTCTGGGTTCTCCAGATCCTGGCTAAAGCATGCTAGCAGGTGGATTAGATACTCTAATTTACCTCTGGATGTGAATGAGTGTTTGCATGGTACCCTCCTTGCCCTGTTCTATTTGAACACACCAACCTCAACAACCTCTCAGCCCTGTGGGTCCATGTCAAATCCAGAAATAAAGAGTTTCAGAGGAAAGGGAGGCTTTAGAGGGCATTCTTTCTTATCTATTATAGATGGGCTTTGTGTCAGCAACAATCACCTGTTCATGTCTTCTGGGGGAAATGAGCTTAGTGTGAGTAGACAAAATGCTGACAGGGGACACATCAGCAGTCCTGAGAATAAAACACACACACAAAGACAAAGATGCCAAATTCACTTATTATAGAAGTTTAAGGGCAGTTGTTAGACCCTGTCAATAATCTTTTAATGCATGCAACCCAGAGGTGGAGAGATCATAAATTTATTAGCAAGCCCCCTGGACAAGTGAAAATTCCAGTGCACTGCCCAGTCCTTGTTTGTCCTGGATGACTGGAACCCTAACTGACTATGTGGCGGAGATCCACATCCACTGGTGCCCCACATGCCTTATTGCTGGGTCCTTTTTTGTTCTCCCTCTATACCCACTTTCTTACCACTGCTATGCTGATGACACACAACTCATCCAGCACAGGCAGACATCTTGTCATGAATGGCAGCTCATCAGCTGCTATAATCCACTATATATCTCTGGAGATGCATCCCCATGTCAGAATCTTGTGATTTCCCTGTACAACTCCCAGATAACGCCATGTGACCCTGCACGAAACTTTGGGGGTAGTTCTGGACAAGCAACTATCCATCTCTCCTCACTTTGCTAACCTGACTAGGATCCAGCCATTTTGTCCACAGGGGCCACTCAGGTGCTTGTTCAGTCCCTTATCATCTCCCTCCACTGGCTTCCAGTAGCTGCCTGCAATAAAACATTGATCCTTGCCTACAAAGTCAAAAATGGACCATCATCTACCTGAAGGCATTTACACCCTGCTCTGCAACACACACAGCACCACACTCCCTTCTAACCTCTAGCATGGCTCAACTGGACCCACCATCTCTCAAGATACGAGGAAGACATGCATAAAGACACTTCTCTGTTCTGGCACACCAGGCGGAATGAACTTCCCCTGCCTGTCCAAACAGCTTTGTCACTGGTGGTCTTAAAACAAAGACCTACCTCTTCACCAAGCACTTGCAAATATCAGCAAATTAGTTAATATTTACTTTAAGAGAAAAAAAATCCCCTGACTTGTGGCCAGGCTTAGCACAGTGGTTAAGGCATTAGGTCTGCTGGGCTACTGATTGAGTGCAAGATCCTTTACCCTTATTTGCTCTGTTGAGTCTTGTCTCAGTTGGAAGTCAATCGGATAAAAGCATATACCAAATAAGGTAAATATGTTTTTTTCATTTCATGCTGTACTAACCTCCCCAACAGGGTTTTAGCTTGATGGTGTTCATCTTATTGAACTAGCATGAGGATAAGTTTTTGCTAGAGAATACAAGACACTTTTTAAAGTCTCTAGATTATTGCATCTACTAAATGCTATTACTGTAAATTTAAAAATGCTAGGTTACATAATGTAATAAGGTATGGCAAGCTAGTTAGCTAGATATTGCCTTAATACAGACACAAATAACTATATATACAGTAAATTCTCACATAGGGGACAACTCAGCCATTGTTTTTATCCTTTATCTAAGAAAATATCTTAGATAGCTTCTTAGAAGCAGAGATAGCTCATGTTTAAAAAGGAACTGGAGTTGCTGAACTACAGTCATTTTTTCATATGTTGAACTATGAAATACTTTGTTGGGTCCACATCTGGACTGCATTTCTCCAGTTAATGACACCTAGCTTTGAGTATTCTCTCACATGAATGAATGTGCAGAGCAGTAATAAATCCTGATCCATGCCATTTTACATGAAAACCCCATACAAGACACAAACACACATACAATGCTTTTCCAGTGTGGACAGGTCAGGTCAGATAGCTCCAGTCCTGCACCTTGTCTTCAGCCGGATGATGGATGTGGCTGTCACTGCCAGGACACACAGTCTGAGGTGTGTTTGGCATGAAATGCGCGACTGTCAGCTCACACCAGCTGGAGAAAGTTCACCATGCGAGGAGCAGCAGGAATTTGCAGAGACGCAGGAAGGTGTGAAGCCAGTAGGTGACAAGAGTGAGTAATGGAGTAGGGTGAGTGAAATGAAGCGCTGCGACATGCAGTGTTCTTTCCTTCCATAGGAACACATATTTATAACCTCACCGCTTGAGTTTACTGTAACTGTGTCTGTGTGTGTGACAGGAGCAGCTGAGAGCCACATATTCCCACAGCCACATGACATGAAAGTGCTTGTGTACTGACTTCAGGCCTAGACGGCTTACGGCAGTGAGGCATCATGTCCACAATTTCCTCTTTACCCCAAATCAGGTGAAATGATTGTTGTCTGATGTTTGCTTCTTTAGTTTTGCTCTGAAGATGGTGAGACAAATGCAGGTAGTAATGGATGTCTATCTTACCCAAACTCTTTTGCATAAACACGTACATTTTCATAAAGCTGCACAAAAATGGCACCAATCTCATTTTTAAATTAACTATTTTGTTAAGGCTAGCCACTACAGCTAGAAATGACCATTTTGGTCAGGTCAACCACTTTTCATATTTCTGGATTGAAAGCGCATAATGTCTTCTCTTAAACTGTAGTAATCTGTAGAATATCAAAACTCAGCAGAAAAAAATGTTTGTTCCACTTTTTTTGTCCACTACATCATCTGAAAGTGAGCAAATTTGATGAATACTTTAGCTCCACCCACTCAATCACATCATTTCATATATCCATGCAAAGCTTGTTTCCTGATATTTATGTGTCATTATGATATACAGTATTGTGCAAAAGTCTTAGGCACCCTATTGTTTTTTTAGTACAAACTTTGTTATAGAGTTTTATTTTATGACTTCTACATTACTGATTCAGTACAAAAACATTTTAGATTTCCAAACATTAGTTTTCCAGCAGAAAATTAAATGTCACTGAAAAATATTTGTATGTCAGTAAAGAAAGCAGCATATTACATAAGAGACCACTTTTTCAGACAAAAAACATAATGAAGGCTGCTGAGTTTTCTCAGTAAAACTTACAGCTCACTTCCTTATAAAACTGCACAAACTGTACCTGAGGCTACTATTTAAAAAGAAAAAAAAAAGCAAAGGATCATCACACCATTACTGTTTACTGCTCTTTATAGTATTTTTTAATTTCATTATTTCTGAAGGTATCTATGCTCTACAGCATTTCTTTGCATGTGTCTAAGACTTTTGCACACTACCGTACATATCAATTTCCTTTATAAACCTGATGCACCACACATAATATAGTGATGAACTGCTTAACACAGTAAATCACACTGTATTTCTAAAATCATTTTTCTCAAAATCAGGTTTTTTCTATATTCAGAACCAAAAATCTCTTTTTCTAGTTGATCTGATATCACAAAATTGTGCATGTACATTCTTATCCATATTTCAAAGTATTGTATATTATAGAAGAATTTCTCAAAATATTAAATATAAAGTATAAAATATATTTTTTATTTATAACAGTGCTTGGTATTTTCTTGATTAAACAATAAAGAAATTATATTTCAACAACCTGTCATTCCCAGGAGAGTGTCTTCACAATTAAAACATTAAACATAAAACACTGTATGTATAAGTATGAAAATTTTTGCTTAGATGAAGTATAATTTGCATAAATATTTTTTTTTAAAAAAAGAAAAATTTTCCAATACAAAAAATAAAAATAATTTCTGCAATCATTGGCAAAAATTACTTGTCATATCTATGATTTAAAAAAAAAAAAAAAAAAAAAAAAAAAATTATTCACCTGTAGTGTTTTACTTAACAAATTTAGGTTCAAAATTGAATTACTCAGTATTATTATCCACATCACTTCCTGCTTCATGCTACAATTTTGCTGTCAAACTTTGGGAGGTGGGGACTAAGAGGTGGAATGATATCAAACTGCAATAAGGAGAAAAGTCATTTCTGCTGTCCAAGATGCCTGCCCTAAAAAAAATGTTAAAGGACTGTATTCAGAGTTAAGTGTGTAGTGATGATTTAACAATTGTGGGAAATAACACAGTGTAAGTCTGTTACTGTACTACAGTTTCTTTAACTTAAGGCTTTTGACTATTCTTTTGACATTTAAAAAGAAAAATATACTTTAATAGAAATAGATGTTATTTTTAGTTGCAACGTTGAAATATCAAAATATCACACATCTTATAATCTCTCACTAACAAGACAACTTTTCACCAGCACTTTGTCCTTAATGTTTGTTTTTCTCTCTTGCCCCTCAAACTTATAATCAGGATATTAAAAAAAAAAAAAAAAAAGTGCCTCCGTTTTCTTTTTGTGATTTCTGTTTTCTTTCCATTTGTAACTTTTGTTGGTTGTGGATGTTTGAGTTTTTCCTATTTTAGACATCACTAGCCTGGTTTACTTCTTATATAGTTTGTAAATATGACTTGTATGGGGTTTTTTTGTTTTGTGGTGTAGTGGTGAAATATTTAATTCTGTGCACAGTCACAGCCTCTCTTACAGAACACGAGGTAAATAATGCATCACTATATCAGCACGACATACTGGCTAATTCCTTTTATCAAGCCAACAGCAGGAATGGTGATTTTAAGCTGACAGAACATTTGTCAGGAAGATAGTGACCCCCAACCAGGCGACAGAAAGGATAGAAATAATGACCATCCGTATCTTCAGCTCCAGAAGGTTTGTCACAGCCATGAGCAGATAAATAAGGAGAGAGGATGTGTTTAGCATATGGGCTTGATGTTTGATCAGTGGAAAATTTATAAAGTTCACACCTGTACAGGAATGCAGTCAGTGAGTCTCCCACAATTAGACTTCCATAATGCCTAAAACTACTTCATGTGCTGAAAACAAGTTATTTTTATCTGTTTGTTTTCCTCTCTTGATATTTTTGTGGTCAATAATGATGACGTCTGTGCTGATGTGGGTGTGACGTTCAAAATCAGCCAGCACAATGATATTTTCAACCTCTTGTGCTCTTAGCCAGGGCACAATGGCCCTTATTAACCCAAGATCCATAGAAACAAGTGCAAAAGTGCAAGGAAATATGTATGAAAGAATCTGGGTCTGATTCACGAACCTGTCGTATGATGTAAAAAATGAAGTGATTTGAGTCCTAATGATGAATCAGCTTCAGCTATGTGAATCAATTTCTGCCCACTAGTCCCTTATTTACATGTCATATGCATAGGGCACGCCCCCAGTTTATCTTGGTATGCATCTAACTTACATGAAACACACCCCAATGCATGCAGCTGTTGCGACAATGAGCCAATAATGCTTAGTGGACACTACGCAACTTTCAAAATCTAAAATCCCTAAAATCTAACATCCCCAAAATCAGGGCTCAGAAAAGAAAATAATAAAAGGAAAACATTCAGCAGACTTGATTTGAGGAAAGAACAGAGAAGAGAAAATAAATTTCAGTGCTGAGGTGCCTGAGTCCAGTGTTGATGCAAATAAAGATTTTTTTTTTGGTATCCTAAAAGATGTGCACTTTGGATAATTTCTGTTGTTGGTTGACAGAAGTGTCATAAATGGCAATCTATAACAATATTTTGAGCTCTTTAGACTTGAACCTCCAGGAATCAGGCAATTTTCCAGAATGTTCACTGATGCTCATATTTTCTATATTTAACATGACAAGACACAAAGCCCCACTTCTGGGCTTTGTTATTAATTTAACTGTACAGAGAAAAAAATACATGCTGAAATGAGCGCCAGTAGGATCCAAATCAATTATTTCCAACACAATGTCATTATTTAACAGTCAAAACAAATCTGGCAGGAACTCCTTGAATGAATAAAGATTATTTTTCTTTGGAAATAACATGCTGCAATGACAGCTGAAAACAATAGAGAGAAACCTGAGAGAAAGAATGAAAGTGAAGAGCGGTGGTGTGTTCACAGAGACAGGTGCCGATGACTGAGACAGCTTGGATCAAGCGGCAATAAAATCAGAGAGTTTCAACATCAAACTGTCCGACGTGAGATGAGGAGGTGACAAAAAGCTCAATGAGTAGAGGAGAGGGGGCTCATCTGCCTTTTTTTAACTGTCATCATTCATTCCAGTCTGTCTTGAGCCTCTGAAGCAGCAGGAGTGTCATTTTTTTTTATCTGAGAGCACTTCTCTGTGATCACCATCTCATTCTCAGACCACTGTAAAATCACCACACTTCACAATCATTATCTGAGCTCTGAGTCAGTGATTTTGTGTGTGGGTGTGAGTGTGTGTGTGAGAGAGAGAGAGAGTGTGTATCAACTCCGTGGGCAGCTGTATGAGACGTCCATTCATAATACCGAAAAAGGGCATGAGGCACCGTCGCCGCTGTGAGATGATCATATGGACAAGTGCGTCGATATTCACTAATGAAGTTGAATGGCACTATCAGACAAGGCCAGTTGGGATCTGAAAGGCCACTCCAGCTCTGATTATTCTGACATCTTATTACTACAGTCCTTTAACCTCACTGATCCTGATGATTCACTGGCTTGACTCAAGCAGCAAAATATCTCCCAAACCAGACGGGACCCACTGATTGGAAGAAACTCCTGCCTACTATTCATCACTTATGGCATTCATGATTGCTTGACCGTTGATGGAAATTAACCATAGTGGGTTTCCCGGACATAACATCACTGAACAGAACGTTTTCCTTTGGGATCTTGCTTTCTTGCCAATCGATATTTGTGCGAAAAATGCAACAAGGCCCACACATGCTGGAGGGAGATGAACTACGTTGGCTGACTGAAACACACAGGAAGGAAACGCGCACACCTGTACTTCACAGTGCCTTTTTTTTTTAACCATTTACTGGAATCTCATGCTCACCCACGGTAACAGCAACAAAGTCAGACATAAAAGATGGAAATACTTACATAAAATAGCACTCACTGTACACACTCCAGGCTATAAACACTTGCACAGAGGCTCACACACTTTCTGACACACTTATTCAATTTGCTGGAACTGTTGCTATAACTACAGGAGTCCTACACAAAACCTTTCAGTTCTGATCAGTTGATGTTTGACTTATTTTTTTATGATATAAAAACAAGACGATTGCTTTATAAAATATAAAGTTTGACAAATAAATATAATGCTTTATCCCTACATAGTCCTAAACAAAGTAGAGTGTATATGTGTGGAAAAACACATATGGTCACATTTTGACATTTTCTACTACATATAGTTCTGCTGACTTTCCCTGAATTAAAATTTGTGTCATAAGAAAAATTACACTGAAAGAAGACATCCACTACTTGTGAAAAAAACAAAAATTACTGACAAATTATAAAGAATGATAAGTACGCAATAGGAAATGAGTTCTCATTTTGATTATCAACATCGTCCACATCAGTGTCCTTCTAATCACCTGAGGTAAAAGTCACTTTAATTGCGGCCTTTTAACATGAGCCTCATCATCATCTCTTCACTCGACTGATCTGTGTCAGGTTTGTTCTGTTTGCTGTTTCTTTATTAGATCACTTATACATTTTAAAACTTTGTCTGCTGTTCTCTGTATAGAGTGTGTAAGTGCTCTTCTCTGTTTTGATGATGATGCGCTGCCATAGGATTGGACAGTATTCCTATAGCAACGGGCAGGATTGGGATTAAAAAACAATCCCTGTGCACACCTCTGCATGACTGATTAATTCTTTAGTAACTGTGATTAAAATTACGTACTTGTTTATATTTTGTTAAATAATAAGTTCATTAGAAAAAAATCAAGGATGAGTCCAAACAAAAATAATAGCATAGCATTACACAATGTGCAGTTGACTGTATAATTAGCTTCATCTAGTCTGAAATGCTTCCATTCTAATAAAGTACATTTAGCTTGTATTCTTTACTGTCTGTGCACCATTCACCTCGCTGTCAAGACTATTTTCACAAAATCAAAGCGCTCTTCAAAGATGGCCACCCTTTCCTTCAGCATATAATTTTCCTTCACTGTTATGAAAGAACAAAATTGCCATGTGGAGTATTAATGAGAGATCATTCAGCTCACTTTACACAAACTCACACACACACATTCATCCTGTCTTAATCCTTTTCCATTCCAATAAATGATGGCAAAGCAACAATAAAACTTATTCTATGTGGGTGGAATAAAGCGCAGCCAAAAGGAAGAAGTTAATAGATCACTATGGCAACAGCTGTCAACCATCCATTCTCATCTATTAATATCAGTAAGCACCGCATTCTGGTGGTCACCAGGTTACATTATACTTGATGGGTTAATTGAGCATGAGCAGATGTTAATGAGGTTCACTGGCCCCTGTGAGGATGAGAGAGCCGTGAGGTGTGACAGAGAAGAGAGAGAGAGAGAGAGAGAGAGAGAGAGGAGGCTGTAGACTGACGAGAAGCATGAACTAGAGAGAGCTCACTACAGTATAATCTTACATTCCACACAATAAAAAATGACCTGAATTTATAGAAACACTACTGTGAAATTTTAAAAAATCATCCTTTCTTGAGAAATGTCCGCAATCTTTTCCCGTCACATCACAGCTACTTCGGGAAAGTGAGCAAAACACAGATTCATGATTCACAGATTAATGCACAATTAACAATTGGTTTCAGTACAATCAGTGTGTGCACTGATACTGATACAAAAAAACTGTCCACATTCTAGGCTGTCACATACTTTTTATTTGTTAAAGTAGCACATTTCTATATTATATCCGTTCAAGCCATTCTGAGAATCTTTGTCACTTATAGAGAATTTTGACAAAGACAAACCCATTCCCGAAACAGGCAGGCAAAACGTCAAAACCAGGAATATCCCAAACCACCCCAACTAAACCTGGATAAACAAGGAAACATGGCTCAGACCTGCTGCAAGACATTGCAGGAGTTACAACAGGGCAGGACTGAGGTGGTACAATTTAGGCACATGACTAGTCCCAAGGGGAAGGTGCTGATAATGATCAGGGGATGTGAATATGAACTAGAGAAAACAGAAACAGGAAGTAAAAGGAGGAAGCAGATTTAAAGAATATAAAATGAAATTCCTCATCTAAGATGCCTCAGCAAACAAAGGAAATTATTTTATGGATAATACCAGAATCAAAAAGAAACCCTGATGGATCGCAGGATAGATAGATAGATAGATAGATAGATAGATAGATAGATAGATAGATAGATAGATAGATAGATAGATAGATACAGTGGGGAAAACAAGTATTTGATCCCTTGCTGATTTTGTTGGTTTACCCACTAAGAAAGACTTGATCAGTCTGTAATTTTAATGGTAGGTGTATTCTAACATGTGGAGACAGAATATCAAAAAGAAAATCCAGAAAATAACTTTTAAATATCTATATTAATTTATTTATATTTTATTGAGAAA
>CM040985.1:13875193-13909272 GCA_022985145.1 Pangasius djambal
TCCTCAATAAAATGCAAATAAATTAATACAAATTCTTTAAAGTCGATTTCTTGATTTTCTTTGTGATATTCTGTCTCAGCATGTTAGACTACACCTACCATTAATATTACAGACTGATCGAGTCTTTATTAGTGGCCAAACCAACAAAATCAGCAAGGGATCAAATACTTGTTTTCCCCACTGTAGATAGATAGATAGAGCTGAGTGGCAGATACAGTATGTAGTGCACAGGACCGTTGTGGAAAAAGTGCATGTAATCCTTACATGTTGTGATCATAAAGTGCTAATGAAGCCACAGACAGTGGTGCTGTGCCAGGTGCAATGCTCATTGGGATGGACATTGGTTTATTTCTGGGTTGTGAGTCATACAGACATTGGAAGGGCACTCATTTGGGGGGGGACAACATAGTGTAAACTATAGGTCAATGGTGTAAAGTGAGAGCCTACTGCAATATTTTTATAATAGTTTAAAGGAACTGTTCTTCAAAAAATACATGTAGTTGATTAGCCATGACAGTTGCTGGTGATGTTTGTTTCTTTAGTTTTTCTTCCACAGTAACAGTAACTCCACTTCCTGTCAGACCGCATCACACCACCCCACTGTTGATTATTTTATTATAACATTACAGACCAGAGTGTTCTATTCCTTACTTATTTCACTTCTAGGTGAAATAAGTAAGGAATACAAATTCCTTACTAAATTATTTACCAAATTATTTATTTAAGTAATGAGACTATGTGTCATAATAATGTCATCTGAAGCAAATATACAAATATTTGTACAGGTGTTCATGGAAATTATTTTGTGGTTAGATGGGCTTCCATTATTGGCAGAGAAGAAAACATTAGACTCCAAATATGTCTTTGACAAATTATTACTTTAAGTCACATCAGGCTATATCCATCAATCATTAGCTTGTCATGCTTGTGCTTTAAGAATTTATCTGCTCTAGAGATAACGACTGTACCACTTGGATGGAATTAACATTAGAACTGATGTCATCTAAGATAACAGTCTTTTATATTGGCCATATTAGCACAGCATATACACTTGTCAGAAAATCCAGTCATATAACTTTAGTAATAAGCTATAATATTTAAATGGAATGTCATGATATCATAAACCTGATAAACTGTTAGGCAATTATTGTGATAAACCTTCACCCCAATTCCAGACAATACAATGTCTGGATCTATATTTTGGAATTAGTGTTGGTCATTATTTCTATATGGCACTCTGAGATCTTTTTTAAGATTCAGAAACAAGGCAGAGATTAAAGAGATTAAAGAAATTAAAGAGAGAAACCTGTGTGAATAAAATATTCTGCCAGATCTATAATTTACGATAAACCAACCCCGAAGCATGTTTAAATACACCATAATTGGAAATTAGCAAACAAAGATAAACAGAAATGAACAAAGGTAAAAGAAAATCTCTCAAGTGAATAGGGAATTGCTTATAGGAAAATTTCTTTGTAATATAAATTGGTGTGTTAATTTATTTTTTATAAAATAAGCCACATAATTGTGACTAAATGTGTGCTAAATGTTTAGCTGGTCACGAACGGGGGTTGTAAGGTGTGTGTGGCAAAACCATCCCAAATATGCATCAAATATTAATAAAATAAATGAATAAATGAAGACACTAATGAATCAATCAAGTCTGATCCTCCCAAACTCTGCATAAACCTCCAAGATAATGTGTGCCAAACTATTTTTTTAATTATAACGCAACACTGAATGATCTATTTCTACTAGATTTTCTAAATAAAGTTCCTAAAATATTGTATTATTAGGTCTTGTATAATTACATTAATAGTCATAAATAAAAATTACCTATGAGAAACAGTAAACCAATCCAATGATGCACAATAGAGATGAATATTTTTGTTTGTTTGTTTTTTCAGTTATTCCAGTCACTTGAGTCAGTTCACTTAAACGATTCATGCAATTTTATTCATCAATTTATTCAGTTGTAGAGTAGGTTTTGTCCAAAAGTGCAGCGTCTTCATGCAGGCAGAGAACAAACAGTTTGAGTAATGTAAGAGTAGCTGAGAATTGTTGCTATTTTGTTATTTTATACTAAGAGAAATCTCCAGCTCAAACTGAATGAGCCCAATTGAACTCGCTGACTCAACTGAGTTAACTGATACTCTGAACAAGAGAAGAACGAATCTCAGCTGAATGATTTGCCGATTTAAACACCGGCGCCTCTGAGGTGACATAGTGGTTAATTTTTTCATAAAACATGACCACAAATTAATACATTGACGCCACAATCCTGGTCACAAAGGTTTTCCTGCTAACAAAAAAGCAATACGAGCAATTTCACATACACATGATCGAAATTAAATGCGCTTTTCCCTCATGGCTTCCGATCATAGTCTTATCAGCCAACACAGCAATTTAACTTAAAACACTTAATCTGCTAAACTAATTAGCCTCTTCTGTCCCAGCTGAGGAGCTTTATGTGTCTGTGTGGTGCCCCTATCACATCTCTGCTCTGAGTAACACATGCCGCTGGTGAGGAAAGAACACTAAAGGGGAAAAATGTCTTCAATTGTCCTCTCTGTCCTGACACCGTTTGAAGATATGATCACAGGAATCTGTAAGTCTCTGCTCCAGCAGTACTGACAAAAGGGATTAAGAGCGACTCTCCACTCGATCCATTTCTCCGATTCTCATCTCATCCTCTCTGGGTTTTTAACTCTTCTATATCCGACAGGGTTTCTACCTGACAGATTAGTACCTGCAGCCTCATTATGCAACTATCCTGTCAGGTAGGATAGAAAGAGCAATCGGGAACTGAACTAAGTATCTCTTATGAAAAAAAATCACACATATTTCACATGATCATATGCTTTTCACATGATTATGTGAGTAATATGTGATCATATGTGAAAATCATTTGAGACAATCACATCATGTGAAGAAAAATTATATGTGAAAATAAATGAATTGTGTGATGAAATATCATATGTGCAAATAAATGAATCACGTGGGGAAAAATTAATTATATGAAAATAAATTAATCATGTGTAAACCACACGTGAAAATGAATGAATTGTTAAGAAAGATCATGTGAAAATAAATGAATCATGCACATAAATCGCATGTGAATCACATGGAAAAAATTTATCATATGAAAATAAATGAATCATATGAAAAAATTAACAATCTGGAAAAACATGTACAATAATCATATGTACATGTGAAAAAATGAATCATATGAACATAAATGAGCCATGTGTTGAAAAACATTAATGAATTGAGTGGGGGGAATGAATCATATGAAAATCTGAAAAATGAATCGTGTAAAAATCACACTAAGCAAATATTACAATAATCAAATCATGTGAAAAAAAAAAATGAAAATGCCAGAGCTGCTGATTATGAAATGAAAATTAATCAACACCTTTTGAACAATCTGAATTGAGAATTCAACAGCGTTGTGGTGTAAAAGGCTTTACTATTGCAGTGCAAAGGGTTAACCTCTAGCCGGCATTCAGCTGCATGTGCAGCTCAGTGCAGTGCAGTGACCTTGCATTGAGAAAACTTAATCTGATATGATGACACTACACACGAGTTGGCTGGAATGAGTCTGTCCTCATGACCTGTCCTCATGAGCGCCTCGTTGTCTGCCTGCTTTTATTGAAGCAAGGGCAAACAAAGTTAAGCCATGTCACATGTCGAAGAGCATCGAAGAGCAATAGCGCTACAGCCCATCAGTGTGTTTCTTCTACCATGGGGTCTCCATTTGAATCGTCCACAATCAGATCACCCAGAAACGACTCCACCACTTAAGCTTCTCTGACCTCCTCTCACCGACATAAGGTTGTACACAAGAGGAACCACTGGTGCTTTGATTTGACCTCCGACCCCCATTACAGTGTTTATTACTGGAGTCACGTTGCAATATGTGCTCCATTTCCTTCAGAAGCATTACTGCGACAGTATATATTACACTATATTACACTAAGACATGCTGTGAAATATTACTCTGGTCTTTTCCAGAATGCTTTTCACACTAAATAGCTTTAGTTTCAACCCATGATTTAAAGTAATACCCCATGTTTTTTAAATGTAATCTATCTATGATATGTGTAGTGTATGTACAATTAAAATGGCCAAAAGCTTTCCACATGTTTCCCTGGACCAGGAAAAGAGCTGAAAAACAGTTGTTGAACAAACGTATAAAATACGTGACTAACATGAATTTAAAGCTACAACCGTTACACTTTTACACAAGGTTCACTAACAATATGAGAGAGATATTAGGGAAAGACTTACCAAAGCTGTTTCCGCGTACGATCAGGCTGAAACTGAGCAACCTATTTGCTAAATGTTTACTTAGCACTAATCTCTAAGATTATATTTAAAGCTAAATTTACAATAAAAATTATTTGTAATTTTAATTACTTGTTCAAAGAATTCGTTAAAGCATTCTCTAAACATTTATTGATGCCCTGACAACTGCTGAGTTTTGAGTAGAAATACGATTGAAAAACTTTGACATATCGCTTTGTGATAGTAAGTATCTACCGTTTTCTTTCAAAATAACCACTTTTAATGTTATTGAGTTGGCCTTCATCACAGCAATTTAGAAGGGCATAGAAACATCTATATCTGTCTTTTCAGCAGCAAGGCCATGGCAATGTGCATTTTTTTCTAGCTTTTTCTTATTTTGTACTTTTATAACATTAATCATATCAATGTTTTGTAAGCGAAATAGTTAAGTTGGAATGTTCTTTTTAAAGACAACTGTAAATTTGTGGGAAATCACTATGATTAAAATGTAGTGAGATAATATATGGAATGGATTAGAATACTCGTGATTTTTGGTGGTTGTTTTTTGGAGTCGTGAAATAACTGTATTTTGTGAAAATGACGCCACTTTCTTGCAAGTTAAGGTAAAAGCATGAAGACTCAACAATATTCAACAATTTCTTGTTGATTTGTAGCCCAAAACCCAAAGCTGAGCTAGTTTTTGGGCTGGTTTTGGGTCTGAGATCAAATTGTTTAAATCAAATGTTTAAAAAAGGTCCTTAGGGATGCGCAATAACTATGGCACTTACATTTTTTTTTAAAGAAAATGCTATTATTAAAAAAGAATAATTCTACTTAGAATGTTGTTGTTATTGTTGTTTAATCAATGATAAATAGTTTATTCTACTGTTTGAGTGGAAATTTTGAATTATCGTGCTTAATGTTTCTTGTATACAATCATATTTGCTCATTTTTAAGTCGGTGCCAATAATTCTGTAGGTCTCTCCATATTAGCAAGTGTATATATTGTACTTTTCACATCTTCTTTCATGAGGGTGGTGTGAGATTGGTGAGTTATCGTTATTGGGTTTGTAACATTAGTCTGACTGCTGAGCCGCTAGTCTATCAATCCTTTGAGTGCTATTCAACTAGCACTCAGCCAAAATCAATATCAATAGTAGGCAAGAAGTGACATGGCCCTGAATGCCCAGTTTCCTCAGCTCTGGAGCCATGATTTCTACTAATGACCATTATATAGTGTTGTGTGCAGTAAAGACACACTAATGAGGCTGATAATATAAACCTATAAATATAAAATGGAGTTGCATTTAAAATCAGAGTATTTATGCTGTAAATATCCTCGCTTGCCTAGGTTTGAATTCTTAATAAAGGATAATTCTGCACTTTCTGGGAATCGATTGAAATTTAAATGTTTTTAAATCTGTGCAAGCAGAGAAAGAATTTTGAGAAAAGGTTTGTATAAGAGAAAAATATCCTCTAATATTTTCAGGAATTATGCTTTTCTTAAAAAAAAAAAAAAAAAAAAAGCTAGCTATGAATGAGCTGCAGTTTCTGTCCCAGTGTTCAATGTTTAATATGTCTCCATTTTCACTGTCAGTGAAACCAATTCATAAACATTTGCATTCAAATAATGAGCTCAGTTATAATCAATATATTGTTAGCCTTCCTGCTGACTCTCAGAAGTGTATTTTATAGAAAATGGAGTACTGTTTTAAGTATCAAGAACAGTTTCAAGTGTTTTGATTGTAGGTTCTTTCCTCACTGAAGTTCACATACCTGAGCTTAGCCTTCAATAGGTTAATAAATCTGCAGAAATCCAATTTATCTTTGAGAAGATTTTGAAATATCAAATATCCATATTTACATATTTATGCCCACCTCTGGTGTTAGACAAGATAAATCAGTAGCCCAGGGCCCTTGGAACAATCATTTCAATCGTTGCCCTTTGGGTCCAAATCATCAGATCGTAAAATCTCTGCTCAGTAGGTAACTTCGGCATTAGTAGAGTCAGTCTTTTTCTGTGGTTGAATCTCAGATGATATCCTAGTGGCCACATAGTGCACTGCGTAGGTTCTATAGCACCAATAAAACATACCCTAACATAGTGAGAAGCACTAGTAAAGACGAGGTTTTTTGAGAAAAAAAGAAACCTTGGAACCACAGGGTTTTACACAGATTGGAGCAGGCTAAGAAATGCTGACCAGGCAGAAACATGACTGGAGGTACATAAAGTGAAAATAATAAACTAAATGATAAAATGATGACATTGCCTTCTCCTTATTTTCTTTGTTAAAAAAAAGATTTTTTAGTACCTTCTGTGAGTAATACAAGCAGTGTGTGCAATACCTTCTGTGTGTTCTTCAGTAGTTAATGATTATGTGGAATAGCATTATTCATTACTATTGTTTGTTATTTAAAAGAAATTATTTACAAAAAATGTGAAAGTATGTTAATGGAGAGTTTGTTAATCTTTGCTATATTACAGCTTTGTACTTCTGTAGGTTATTGTTGTCCATTTCTTTCTTTAGACCTTGACTGAGTAAATAAAAACGACACACCAACACCATGCTCCTCCGAGGAGACCTAAATAACTCATATAAATATTTACAGTTTAGATACTGAGGTATCGAAATAGATTGAGCTGTATTAGGTAGTAGATCTCCAGGAGGAAGTTCATGTTTATCTCTTGAGGGTTAATATCAGGAGAAATGTAAGACCCAGTAATTACTGCTTAGTATTCAGGTAATTATTGCACAGTTAATAATTAACTCCTACTAACATAATCACTGAGTAATTAACAGTATTGTAAAGTGTTACTAGCTTTCCTTCTGTATGTTTAATATTATTTCAGTCTTTTCACCTCATTGCCCCAAATATAATTCTATGTAATGATATAAAGGCTGCTAAACATAATTTTACATATAACATTTGTATTTGTCTACTAGATTCTATTATATATTTCTATTTTATTGATTATATTCTGCTTTTATTATATTCTGTTTTATTATGTATCACTGTTGCACTGTGGGACGAGGCACTAAGGAAAAACATTTCACTACATTAATACATCACATGTGTGTAATGTATGTGACAAATAAAGAATCTTGAACCTATAATTATAATTCTATCCCAAATATATCCCTTCTACGTGGATCACTGGATGAAATTTACATTACAAAACACATTGTTAAGTGAATTAAATGCATTTTCAGGCAAAGCTCAATTCACACTGCAAATAATCTGGTCATGTTTCCATAACATATTTATGTATTACTGCAATGGGTTCACTGTCAGCCAAGGTTTCAGTAAAGAAAATGATCACAGTCATTCTGCTAGCAGCAAGATTCCCATGAAATATCTCGGTCCCTATGTAATAATAATATTCCAATGAAATATCCCAGTCTTAATGTATCCCATCATTACAATAATGGAAAAGTGTTCTGTAGCACGTAATTCAGCGCAGAACATAAAATGAGACAGTAGCAGTGACTGGAGGGACAGACTGCTACAAATGCAACACAGCTCGCTAGTTTTAGTGTTATGGGATGTGTAGACAGCTCTCCAAGAGAAAATAAAGATGTAACAGAACGAGGAAGTTAATGGAAGTAAGACATCTCCCTACTAAATAGCCTGGACTTGAGTATAGAAGGTCATATAGAGTATAGAAGGAGTATACAGAGTCAGTCAGCAGATCAGGTATAATTCCCCATGAGATGTTCAGGGAGAGTTGTCATCAGTAAGAGTCTTGACCAGAAAGCATCAGTGCAAATTCTCATGAATTATCACAATATCTGCCAGAGTGCTCTGAGCACTAAATTCCCTCTGACTCTGTACCCGTGCCCCTGACACTGATTAGCTTCTCCAGTGTGGAGGAAAATTATTCCATCAAGGAAGTTACTGTGTTGTGCTATCTAGCTATCTACATCATGTAGATAATGTTCTGCTAATAGCATAGTGATAGTAGCTAAGTATCTAGCCATTTATACTTAGCTACTCCAGTGATGGCACTTTATTGCCAAGCTAGCTAGCATATGTTACAAGATTTCAATGATTTCAAAATGAGTTTAACAATCTACACTAAATACTGGGGGAAAAATTATGAAAAATTGTGTTTTGACAAAGAGAATATTTTGGCATCTCTACTGAGAATATTTTGGCATCTCTACTTTAAGGGATAGCTAAATACCTAGCTATTTATGCTTAGCCAATCCAGTGACGACATTTTTCTTCTTTTTTTGCTAGCTTTTTTTTTTTTTCAATGATTTCAACATGATTAAAACATTTTCATCTTACATTTTGACCAAAATCGTGTTCTTCTGAGAATAATATATTTTGACATCTCTGCTTTAAAAAACATAAATTGATTTAACCAAATCAGCATGGAATTTTTAAAATTTATTTTTGGCTCCATGACGGCTCACTAATGCACAGGTAGGAGTGGAATTAAGAGATGTAGTTAAGATCACCATTTTTCTTTTTTTTTCTTTTTTTTTGGGGGGGGGGGGGTATATTTTTTTTAATTTTGCTTTACTCTCAAGTTAAAATTGACATCTTTGTAAAATAAATAGGGACTAATGAAAGAGAATGTCCATGATGCTAGTTGCTAGACACATTAGCATTCTGACCTAACTATCCCTTCAAGAAGTCCATCTTCCCTCTATTGCCATAAATACTGTAAACGGTAACTGGTGCTATATGTGTGTGACTTCCCACTGACGTCCTCTGATTTACTGTGTCCACTCTTTCACATAAATCTTCTTTAAAGTCATTGCATAAGCTCTATGGCATTCATCTGCTTACTACTGACTCAGCACAAAGGCAATTATTCTGTTAGCCTTCTGTGTGCTCCTCTTTGAATAATGCCGTCACTTTAAACCATTCCACTGCATACTCAGTCATTTAGCCTTTTGCTTCAATTACTCCTGGTCTCATTATGCTTCTGGGTTCCAGGCCCAAATTTCTGTAATAAATACACTGTATGCTGAGTTTTATTTTTCTACACTGTTCTTCCTATGTAGACAATGTCACAGAACCATGTGAGTTCAGAATTGACTTTTTACTTAAGTTAAAAAACAGGATTGAAATCCTTGTTGTACAGTTGATTAATCGTAGCAGGTTTGGAAAGCTGAAATATTGTATAGCAAAGATGTCTTCTTATTAATTTAAAATAGATTCACGTAGTAAGTTTCAAATTTAACAAACCACCTTTTAAGTGTAATGGAATTGAGGTAGCATGCCCTGCCTATGCACTTCAGTTAGAGAACACGGAATACAAAATATAAACATAAATTATTCATCATTATCACTAAAGTTTTATTTCAGTTTAAAGTTCTGTTATTTATAGCTATTAAAATGAGCTAATTCTGCACTGAGATTGACTAGAATATTCGGCCTCCTAGGGTCCGGTTCTTGGGAACAAGAAGTTATTAAAGCCTCAAACGTCTGCAAAGAACGTAAAATGGGTAAAATGTGATGCTGATTGATCGTGCCATTCCAGAGATACGGAACTGCTGGGAAGTCTGGGAAAATGCACAGAGGCTATAAACAGTTGTCTTCCTGGGGTCTGGTTCTCATCTTGAAAGAGATTTTTATTCTTCAGAAAACAACAAAAACACATCTGGGAGTTTTTAACCTTGAATTCCTCTTAGAGAAATACTCCATTTCTTAGCTGCCAGTGTAGAGGTCTGCTACCAGACCCAAGCCCGGCGGGTCCCAAAAAACTCATGGGTCGTGTTCAGGTTAATTTTTCATGAATAGCTTTGGGTTCAGCTTTGTAACTATATATATATATATATATATATATATATATATATATATATATATATATATATATATATATATATATATATATTACAGTTAGGTCCGGAAGTATTTGGACAATGACAGAGTTTTTGTGATTTTGCCTTTATACACCACCACAATGGATTTTAAATAAAAAATTAAGATATGATTGAAGTGTAGACTTTCAGCTTTATTTTAAGAGGTTCCATGAAAATATGGCATTTACCATTTAGGAATTACAGCCATTTTAAGCAAAGTACTTCCATTTTCAGGGGCTCAAAGGTATTTGGACGATTGACTGACAAGAAGTTAATTGACCAGTTGTGGTCCGTTCCCTCATTACTTCAAGACAAATGAAACTGATAAAAGGTCTGGAGTTGATATCAGGTATTAAGTTGGTATGTGGCAGCTGTTCGAGTGGAGCTACCAATATGAAGTCCAAGGAGATCTCAATGCAAATGAAGGAGGCCATCATTAGGCTGAAAAAATAGCATAAATCTATAAGAGAGATAGCAAAACCTTAGGTGTGGCCAAATCAACAGTTGGGTACAGTCTTAAAAAGAAAAAGCACTGGTGAGCTCAACAACATCGAAAGGCCTGGAAGACCACGGAAGACAATTAAAGTGGATGATCGCAGAATCATTTCCTTGGTGAAGAAAAACCCCTTGACAACATCAACAGAAGTCAAGAATACTCTGGAGAAGGTAGGCATATCATTGTCAAAATCTACAATCAAGAGACGCCTTCATGAATATAAATACAGAAGGTTTACAACAAGGTGCAAACCACTGGTAACATTCAAGAACAGGAAAGCCAGATTAGACTTTGCCAGAAAACATCTAAAAAGCCTCCCATGTTCTAGAATAAGATTCTTTGGACTGATGAAACCAAGATTAACTTGTACCAGAATGATGGGAAGAGAAAAGTATGGCAAAAGAAAGGAACAGCTCATGATAGTATAAGTATCCCACATCATGTGTCACACATGGTGGAGGAAGTGTTATGGCATGGGCATGTATGGCTGCCAATGGAACGGGCTCACTGGTGTTTATTGATGATGTGACTGCTGACAGAAGTAGCCAGATGAATTCTGAGGTGTATAGGGCTATACTCTCTGCTCACATTCAGCCAAATGCTACAAAACTGATAGGACGCCACTTCACAGTGCAGGTGGATAATGACCCTAAACATACTGCGAAAGCAACTCTATATTTACAATTATGTCACTTTGTCCAAATACCAAGGTATTATAGCCCTGAAAATGGAGGTACTTTGTTGAAAATGAGTGTAATTCCTAAATGGTAAATGCCATATTTTTGTGGAACCTCTTAAAATAAAGCTGAAAGTTTACACTTCGATCACATCTCGATTGTTTTATTTCAAATCCATTGTGGTGTATAAACGCAAAATCACAAAAACTCTGTCATTGTCCATATACTTCTGGACCTAACTATATATATATAGTGTGCTCCCACACCTGCGCACTCTTTCTTTCACAACACGGCAGACAGCACGCACACCTCTTGAGTGAATTTAGCTAGTTAGCTATTTTGTGTGCAATGAGTGCGATAAAGCAAAAAATAAGGGAGAGCTTATTACAGTGCCAATGATGCAGGGAAAGCTGCACTGTGGAAGAATTATGACCTTGTCGTTACAACCAATAAAGAGCTCAGCGGTTACGTGCAGTGTAGGGCTTGCAAAGCTGTTTTGCTTACAATAGCAAGAAGACAGGTACATCTCTACAGCGACACATTGACCGTGGATGCACTTGTTCAACAGCAGGCCTAGCCAGTATTAGCCACAGACAAACATTGATTCAGACTATTTATCACCATTAGCTATGTCAGTACTGGCTTCTTTAAAATCCAATCTTATAGAAAATTTG
The DNA here is from genome assembly GCA_022985145.1 of Pangasius djambal. Taxonomy (NCBI): domain Eukaryota; kingdom Metazoa; phylum Chordata; class Actinopteri; order Siluriformes; family Pangasiidae; genus Pangasius; species Pangasius djambal. The sequence continues at coordinate 13,887,147 of CM040985.1, forward strand.
TGACATTACACATGTTGTTCACCCACTGATTTCTGGTTCATGTCAGGTTCGGTCTTAAAATTTATCAGTACTAGTAGGGTTGCTTTGGGTCAAACAATCTCGGGTACGGGCCAGGTTTGGTCTTCAATTTTAAAGCCTATACAGACCTCTATTCCAGTTTCCACCAAAGATGCTTCTCTTTAAGTTTTTTTTTACATTGATATGATCTATGACCAAGGGAAAAATTTAGTTCCTTTCCTCAGAAGCCTCATTAAAGGCAGTTTCAGGCCCCCTGGCTGTAAGTGTAAGTATCTGACAGTTTGAATGACACACATGCTCCATGTTTGGCCCCGGAAGCAATTTAAAGGTTGACACACCAACACCATGTATTGACAGATCTCCTGTATTTTCCATTAAGGTAGTCATTTCCTCGTGACTCCAGATCAATAACAGAGCGTGACATCTTCCTTATTTTAGACAGCCAGCCAATGGCAGCTGAGGCAACGGAAGGCATCCCCGGAAGAAGTCTCTAGGCTCCACATCTTTCTTTGCAGCTAATGAATGTATCCGATAGATGAACACAATCTGGACAAAGTGCACGCCAACTGATCCTGGATAACTTCAGACTCAAGCATGTGTCTCATGTTTTGGTAAAGCCTCACTAAACCTGATACACCAAGTCTAATAAAACTATTTCTACATGTTCAGATTAAAAATTTCTAACCCCAAATCTCTCCAAAATTGTACTTAGTCTTTCATTTCTATATATATTTTTTGTAATAGAATCTACACACAAAAAATAACTCTTATTTTATCTGTGCAGAACAGAAGCCTTTCTCTGGCCCTAATAGACAAGCAAGACCAAAATGCTAACATAACCAGCAGAGATTACTAGCATTACCTTTCAAATTCTGTTCATCACCTGAGGATGGAACATGAACTTCAGGCTAGCTAGCAATTTAGACAGTACTTCATGACATATATATAACCATATATATGGTTCCATGTAGCCTCTTTATGTCTTTTTGTCTAGCCTAAACCTATATTGTCTGTATAATTGTTATATAAATAATCAACAGATATTAGATAATTTGCTTTTTGTATGTTCTTGTGTATGCTGGGGTTCCTATCTTTTTTAAGATGAGGATCTTTTTCAAGCCCGTAGTGACCACTAGCTCACTATGGAGCACCAAATATAAAAAGCTGAATACTCTTTTCTCTCTGACTTTTTTTTTTTAACATTTGAGGCCATTCTGATACCTTTAGATAGCAACTCGTATCCAATAATAGTTTTAAGTTTTGGTGTAAATATTAAAAGTAAATGGTAAACGTAAATGTTAAATATAAATATAAATCTTAAATGTCAATATGTTTTGTTCATATGCTAATTGAGCCCACCCTCCTGGAGTGTGCGTTATGGGAAAACACAGCGCCAATAGAGCTGCCAGATTTACACCATACTGTGCTAGTTTTGGAACAAAGCTGAGGCTGTACAAAGCTGGTGGATACTATAGTGAGTCTGAACAGATGGTCATTTCTGTTTTCAGATATATATTTCAAAGATTAATTCAGGATGCTCATTTGGCTAGTCAGGTACCTACTTCTCCACTTCTGTGTGTAACTTCTGTTCTGTTAGTTCAAAATGTGTGGTAAAACTGTTCCAAAAAGGATGAATGCAAGAAATATGCAGGAGAGAAAAATGCAACACTGTCATCAGTAAATTCAGACAAAAGAAGGAGCCTCATGAGTTGTCTGAATGGAACTGTTTTTAACTGAAGAGAATGGAAAGTGTCTTTCAAACAGAATGCAATTACTATACTTTCAAGCACAAAGTGGAAAGAATGCAGATATGTGTGGCGGTCTGGGAAATCCCATCACTTCTCTCACTCTGGCTAAATTCTGGCAAGCAGCCAAAAATGCTGAACAACCAGGTTGTGCCCAAAATGGAGTTTTTCTGCCTATAACATACTTTGACACCTCAATTTTACAACATTATAAATACTATATTTTTCACTAAAACTACATGGAAATGTTTTTATTGTCTTTTTAATCTTGCCCTGGCTTTCTGAAAGAATTCATTTGTCTGGCCAAAAATGTCTTAAACGTTGCTAGCTAAGTGTGATTTACTCAGACAGTTTCACGCATTGATCAAGTTGTTGGATTGCCATAATGAGCTCTAATTAACTCACAATGCTTGAGGTAGGTTAAACATTAGGTTGAGTTAAGTCCACAATGCTTCTACACCACAATCGGAATAAAATCTTAAAATGCAATTTTCCCTCTTTACTTGTGAGGGACTTTAAAATATTAGAATTTGTTGAGAAGGGTTTTACTAGGCCGCCATACATATATCCAGTGAGAAAAGACCATGTCTGCCTTTCTTATGAAGGAATTTTCTTCACACACACACACACACTCAAAGTCTTGCTCTTAGCCCTGAGCTTGTCCATCATTTAAGCTGAAGAGACATACATTAAGATGTTCAGATGACTGGAGAAATAATTATGTATTGATTGTAAATGATGGAAGTGGTTGGTTCCAGATCAGCAAGTGCAGCATTCACTCACAACGGAGGAGGAAGGAGGCGGAGGAAGGAACGGCTGCTCATACACTTCTCCATCCCCAACATCAAACACCAAATGAAAAAGCCAACAGCTTTTAGTCCTGTCGCCACCACGGCCTTTCCATTCTGCTCTTTTCATTGCACATGTGCCCTTTGAAGTGAGCTAGTTGTGAATCTCCACAAGGTGTCTGTACAGGAGCGAAAGACAAACACTTTCCAGGGACAGCAGCGGCTTTGAATAACCATACTGAGTCAGTGACCTTCAGGGCTGCACGATTCTCAACACCTTCTAACATGAGTTAACTCTCCAAAATCTATCTGCCTTTGCAAAAACACCCTTTAACCTTTATGTTAGATTAAAAGGATCTCCACTGTGCCAGAAACGGACTCAGAAATAGTGATGTCTGATCTGTGTGTGTGAATCTAACCCTGTGTTCACTTGACGACAAGCTACTGACGTCTCCTGTGGACATGCATTACCCAGCATTTGAGGTTTTCATAAGAACTGATAAGAAACCAAGTCTAATAATAAACAGATTATTAAAAGTGTCTCCACTGTCAGTGCTTTGTGAAAGTAATTACGTTTTGCACCAAGACAGACTTTCTCCTTAACATGAGAAAAATTAAAGGTTGTTAATGGAACAACTATTTAGTAGCTATAAATGATGACAGGAACTAACCTGTTTTCTGGACATTCCACTGCCTTAACGCAACCATAAACGGATAAAATGTATGATGTGTCCTTTAATAAATAAATAATTGGAAAAGTGGATGTTCATATCGGAAAATAATCAACTTCAAGGTTGTAACAGTAACTCCACTTCGTGTCAGACCACTTTGTAATTTCGAATTGTTTTTACTGCATAGAAATGAGCTCAGATGCTCAGCCCTGTCTGTTTTCATTTTTTTAATGAATGGACACTTAAAGGAGGTGTTCAGTGAAAAACCTTTGACTTATTTCAAATGTAGTCGATGAGCCAAGACAGTTCTGTTGTATGATGTTTGTTTCTTATGTTTTGCACTGGCACTGTGAGCCTAATCTAACTACATTGAGGAATGGGTGTATTTTTTGGACTAAAAACAAAATCTTGCTGCTTCATTTGTGCATCTTGTAATTGTTTTTTTCTAAATGTTTTTGGCAGAAAATCAACTCCATATTGTGCATTGTGTAAAACAGATGGAGAGAGAATATGTATGTGAGACCGAGAGATACAGCATGTGAAATAATGTACAGTCAGCGAAGGATCACACATATACACACACAGACAGGCAGCACTGAGTGGAGTGTGGGTGGTAGAAATCAGGATAGCAGAGAGAGACACATGGCAATGGAAAAGAAATTTAACAAGCACTGATGAAAGAATGGGGAGGATATGATTTTGTGTGTGTGTGTGTGCGATTTCGTTCCAACAGAAGCATGAACACTGTGCACAAGGAGCTGTGATAAATGGTTAAAAAGAGGCAGCGCTCAGTTAAAGTGGGTTCTGCAGGCAGCGCATGCAGGAATTCTTCAGGTTTCTTCAGAGACGATGCTAACTGAATGCAGGGGGATGTGAACATCAGATTGAAGAGAAGTATGTGTGATATATTGTGTGTACATCTGTCTATACTAGAAGGAGGATATATTTACACTATATTTAATCATAGATACAGTAGTTACACAAATAGAGAACTTTTGTTGTTAATATATGTCAGCAGTGGTCCCTTTTTTAATACTGGGCAGGTTAGAGGGGAGCTAAAACATTCTACATCACAGCAGATGGGCTACAGTCTGAAATTGTACACCTACAAACTGATCAATATAGTAGGTGTACTTACTATATATACACTGTATAGACACCTTACCATCACACCCATATGTGGTCCTTCCCCAAATTGTTGCCACAAAGTAGGAAGCACACAATTGTATAGGATGTCTTTGTGTGCTGTAGCATTACAGTTTCCCTTCACTGGAACTAAGGGGCTTAAATCTGTTCCAGCCCCTGTACACAAATCGAGGTCCATTTAGACATGGTTTGCTAAGATTGGAGTAGAAGAACTCGAGTGGCCTACACAGAGCTCTAACCTCAACCCCAGTGAACACCTCTGGGATGAACTGGAACTCTGACTGTGTGCCAGGCAACATCAGTGCCTGACCTCACTAACGCTCTTGTGGTTGTTTCCCCACAGCCATGTTCCAAAATCTAGTGGAAAGCCTTCCCAGAAGAGTGGAGGCTGTTATAGCAGCAAAAGGGGACTAAATCTGGAATGGGATGTTCAGTAAGCACATATGGGTGTGATGGTCAGGTGGTCACAAACCTTTGGCCATATAGTGTATATACTGTAGCTGATGAAGGACTGCACAAAAATCCCAGTTGGGTCACTGAAAATGAAAAAATTTTAAATTCTATTTTCACATTTTTGTGTGGACTTTTTTCTGATGCCACAGCATCAACCTGTGCATACACAGTGCAATTTTGCATGTGTAATGAATGTGATAGGATTTCAGTTATTAAAGCTGCTGCCCAGGTTGTTACTTTGTGCTCTATAATTTCTTCTTTGATAACGTACTGTATTTGCGATTTAATTTTGCATCATTATAACACCTTTATGCAGAAGAATATGATACATGCTTCACTGCTCCTGAATCCACCACTCTGGTGGTACAAAACCACCCTGGGAATGATTTTGGATAAGACGTGTGTCTTCTTGTCTTTACATTCAAGTGTAATCTTATTCAGTAGTTCAACCACATTGTCAGTCCACACACATGAATCCTTGTGTTTGTCATTTTTTGTTGAGAACTTTTGGCCATGTTGGTGTTTTTCACTCAGAATACATGCTCTTTATGTTATTCTTGAGCCCTTTTGTGGTGTGATCCTAGGACTGTTTTCAAACCCTTGAAAACATGAATTTTATGAATTTTCATGTGGATGGAGATATTTTTCAAAAATGCTGCTTGTGTAGACAGGATTTATATATATACGTTGACCAGGGCTTTATTCTCAAACTTTATTAAAACTGCCTAAACATTTAGCATTCAACAATTTGGCATTCATTCATATGGCCTGTGTCCCAAAAAGACATACGTTGTACAAAGATAGAGCTTCAACTTTCTTTTCATCCTCTAAAGAAACAGTCCAGCAAAAAAAAAAGAAAAAGAAAAGAAATGCAATCTTTATTTTCATTTAACTCAGTCAAGCGATGTTCGGAGTTTGAAGCTTATGTCCCCTAGTTTAGCATTGTGCAAACTGCATGTCTATTTCATCACACAGTCGTTCATCAATCACCACACAATAGCAGAATAAATCTGCAATTAATATTATAAAAATCTAATTGGAACTACATCATCATCCTAATGTAGTCTCACCTCCTCATCTGTACACTCTGTTCAAACAGATCAGCTTCCCAGCTTTTACCTTATAGAGATGGCCAAGCCGAGTCTCTGCTGTGACTCAGTGTCATATAGCTGCATTGGATTCTGGGTCTTTGAGTCCAGCATTTGCACTAATGCCTCTACTATTTCAATGATGGATTTCTCATTAATATGTTATTATGACGTAACTGGAAAATGGTGAGTGAGAAAAGAAGCTCTTGCTTTTTTGTTTTTAGGAGCCAACAGTGAAACTTATCCCTTATGCTTCAGAAGGTTGAATTGTTTTTTTTTTTTCTGTTAAACATCTTTGTATCTGTGCTAGCAATAACAATGTTCCCTTGTCACATCAGAGCAGCACACAACCGTTAACTTCTCACAGGAATGATGAAAATGCCAACAAACCAACAAAATAACACCCAAATCATGTCATTATAAACATATTTTTCATGTTTATATTCACATGGTTAATGAATCTACATCATGATATGCTGGTATAATATGTAATAAAAATATAATGCAGTCACCACTGAATCAAATACACTTTACGTAATGTAATGCATGAAATTTGAATGAATCTGCTTTTTGTATGAATTTCTCCTGCTCATCAAGCTGGAAAATGGATAATGGACTCCTTTCCATAGCCGGCTGATGAGGATGAGATTTTATATCTCAACATGATCACAGACACAGACACTGAGCTGACGTGAAACAGAACAGTAAAAGCAAACAGTGTCCCCTACTGACACCTAAGATAACTACAATGCTAATTCACACTATTACTCATTTAAAATAGATTGCATGGTCTATCTATCTGTCTTTCTATCTTATAACTGCCGAAAAAACATCCTTAGCATTAACTGTTCACATTTTTTCAAATTTCTCTTTCAGTATCTCATAATCTTTCCTTCCGATCTCACCGTCACTTGGTATTGCCACATCCATCACAGCTGCTGTTTTCTGCCCCTTATCTATTATCACTGTCTATTTGGTCCACTATTATTTGTTTATCTGCCCAGAAATTGAATTCAGAAAACTAGAGGATTTTAGGTTTATTTTTTCCACCACTCATTTTTGGTCCCAGTTGGATTCGAGGCTGTCTAACTCATAATCCTGGCAGATGTTTCATACACTTAGGTCCATCCACTATATATGTCAATTTGTAGGTGTACAATTATCGACTGTAGTCCATATATATTGTTATGCAGTGTCGTAACCCCTCTCTGTCTCATCCGTCGGTGGAAAGTGACCAAGGCTGACCAGATATTATTGGGGTAATGGATCATTCTCAGTACAGCAGTGACACTGACTTGGAAGGATGAATATCATGCAACGTGCACTGAAAAAATTAGGTCCATGTGTAAAATAAAGTGCAATAACACTGTGTTAATAAAAAAAAGTGATTAACACTGTGTTTAAACCTCAATATCACTGTTGTAGCTGATGCTTTCAAACCAGCACCACACACACACACAAAACATGTCACATGTCATTGTCACAGCTGCACTAAAATTAAAACACCATCGAAATAAATATCTGTGAAGTCCTTTTGTCCATTTTTATGAATAAAAGTCTGTCATACAGAGTCAGAAACCACATTAGCAAGTCTGGTTGTAATAGTGAACAGTTAGACATGGTTTGAGGTGAATGTGCGATCATTTCGATGTGCAGTTTTCTAAACTGGAGTCTACTAAGCTTCCTTTACTTGTTAGCTAATTTAGCCTGACAGCTCCAGTGCAAAACTGGTGAAGAAGTAAATCACTGATTTCAGATGCAAAATTGTTTTGACAGTGTCACAAATAGTCACTAGAAAAGTGAACATCAAAACTTTGTGCCATTGTAGTCACCAAGCAAAGGGATAATATACATTTTAACACACTAACACTGAAACGCTAGTCAAATTTAGCCAGTAAGAGTGTGAACTTCGTTAGACAATCGTTTGAATCCAAGACACAGCTATTTCTCAAAATTCACAAAGTCTTTTAGTCAATGAACCTATACCAGATAAATATTCAAAAATAAGAACTAGCAGCTTTGTTACAACAGAAGCAATCTAAGCTTTCTAGCATTTGGTTTACTGGGAGAAACACTAACTAGACACGAATTGTAGTGAATTCCAGCATTTGGGAAGAGCATATACTGTACATATGGCTAGTTATGTCAAAGTGCTAACATGGATAAAAAGACTACAAGCTAGCATGCCCTAATTACTCATACTATTTTCTGTTATTTATCATTTTTGGCCCATAGAGAATCAACTTTTCAGTAAATAAATAAATTGGACAAATCCACATATATTTGAAAGATGCAAGAGTCACCAGGACAACAAACAGTATTTATGAATAAAATCCTGTGAAAGGTTAATTGAAGCTGGATCTGGGATTTCCACCAAGTGCACAGGTGCAGTCAAACAGTTGGCCTTTGACCTCCAGGTTTGAGCTTTTCCTCAAATAGCATAACATTAAAGAGTGCACAGGGGATAAAAGCACTCTCATTGACCTTATGGTGAAAGGTTATTGTGGTCACTCAATTCACTGGCCACTCAAAGAAATAAGAAAGCAAGAATGATGACAGATCTCTCACAACAACCACAATAGATCAATCCATTATTTTGATTAAAAAGTCTTAGGAGAAGCAAAAAAGTCTTTAAAGTTGAGAATGTGAAGCGAGGCTACTGTGCACGCTTATATAGCAGGAATTTCTACGCATTTGACTCGGTGAGTGGGTCTCAGAGGCAAAACCGCTTGAGTGTAGAGTGTTCTTCAACTCTATTCACACCCTTGTTTCGACGCGCTCGAGGCACAGGGCCTCCAGCTGACTGAGCTATTAACTACATGAGAGATCTCACCATGGGAGGCTCTCCAACCAGCTGCCGAGGCAGTACATGAGCTACACGACCATGCAAAGAACACACACACCATAGGGCCACTCAGATTCAGATTTTAATTACTTAACCCTTGTGTTCTGTTCAATTCTTAGCAATGGATTTATAGTTCATAGATCGTATTAACTTCAGTCATCTGAGACATAATTATATTTGAAATGGCCTACCTAAGATACTTATTTGTGTTTGATGGAACAGTAAAGACTCAAAAAATATATGAATTTGCCTCATCATGCCTGGGGATCAGCTTAACACCAGGTGTGTGTAAATAGAGTGCAAATAAGACATGACTGTAATGTAACATAGAGTGAATTCACAATTTTTTTAAGTCTTGGGGAAAAATAATTAATTATTTAATTAAATAAAAAGCAGTTGGTGTCAGGCTATATTTCACATTCTAATGGCAATTGCGGTGTCCCTGGAGGACTAGTGGTTAGGCCAGGGAACCAACCCCAGCCACTGGGGTTGCACACAACAGTGCACTCCCAGTGCCGGTCCCAAGCCCGGATAAAATTGGGGAGGGTTGCGTCAGGAAGGGCATCTGGCCTAAAAACCGTGCCAATCAAATATGCGGACCAATGATCCGCTGTGGTGACCCCTAACGCAAGCAGCTGAAAGAAGAAGAAGAAGAACAGCAACAACATTCTAATAATCACATAAATTTGTAGACTTCAATGTTTCAGATTAGTTTTTATTCATTTACCTACAATTTTCACTAAAAATTAGATCAGTTTTCATTTCTTCGGTGACCAAGAAATCCTCATTTAAAAGCTGACTTCCTATTTACTATACATGTTCACTACATAGGGTATAAAATAATGTCATCATAGAAGTTACCTAGTACCTATGCAACATTTGAGGTTTAGTCGCAGAAATACCAAGTTTCATAATTACCAGCTTGTACACATCATTTTGCTACTTACTACGTGTGTTTGTGTATGTGTACATCAGGTGACACAAGAGCTATTTGGCAAATTAATTAATTAATAAAATTTGCAAGTAAGAAAACTGTGGTAGACTTGTAGCAAACTAAAGGTAGACTTTGGGATCTTTAACATTAAAATGTGGATCTTTTTTCTTTGAATTTGTAAATACTTTAAAATTTCTGATAGTGGCTGGAAAGTGAAATTCGCTGGAAGTTTACAGTTTTGTAAGTAATACTCCTACACACACACACACACACACAAACTCTCTCTCTCTCTCTCTCTCTCTCTCTCTCTCTGTCTCTCTCTCTCTCTCTCTCACACACACACACACACACACACACACACACACAACTGACACTATTCTATATATTCAAAATGCAATCTTTATTCTGAAATCATTGTAATTGTTATATTTCTGATTTCACCTCAAAAGACATATAATAATACACTTTGAAAGGAACCTTTTCTCAGTCATCTTAAACACACACACATACACACTCCCAGCTAAAGGCTGATGCAACAAACTGTCATTCTCAGCAGGTGTTGCAGCTCTTTTTTTTTTTTTTTACTGTATTCCCCATGCACATCTTTCCTGTAGATCAAACATCCTTTTCTGGATTCAAACAAAGCAGGATACAGACTGTTCATTAGCTTTTACAGCATCATACAATGTTCATTAGGTCAAACATATTCAGAGATGTTGAGTGGCTTTGAAACTAAACTATACTTAAACTCCTGGATCGGTCAGCTGGTCCACACTGACATTCCTCAGTTTACTGACTACATATACTGTATTACCTATTAGTGTAATGGTAGTTAGTGAATAATATGCTCTACATTGAAAAACTTCTAGATGCTATAATAAGAAGCTGGAATTATAGATAATGGCTTTAGACTATGCATCTAAATAGCAGATTCACTATATTGTGATGAAACCAAGATGGTTAATTTACTCCTGTCTGGCAGAAGACACTGATTCACTGTGATGACTCATAAAATGTGCCTCTGGTTTTCAAACAACTGAATAAGACACTCCGATTGGCTATGACGCAAGCCAAGAGCAAACACATCTAAACTGTCACCAGCAAATACGGTGGATGAAAACTGATCTATGTACAAAATGCTAAAGCAATCCACCATTCAACAGGAAACTATCCATTATTTCTACAAATGTACAGAGCACTTTCTCTGAACAATGAGGAAAGGAAATGGTCCACATTGTATGGACCCTGATATTTTTTGTCCATTTCTCTTGCTCAAGCGCTGGCATATTGAATAGAGACTTCTGGTGAACAGCAGTTTTCAATTCTTGCCACAGATTCTTGCCACAGCATGGGGAGGTCTTGATCCCTGCACCTGCCTTATCTAAAACCTCACAACAACCAGTTAAAGGTGAAGGACGGACATTAAGACATGCCTTAATTATTAAAAATACGATTCCCTAGTCTGTACTAAATTAAAAATTGTCATTTTTGTAAATGCGTTGTGGTATAAGAGGAAAGAACGCTTGTGATGGGATGTGCTGTTATAGGGGGAAAATCAATCGTAAAATCCTTACTACTATTTATATGAGCAACAGCAGCACCGAGGGTGGAGATATTGTTGCTTCTCTCTGGGTTTTTTTTTAAATTCAGAGCGATGCTGTTGCTAGGAAAGCGTGTCTGGAAATCTGTTAAATATAAAGAATTTATCAGTTGTCACTAATGTAACATTTTGAACACCTCCAAATGTGTTAGCACACTGCAAAATGGCTGCTAGATTAAAACAGCAAGTTATTCCACATTCAGCGGCCTTATGTCAGAATTGAAATTTTACTCTCACCTCATGTTGCTTTTAATAATGTTAGTCTTGCACGTATGCAAGAACTGATGATGATGATGCTTTCTGAGTAAAATGAGAGATCAATGTGAAACTTCACAATTCAGGTTTTCAGTGTGATTAAATTTTGATTAGTTAAACGTAGAGCTGGTACAATGCCACTTTTTCTTCTAACATTTCTCTGAAACCGAAAAACTTTTCTTTAAAAACTAATAAGCTACATAGCTAAAGGCATGACTTACAGAAAACTGCAGCTCTGGCACAAAAAATTGCTTATATTGCAAATATAATAAATATACACTCACCAGCCACTTTAATAGGAACCCCTGCTCTTTTGTGCGGTTATCTAATCAGCCAATCACATGGCAGCAGTCCAATGCATAACATCATGCAGATACAGGTCAAGAGCTAATGAGCTCAATGTTCACATCAAACATCAGAATGAAGAAAGAAAGAGCGTTCTCTCTAAGTGTTTAACCACGGCATAATCTAATAATGAGAAATTGTTGATACATTTGCCTATATTCAAGATATTTATTATTGCTCAAGATTTATTATCCCTGTTATCCCCAAGAAGCTGGCATTTTTGTTGCATATACAAGTTTTAACTGCATGATTTGTCCTATTTCATTTCATTATTTCTTTTCATTATTTCTTTTGGTTAACCAACTGTGGCATTACAGAAATGAAGTCTTATGTTTTAAAATGTATGATTTATGTTATATCCTTCTTATATCCTTCTTTTTGCAACTTTTTTAATGCATGTATTTTGCAAAATGCTAAACTAATGGCCATCGGCATCCTTTTCGTGTTAGCTACATTAGCCTTGCACTGAAAAGATAAAGCAAACTTGTCTTGGCTAATTGACTACATTCGAATAAACGAGAAACTGTGTACTTTTAGCCGAATTATTCCTTTAAGTCAGACTTAATTCAGCACCGGACTTTTGGATGAAGAAAGACATTTATGAGCCAAGCTTTATTTGAAGAGCTTTCTGGTCCATTTTATTTCTATTTCTCAATTTATTTATTATTTATTTTATTTCCATTGCTAAACTTTATATTTCACTCGCAGTGATTTTCCTGACTGTTTTTGTGCCACATACTGTATCTGAACCATGCTTGGCTAACCTGCACACACACGTTACCTCTGTGTGACTCTGCTCACTCTGCTCCTCCAGAAGAGAAAAAAAACAGGGTAAGAGGCTTAAAGGATCCCAGGAGCCTGTCATTTTGGCTCGGATGTTCATCGCCTGTGCTGGCTGCACAAGTGCACAAGCTCTGGTGCGGTTTTTATCTCCAACTGAGAGATGTGAGTCTGTGCCTTCACCATCAGCCCACTTTTACATTCACTGTTTCATTTCCTGCTTTAACTCTTAGTTATAAAGGTCTAGTAGAATTGACGAAGCTATGCGAATAATGGACAAAATGCCCTCGAGATTAATTATGCACTACTTTTTCAATACTTTTGCCATTCTTCTATTAAATAAACTAAAAAAAGAAGTGCTAAACAATCACTGACAATAGTAAGTCAATCCAAATAACCCTGTTTCCACCATGTTTACATGCAAAGTTGTTTTTTTTTTTATTAATTTATTTTTTCCTTATGGTCTGTCAAATTAATAATGGAGCTGAAATGATGTGAACCCATAACCCTGATCTATTTGTGGTAGACTCCAACACACACTTTTGTATCTGCAGTTCTATGTTACTCTCTTCCCTGTCAATCAATAAGGAATTATAGGCGTCTGTAAGCTTATGTATGTGGAAGAGGGCAGTTAGCACTTTTATCTGCAATCTGATGTTACATAGCCAGCTTTGCTAGGAAGTTATTATACCATATAATCAAATGTAATGTTTTCTAAGCAGTACATTAGCCAAAGAAGTGAAAAGAAAGTGTAGTGGTTATATCATGAGGCCATATTAAATCCTTTCTTGGATCACTTGTCAAAATCAGAATATGCTTATGTGTTTTTTTTTTTAAAATAACACACACCCACATAAGGTTAGCACTTGCTCATTAAGCTCTCTAGCTTATGCGTTATTATGTCCCACTGGCACTGGATAATGAAGTCGGATAATGAGCTTACCTATAATTATTCTCTTATGCTCAGAAGGTTGTGAGTTCAAATCCCAGGACTATCCCAGAGCCACTATTAAGTCCTTGCAGAAGGTGAACTTTAAATTCTCAGATCTGAAATTGGATTCGACCTCAGTTGTTTTCATCTTTGATCAGGAAGATTTTAAGATGAAGAATAAAGGGTGAAGTAGTGCAAGACTGGACTGAGCCATAGACAAGAGTTTACTCTGCGTAGTGCCTTATAGCACTGTATCTGTGTGTGTGTGTGTGTGTGTGTGTCTGAGATGCTTTTTCAAATGTCAGACTCTGACCTTTGCAAAAATTCACCCTGCGCGCAACCATGATATACTACACACTTTTGTATATTTCCTGGGTACTGGAGTGATATTTTACTCTGTCCGATACAGCATATCCCTCAAATTGTGGGGGAAAAAAAGCCTCCTTCAGTGCCAGGCCTGCTTTTGATCTATTTCTGCTTAAAACCACTTTATATTCCAACTGAAAATTATAAACTACTAAAATTGTAAAATTGTGGTGGCGAATATTACACAACTGTGAGTCTCCCTAGAGAACACCAATAGTCAGCGACTAGGTAAAGAGAGGATTTGAGAAGCAACTAAGGGGTCACTGGTAACTCTGGAGCTGGAGTGATCCATAGATCAGATGGAAGAAGTTGTTAATAGGACAACCATAGTCTGCTTTAAGGAAGAGTGGCAAGCCATATTAAATCTTGTTTGGAGTTTACCAAAAGACAAACATGTGGCAAAAGGTGCTCTGGTCTGATGAGACCAAAAGTGATAGAAATAGAATGGACATTAAGTCTCAGGACCACTACTAAAACCAGAACGTTCTTCAAATAAAGCTCGGCTCATAAATGTCCGGTGCTGAATTAAGTCTGACTTAAAGGAATAATTCGGCTAAAAGTACACAGTTTCTCGTTTATTCGAATGTAGTCAATTAGCCAAGACAAGTTTGCTTTATCTTTTCAGTGCAAGGCTAATGTAGCTAACACGAAAAGGATGCCGATGGCCATTCGTTTAGCATTTTGCAAAAGAAATAATGAAATGAAATAGGACAAATCATGCAGTTAAAACTTGTATATGCAACAAAAATGCCAGCTTCTTGGGGATAATAGGGATAATAAATCTTGAGCAATAGTAAATATCTTGAATATAGGCAAATGTATCAACAATTTCTCATTATTAGATTATGCCATGGTTAAACACTTAGAGAGAACACTCTTTCTTCATTCTGATGTTTGATGTGAACATTGAGCTCATTAGCTCTTGACCAGTATCTGCATGATGTTATGCATTGGACTGCTGCCATGTGATTGGCTGATTAGATAACCGCACAAAAGAGCAGGGGTTCCTATTAAAGTGGCTGGTGAGTGTATATTTATTATATTTGCAATATAAGCAATTTTTGTGTCAAGGCTGCAGTTTTCTGTAAGCCATGCCTTTAGCTATGTAGCTTATTAGTTTTTAAAGAAAAGTTTCGGTACCCTCTTTATGTTTAACTAATATAATATAAAAATTTAATCACACTAAAAACCTGTGTGAAGCTTGTGACGCTTCACATTAATCTCTCATTTTACATCATCATCAGTTCTTGCATACGTGCAAGACTAACATTATTAAAAGCAACATGAGGTGAGAGTAAAATTTCAATTCTGACATAAGGCCACTGAATGTGGAATAACTTGCTGTTTTAATCTAGCAGCCATTTTGCAGTGTGCTAACACATTTGGAGGTGTTCAAAATGTTACATTAGTGACAACTGATAAATTCTTTATATTTAACAGATTTCCAGACACGCTTTCCTAGCAACAGCATCGCTCTGAATTTAAAAGAAACCCAGAGAGAAGCAACAATATCTCCACCCTCAGTGCTGCTGTTGCTCATATTCACCAAAAATTGTGAGTAAGGAATAAAATAGTAGTAAGGATTTTACGATTGATTTTCCCCCTATAACAGCACATCTCATCACAAGCGTTCTTTCCTCTTATACCACAACACATTTACAAAAATTACAATTTTTAATTTAGTACAGACTAGGGAATTGTATTTTTAATCATTAAGGCATGTCTTAATGTCCGTCCTTCACCTTTAACTGGTTGTTGTGAGGTTTTAGATTGTTAGATAAGGCAGGTGCAGGGATCGAGACCTCCCCATGCTTCATCGTCTCCTGCATGTCCAATGCTTTATGGCTGTTTCCTTTTTGCTGCCTCGGCCCATAATTCTCCTGAATGCTGGAGGGGTTTTTTTTTTGTTTGTTTTTTAGTTTTTTTTGCAGATGCGCATGCACGAGAGAGCAAAATTAATAAACGTGCAGAAGTTGGAGGAAGAACAGGCAGCACTGACATCCTAATGAGTGTAAGCCTATCAGCATTTACATTAACTCCACTGCTCCATAATTACTTTCTACATCTGCTTTGTTTAAATGATGAAATTTTTTTATCTTGTGTAGAAAGCGGAATTCATTTCTTCCATGGTTTTTCCCTTTTTTTTGTAATCATCCTTTTTTGATGGGTATTTTGTGCAGTATTTCCCTTCATATTTGACAGCGGATATGTTTGACTAATCTGACCATTTACTGTAAACTAAAAAGTCAATCAGCATATCTTTTTGAAGATAAGTGCGTTACATTTTATGTCTAATTATCATCTGTTCATCTCCACATGGTTCTTTCTCTCTAATAACATTTATTCAAATTTACTTACTATGATTGCAAATGAAATTTTAAATCCTGTATTTGGTAGATTAAGCTGATCATGTTAAGCTTCAGTGTAAAATAGGACTGTCATTATCTATCATTTTGATAATCAATTAGTTGACCATTTCCTTTGATTAATAATCAAGTAGTTGATATCATATGGCATCTTAAAACCTAATTATTTAAAAAAGATAATTCTTAAAACATTTTTTTCTAGATTAATGCTACATACAAGTGCTATATACTTAATTTTATCCTAAAATTTTGATTTTTTTAAAAAATGAAAAATAAATACATTTACTGTATTTTTCATAATGTAAATACTATATATATATATATATATATATATATATATATATATATAGATATAGATATAGATAGATAGATAGATAGATAGATAGATAGATATATATTGTATTTGTTGGGTCAGAGTTCTGGTAAGTCATTCAGTTCATCTCCTTCTCATTATAGCAGGTTTTTGAGTGGATCACCGATGTTCATCACCCCCTGCCTCTTCTTTTTAGTCATTTACATGCTCTGTCTCTCCACCGTCCTGTTCGCTCTGCTTCATTAGGAGGCGACCCTAGAGGCCTGAGGCTCACAGAGCTCTGTGGATGTCATGCTGGAGGTGTCTTGGTTATAATGGTCAGACTAATGTGAAGCAAAGTTACTAACAGGGCTTTAACAGAGCTGAAAGTTGAGTGAAACATGAACTTTGGTTCTCCACTTCTCACCCAGGTAGATGGTCATGGCTTGGCCTCTCATTCCCTGGATTACAGCCAATTGTGATTCCTGGAATTGGGCAGGTTTCAAATAAAACATTTTTGGTCAATTATAACTATTATGATCTTGGTATTAAGTGGATTAGTGGGTGGTACCAACTCCAAAGAACAGCAACAGACCATGTATTTTCTGGAGTAGACTGTATGTGCATCCCTTGCCACAAAGAAAAGAATTTTAAATTAAATATATATCACAGTCTGGACAGTATACATTACACAGGCTTAATTAATAAGAGGGCATTGACTTTCAGCAACTACATACTACAACAGGCATGAAAATGCAAGTCAGCTGGTCAAACCCTGAATTTATTTCAGGAGTTAATTACTATATGCAGGGGCAAAATGAGTATTTCTGTTGTTTAAAGTACTCTTGCCTTCATGAGATCCACTCTACCGAATTCTATTATTGAACTTATTGATCTACCAAAAATGAACATTAATAAATTACCCTTGTGACCAAGTAGTACCTATGAGTAATACTTCATACTTCAGTCACATCTTATTGTTACTCTGATTGAACAACTGAACAAATGTTTCCAATATCAATAATACATGCAGTGTGAAAATTACAGATGTTTAATGGCTTAAGAAAACAATAACACTGATATTTTGGGAAAAGTGGATAGGAAATAACAAAATGACCTAATTTACAACAATTTATGATGCAACATACAATACATTGTGTGAGACATTTTGTCTCATTTGTTTATAGCTGAGTTAAGAGAAAATTGGATTTTCTCTATGCAAGAAAAAATATAGATTTAATCTATGTATATTTTACTTTCAGTATGGGCTTGAACCAGAAAGACCATATATTTCATTTATCCAGATGGTGTAGAAAAAAACATACACATCTGCCACATACTGAAGAAGCACCTGGATGGGATGTTTATCTGCATCCACCTGGGATATTTGGGCAGTGAAGGATGCTGGGAGGCTGTGGGGTGGCAGCAGGAGAGGGCAGATGGAGCAGTGAGCTGAGAAAGGAGCATTGGATTCAGACTGTACAGATGATATTTAGGCCCAGGGAGGGCCAAGCTGGAGGCCGGCAATGATTCTGCAGCTTCCAGCTGTGTGCAGCTTAGAATAACCTTCGGTTTTCTTTACAGACATACACTGCTCTGTGTGTAATGATGATGTTGAGCACAAACCTGTCAGACTTTCTGCCTTTACTACCATTGCTCCTTCCATTTATTGCTACAATATATTAATATTGAATATATTGAATATAATGATATATATTGAATGAAACCTGAATGAATGAAAGAATAATGAATATATAACAAAATCTGAAAATATTGCGAATTGAAAACTGAAAATCTAAAATATTTATAGTGGCTGCAGTTTGGAAAAACATTGCCTGGTCTTATTCCAGTCTTCAACTATCCAGTTTTGATGAGCCTGTGCCCACTGTAGCCTCAGATTCCTGTTCTTGGCTGTCAGGAGTAGAATCTGATGAGGTCTTCTGCTGTTGTAGCCCATCTGCCTAAAGGTTTAATGTGTTGTGCATTCTGAGATGCTTTTCTGCTCACCACGGTTGTAAAGAGCAGTTATGAGAGTTACTACAGTCTTCCTGTCAGCTCTAAGAGTCTGGCCATTCTCCTCTGAGCTCTCTCATCAACAAGGCATTTCCACCCACAGAACTGCCACTCACTGGATGTTTTTTTTTTTTAATTGCACCATTCTGTGTAGAACTGTGTAGTTGTGCATGAAAACCCTAGGAGATCAGAAATGTTCAACCAGTCCCTCTGGCAACAAACGTTCCATGGTCAAAGTCACTGAGATTACATGTTTGATGTGAAAATTAACTGAAGCACTTGACTTGCATCAGCATTTTTTATGCATAATTGCATGAATGTGCAGGTGTATTGGTGTTCCTACTAAAGTGGCCAGTGTGTGCATATATAAAATGAAAACGTTCTGTTGTACCTCTTCCTCTAATTGGTTTCACCGGAGTTGAGATAGAGCTTAATATGGTTCTCTATAAAACCTGAGATCGATGTATTGATCACAGAGTGTACACAGCTCTTGCTTATGAATTTGTTTACCCATTGAATGGCAGTGAAGAAAAGATTCTCCCTCCACTTTTTTGTCAATGGAAAAGAATTGCAATGGAAAAGAAAGCAATCTATACTTATAATTACTGTATTCATGGTCTTTAAACCTTGCTTTTTTAAATATTTGGTCAGTCCAATTGTGGAACATTTGAATAATCCAAAACTTTGACTCATATATTACTTTTCTTGCCCCGTTTGACTATTTGTAAGTCACAAATTCACTCCAGTAGCCACTTGATGAAAAGGTAGAAACCAATATCATGGTATGATGGTATTCCATGATAAAATTTTAAATAGTTATATAGTTATGCTGTTAGCATAATACTGCACTGGTACAGGTAATGACAAGCTATGCTATAATGTTAGCTGTGTGATATGCTATAGCTAACAATATCACAAAACCATTCTTTCTAGGTTTGAAATGTTAAATTTTTTTAAACAATGTTGCCTATTTTTAAATAAGAAATTGTAATTCCATATAGAAATGGTAATGTTTACAAACTTTAGATAATAAAAAAATATAATTCAGAACACTCACTATAACTGTAACAGGCAGAAAAATATTTGCTAAAACTTGTTTCTAACCTAAAATTGTTACCTGGATAGGAATAGGAATAGGCATCAATCTTGTGTACATTTAGTTTCCTTTCTTTCAGCTTCTCTCTCTTTTCTACCAGTGCTAAAGATCTTCAGGTCAGAAGGCACTTGCTGTGGTGATACGTTCATTTCCGTTTTGCTGACTGAAACCGTAACTTGCGTCTTATTTTCCTGCCTCAATTTGGTGACTTCTTTAACAGCATCATTTTTTTTCCCAACTTTGTTCCTTGTAGAGAAAAGGTAGTAATTGGTATCGATCGGCTGGTGTTGATGCAGTGTGTGTCGATGAGGTTAGGAGCTCAGCTTTAGTCTCGGATACCCCTCTCTCTCCCTCTCTCTCTCTTTTCTCTCTCTCTCTCTCTTGGGCTGTATCGATTGCTTCATGTGCATTTCTTCAACTCCCTGGCTGTTGCCTTGTGTCCCCTACCCTCTACTTTGTTTCTTCTCCATTACATTCTGAATGGTTATTTTTAAATCAGGCTCAACAAGGACTTCCATCCACTTCTGTTAGGCAAACACTGAATTATTGACCAGTGCATGTAGTGCCTTTATTTGTTTTTAATGTGAAGGTTATAGATGTTGGAGTGTATGTTTTTGCTTGTTTGTGCTCCAGAGTTCATACTGTGATTTAAAAAACTCATTTGGTGGTTTTCTCACATCTTGGATGTATACTGTGTGTGAATGCACACACAACCTTGATGAATTTTACATGGTGCAATAATCATGTTTACGCATACTTCAGTAATTCAGAGGTAAATGGACAGTGAGCGAATATTCATCTTATGTTATTCTGAAGTGAAACCAGTGACTGTAATCTGTCGGTGCGGGGCATTTACATCTATATTAGATGTTGCATCATATTTCCCTTTTCCTGTCTCTGTGGATCAAGCTCGTCAGATGAAGATGAAAAAGAAACAGAGATGCCAATCTTATGGGAAGCACCTTTAACGAGAATGTACAAATCAGCATAAGCTAGCCAACAGCCAAAGTGCTATAAAGTGAGTGTGGCTTCTCCGGGATCTATTTCCACTAGCGGAGCAAAAATAAATAGAACATTTGGCCATATCGTGTCTGAAATGTCACTAACTCGATATTAATTTCTTGTTTATAGAACTGGTGTATAAAAGCTATATCACACAAGCAAGAGTGTTGTTATACTGAATATCAGCACCTATGGCTAAATTACAGCCGTTCCGATATTCAGTATAACTGCACTCTTGCTCATGCAATATTGCTTAAAAATACTGCTCATATGATAGTGAGTGTGATGCAAGTAAAGACTCTGCGCACTTACTATGAATTACACTGAGAAAGCGCATAGGTCCTCTGTCCTGAAAACCTTCCCATTTGGAAAACTTAAATTTACTGCTTTACCTCTTACAAAGTGCTAACACTGGAGACTCCTTCATTTAAAAATAAATTTCTCCTTACAGAAAACTTTACCCTATAAACATTTACACACTTTTTAAAAATCTGTTTATGGGGACCTATGTATGTTATTAATCTAAAAACAATATCATATAAGAACAACCTATTTATAGAAAATAACAGCACTTTCTGACCAATCAAACTGCTCTGTTGTATAATCGTCCTCCAGCCTTCATCAGTTCGTCAGTTTCTGACCACAGCATCACAGTTAGCTGGAAAGGTTTTGGTTGGTGGACTGCTTCTCAACCCTTAACCAGCGACAGGTGAGCCTAAATAACTAGCAGGGGAATAGGGAAATGAAAACAGGAAACTTTGACCATATATGGATGGTAGACGGAAAAATGGGACAGATAGGGCACAAAGTATAAGGGGAAACAGCGACAGATTCAGGGCATGTGAGGAATTCCATCAACGTTATGACATTTGATCCCATGCTGTCCTTAATGCTGGCTGTGCTCTGTTACCCCAGGATTCAGCATTCGAGCTGAAAATTGGCCACCCTGCTGCGCTCTTGTCCGTATCCCAATACTTAGTGAATTTCATCCTCTGTGTTATTTATATGCCCTTCTTTCATGCACTGAGTGCTTCCTGCAGGGCACCCTAGGTGGTTTTGCTCTCAGTGTTCAGCTTCCCGATGGCCATGTTTTATTGGCCACTAAAGCATAACTCCTGTGCTAGTGATATATTTATTTATTTTCTCCCTCCTGAACTCTTTTGAGAAATGTGTGTCTTAGTCTTTCTGTAGCATAAAGTGCAGTTTAAAAGATTAGGCTAAATAAAGCAGGGAACAAGGTTTATTTTACATTTTCACCACCTACGTAAACAAAAGCCGAATGCTGTTCATCTTCACTACGAAGCCTTTTAAAGCAATGCAGCAAGTAGGTTATTGGCCATCCATTACTGACTCTGCAGAGAAAGTGCAAAGTAAAAAAAAAAAAAAAAAAAA
>CM040985.1:13911346-13929097 GCA_022985145.1 Pangasius djambal
TTTGGAAGAATGGTCAAAAATTCCTATAAACACACTCCTCAACCTTGTGGACAGCCTTCCCAGAAGAGTTGAAGCTGTAATAGCTGCAAAAGGTGGACCGACATCATATTGAACCCTGTGGGTTAGGAATGGGATGGCACTTAAGTTCATATGTGAGTCAAGGCAGGTGACCGAATACTTTTGGTAATATAGTGTATGTGAGTACCATGCAAATATCCTTGGAAATTTTATTGCAGAATCTTACATCTACTCCTCTATAGTGGGACATTTGGTCTTCAGAAAGCCCTAACATCCGCACCCCAGCACACACATATTTGTATTGTGAAATAAAAATACATGACATATATTATTATATAAAAATAAATACAACTAAGCATAAACACAGCACAAAGAATACAACTGGAAATTGAAGCAGTTGGAGCTAGAATCACCTTGAGGTCACATGACTCAGGCCGCTTGACAAGGTGCTCCCCACTTGCCTTTGTTTGTGATCAATGGCTGAATTCATACACAGCATTTTTGTTTTAAATAATGCTCCTTTTGTTGCTGTGCTGGAATATAAACACACAGCTGTGGGTCGATACATGCTGCAGGCTGTTCTGATTTAACGCTCTTTTGGCATCTTAATTCTGCTGCGACTTGCTAATTGTACGTGTGCAATGCTTTCCTTCTGCATAATTCCATCTTCTGCCCTCTCTCTCTCTCTCTCTCTCAGTCTACTATAATCAGTCAAACTCTTTAACCCCCTTAACCACCACCACACCCACTCCTCCCCCCAGGCTCTTGTGCTTGTAATGCTTTTATTAGATTATATACTTTGTCTTTTTGCTGCGAGGGAGATTTATCCTTTTCATTATTGGGCGAAAGCATTTAATCAATAATTGTTGGGCAGGGGATTTATGGCGCTGCAGTCTGTTTTAAATTCAGCATGCCACCATTATTTACGGCGACAAGACCTGTTTTTTTGGACGGCATCCTGCATTAGGACAAGGAGCTTTCAGCTTCATCCTAAATCACTGTCAGACACTGACTGATCCTATAGCAAGTTCAAACAAAACACCTTAACTGTACACAAAACTATAAATGAGTTGTTCAATTTATTGGGTTGGATTCTACAATACCTACAGTATATGGGCACATCTAGTTGCAAATAAACTGTGAAAAGTAATTAAACAATGTAGACATGGTTGCCAGGTCTCTGTTTCAAAACCAGGCAAATGGTCCCCTGTTTACTACTTAGGACCCACTCAACCACTGTGTTGCTGGCCAGGACCCACCCAGTCCGAATACTTTGCTAGCTGATTAAACCAAGGTCTATACATAGCTACAATTACTAGTTGGGAAAGGTGGGAAATAACTGCTACTTTTGTTCTATTTTTGGCCCTCATACTCAATTTCATGCAGCACCAGTGGAGAACTGCATACATCCCTGTGAATACACCTCCTCTTCACCTCCCAACCCAATCCAACAAGGCTAGATGTACACCTCCATGAATACTGACTGGTATTCGGCATGATGCCTCCGAATAGGGGAGGGCCATGGAGCCGTGGAGACCCAGATCACTTTCCCTCTTTATTAAATTCAATTTTATTTGTATAGTGCTTTTAGGAATAGACATTTTCATAATGCAACTTTACAGAAATCCAAATGTAGATTTAGATCCTTAATAAGCAAGCCAGAGGCGAGGTAAAGAAAACTCCCTATGTGAGGAAGAAACCTTGAGAGGAACCAGGCTCAAAAGTGAACCCATCTTCTTCTGGGTGACACCAGATAGTGGAAATAGAAATAATTGCAGTACATAGTCATAGAGAGAACATTCAAGCTGTATTATGTGTTGATGCAAAATGTTTTGTATGAGCATAGGACAGTTTTCATTATGTTTAGAATGTGCAAGTCTGCAGGATTCAAGTAAACTATATAGATTACAATCTGGGTCAGATTTGTTGGTCAGAGAGGTGAAAAGTGAGAGAAAGGAAAAGGAGCAATGTAGGGAGCAATGGTGCAAGAGAAGCTGTGATCAGGTGAAAGAGTGTGTATATGTGTGTTTGAGACTGTGTAAGAGCTTTTCATCCCCCATGGTGTGAAATATAGTTTTCATTAAATTGCAGGCACAAACAGCATGTCTCTGGAGAGCAGCCTGGATTTGCCTCCCACTAATACCTCTACTCACACACACACACACACACACACACACACACACACACACCTGCTACCCCCACATTGCCTGTCCTGCTGAGTGAGTGTGTTTTACTCCTTCGTTCCACAGCACCTGCTGGGTTTTAGTGTTTACATTTGCCCTCTCACTCATTTTCTTTTGTATGAGGGCAACATTCTGTCTAAAATGTAACCACAAGAACTTTTGCAGTATGAATCTATTTGCAAAATTTTATTTGGAGTTTTTTTTTCCCTAAAGTTAATTCCAAGGCCAGGTTCTGGTTAGAGGATCAAGAAGACACAGTTATCAGGCAACCCCATGACCTAGTAATTGTGAAGAAACCTTTTAACTGGATTCAGTTGGCTGTGAATTATGGAGAAATAAAGTGGTAAATAAAGCAATAAATTACATCTTTCAGTCTGTTTTTTCATACTTCCTATTTCAGTCTTGTCATTAAATGAAATGTAAGCAGAGAACAACATGGCAGATAAACCTAAATGTTAGCTAAAGAAGGCAACATTACACAGCATCTGTTGTTGAATATTTTCCTTTAACAGCCCACTCTGATATACACTATATGGCCAAAAGTAAGTGGACACCTGAGTATTGAACATCCCATTCCAAAACCATGGGCATTAATATTTACATTGATATTATTATTAGCTGTTCCCCTTTTGCTGCTATAACAGCCTCGACTCTTCTAGGAAGGGTTCCACTAGATTTTGGAAGGTGGCTCTGAGGATCTGTGCCCATTCAGCCACAAGAGCGCAAGTGGTCAGACGCGAAGCCCTGGTACAGAGCCGCCGATCCAGTTTATCCCAAAGGTGTTCAGTGCAGTTGAGTTCCAGGTTTTGTGCAGGCTACTCAAGTTCTTCAACACCATCTATGTCTTTATGGATCTCACTAGCATTGTTTGTGCTGGAACAGGTTTGGACTAGGCCTCTTAGCTCCAGTGAAAGGAATCTTGGCATGATTGGAATTCGCAAAGAAATTCAGAGATGAGCCACAAAAGTTCTGAAACTAAGATTAACCTCTACCAAAGTGATGGAAAGCCCAAAGTGTGGAGAAAGAAAGGAACTGCTCATGATCCAAAACATACAAGCTCACTGGTCATGCACAGTGGAGGTAGTGTCATGGCTTGGGCTTGCATGGCTGCTTCTGGATCGGGCTCACTAATTTTTACTTATGATGTAACTAATGATGGTAGCAGCAGAATGGTTTCAGAAGTCTACAGAAACATTGTGTCTGCCAATTTGTAGAGAAATGCATTCAATCCAATTGGGAATCCAATTGGTATCCAAAACTTGGAATTGGAATCCAATTGGAATCTAAAACTTCATCATGCAGCAAGACAATGACCCAAAACACACTGCTAACACAACAAAGGACTTCATCGGGGGAAAAAGTGGAAAATTTTAGACTGGCCAAGTCAGTCACCAGATTTTAACCCAATTGAGCATGCATTTCACCTCCCAAAGAGGGGACTGAAGGGATAAACCCCCCAAAACAAACAACAACTGAAAGAAGCTGGGGGACAAGCCTGGAAAAGCATCACAAAAGAAG
Organism: Pangasius djambal; assembly: GCA_022985145.1. Lineage (NCBI taxonomy): Eukaryota > Metazoa > Chordata > Actinopteri > Siluriformes > Pangasiidae > Pangasius > Pangasius djambal. Next base: position 13,915,066 of record CM040985.1, read on the forward strand.
AATGCAATGGTTTGGTGATGTCAGTGCAAGGGATATGAAACCAAACATTAAGTGTTATTTACTTTAATTTACTTTAAGACTATCTGTTCCTACACTTTGAAAATTGGGTGGTCTGCCACCAAAGGTGCCAAGTGCTAGGTTGTTTAACACATCCAGGTGTAAATATCAGGAAATGAAAGCTGAAATTCTTATATTCATCTTTTGATCTTAAATTCAAATATTCTCAGTGTATAGCAAAAGCAAAAGAATTGGCCTATTACTTGGAATACTTGGAAACAAGCTCCACCCACTGTTCCCTTATGTGTATTCCATATGCACATGACACACCGATTTATCCTCATTTCATTTACATGTTCGTGTGTTCAGTGTTTTATTTTGGATCCATTACAAGCTTCCATATATAATTGTTGTATTAAAGAGCAGCTGACATAAATATTTCATACTAATTAATTAATGCTGGCCTGTACAAACATTTCTACTGACTGAAATGTATCAACAATTGAAAGATGTTTATTTTGGTGATCTTAGAGCAATACTGTGACTCTCTGTCTTCCTCTTTCTCCCTTCTCTGTTAGTATGTATCTGCAGTTTGAGAGCTCTGATGTTCTTCATCACTCTTCCCCGTCACCCCTCACTGCTCAGGCCGTTGCAATCACCACAACACAAAGGCGCTAATAACTGCTGCTAATCCAGCATCACCTCGATGACTTATTTAATCCACTATATATAAAGGGTACAGATCCAAAGTGCAGGAACATCAGGAGGAAAGATTAGTGCTTATTGAGCGGGTAAAACTGCAGATCTTAGTTAAGAGCTCCCTCCTATCAAGAGATAAAAGCAGGAGAAGGAAATCACACTGATGAAGTGTGTCTGAATGCAAAACTGGTCAGATCTGTTTCCATTAAAATGTTAGTGTTCAAATGACATTGTTATTTTGAAATATTAATGAGAAAGTGTGAACAAAGTATCTTGTTCAAGGAGCCACACTTGTCATGTTACTGAGAAACCATAAAATGTAAACTTGTCAGTCTTGAAGACTTTCCTTGCAATTATTATACATAAACTTATAATAACAAATATACACTTTTCTATTTTTTTAGGTTTAGATTATAAGCTGATACTAAAAGAATAATAACACATTTGCACATTCATGTATGTAAACCTATTATTTATGTTGCAGCCAGAACTATTGTCAGAGTTGTGCTGTTATAGAAAATGAATGAACTCAACAGCACAGTGGTATAATGTTAATTAATGCCATAAAGAAAGTGAGTTAATGGAAACTTAAGGTAAAGCATGGTCTTCTGTTCATGTATATACCACCTTTTATTTTCAGTGAAATCTCTGCATGTGTATATTTTAGATTACAGTGCATTGTGAGACTCAAATTCTTCAAAACGAATTAATGTTGTCAATCCTGAAAACTGATGGTGAATGTCCTATGATGCAGTAACGTGGTCTCATGCTTGCAAAGTTGTAAAGTTTTGCACAACTCATTTTGCATGAAAAGTTACAAAGGTTAAAGTTCATTGTGATCATTTCACCCACATCACTCATACATATTTTTCAGACTGGAAAAAAAAAACATTTTTCTCAGCCTGTACATGGGCCATATGACTCCAAATTAATCCATGTTCCAGTCACAGAAATCCTTATTACAGCCCTGTACATGTGACTGAGTGTGCACTACTGAAGTCACAATTCCAGTGGTGCATACTGCTTGATCAGCAACGTCAAAGATGGCATTTAAATACTTCACTGAGGTTGTCACTATGGTTACATGCATTATTCAAGACTGATGAGAAGAGAATTGACTCCGTATGAAGTTTTCTCCACTGCCAACACACCGGATCCAGGTAATGAATGACTTGATAAATAGCTGATTAGTCGGATTGCCAGTGTGTTGGCAGTCAGAATGGCCAGGACTGGAGCTGAGAACCCCTGATTAAACAAACTGTACTTGAGCTAGTAAAGATGGCGCTTGAGGGGAATAGCAAAGGCAAAAGCAGCAATGAAGCTAGAGGCGTTAACAGTATGGTGTCAGAGTATGTGAGGCTTAAACAACCCTCTCTGTAAACACGAGATATTATATGTGTAATAAAGGCAAAATTGAATCATTATGGTAGAATTGTGTTTATTTGACAAAGTGAGGCTGACAGTTTACAATCCAGTTTGGTTATATAACCAGCTGTATTATGATCATTTGCAACATTAACATCAACTAATGAAATTATTTAACCTAGCAAACAAACTGCTGCTTGTTTACTGCCATTTAGCATGGTAACTAATTTTAGTATGGTAACTCATTTTAACCCATGAATAAGAAGTGGGTGAAGCTTAAGCACATATATAATAAACCTCTCTATATCTAAAAAAAAAAAATTGTTGAATGAGTTATAAGATATAATTTTATAACCTTCCCCACTCCCTAAGCAGCAGTTCGTTGTTAAAATGTGTATGCATCACCCACTACACACACCTAAACAATGTGTATATCAATGTTTCTAAATAAAATACTTGTGTGATACTCAGTGGCATCAAAGATTTATTTTCTAATGAACTTCTGACTTTTTTGGTTTAAATTTCTTTGTACATTGTAGTCTATTTTTACTTTGGTTAATGGTTTCCTACATTACCCACAATGCCTCTCAACTACCTGCTGTTAGTGTTGCAGTGGGATTTAGTCCTTGTTTCATCTCTACCTAAAGAGAGCGATGCAGCAGAGCTTTAGTCATTCAGTCTGTCCAGCTCTCTCACCTCCTTATCTGTACACTCTGCTCAAATAGAGCAGCTTCCAGGGCTATAACTATCCTGCGAGTACTGCTGTCAATGCCATCAAGCTCATCATCTCATAGATCGCTGACTAGCCATGCCAGGGGAGTAAAGAAGCTCTTGCTCTTTTGTTTTTAGGCAGTAACAGTGAAACCTGACTGTTACCATTTATGTTACCTATTAAATGCCATTGTAACTGTGCCAGCAATAACATTGTCTCCCTGTGATGTCAGCGCAGCACACAACTGCTGTCTTCTAATGGGAATAATGAAAATACTGCACCAATTAATAAATTAGCTCTGGTATCACTATAAACACATCACAAATATTTGAGTATAAACATATTTAATGCATTTCAGGATGGAGGGTTCCTTTAAGAGAGAGAGAGAGAGCTGTTCTCATTATTTGTGCACAGCTTTATGTCTATAAGAGCAAATGTTCTTGCTCCTCTATATTTTTCTGTGTGTGTGTGTGTGTGTGTGTGTGTGTGTGTGTGTGTGTGTGTGTGTGTGTGTGTGTGTTGTGTGACCCACCAAATGGCAGGGTCATTGCACACCATGCCAACTGCTCTGATTGTTTCTTCACCTTTTGACTCCATCCTCATGCTTGTCTGAACAACAGAAACACACTTTCCCACTATCACACACTTCATAACAGACAACCAGCAGCAAGAAGTATACATTCCTGTTCATCAACAGATACATTTTTCACAAACACACAACACATGGTGTGTTTGAGATCATATATGAGACCCTTAAAAGTAGGAAGTTGTTATGATTTATATATACACAAGTATTCACCACCTAGCTAAGTCCACAATTTTCACTGCTAATGTGAGCTACCTAGCTAAAATGAGCTAAACTGCCATATTACATTTATATTCATAAATGTTCATATTATCCACTGCTAACACTAGTTAGCTAAATTGACTAGATGACAGAATTTCAGTCAGGGATTTGTACCTTATAAGCCTATTCATAAATGTTCATAATCTTCACTGTTACTGAGCTAACATACGCTAACTGACAGTATTTCTGAGAGAAATTTTACATTGTATTTATACATTTTCAGACTCTTAACTGTTAACGCTACCTAGCTAAAACCACTTGACAGGATTGCTGACAGGAATTTTGCATTATATTCATAAATGTTCGTAATCCTCAATTCAGTTTAATTTATATATATATATATATATCACTTTAACAACAGACACTGTCACAAGCAGCTTTACAGACGTCCAGATATGGATTTAGAGCTTCACTGTAAATGCTATCTACCTAGCTAAAATGAGCTAAACTTACAGGATTTCTAGCAGGAATTTTATTTCTATTCATAACTGTTCATAATATTTCGTTATCACACGCTACCTAGCCTACAAGCTAAACAGACAGGATTTCTGACAGGAATTTTAAATTATAATCTAGCTAAAAAAATTAGCTACATAATATTTTTCAGTGATGTTACATACGTTGATCTGGTACCCTTGTGTGGTTTGGTTGTCCCTCTGGGCTACTAGAGTAGGTTGTTTACTACTAGCTTGTTTATAATTTGGGAAAAAGAACCAACTAAATTGATTAGAAAATATTATGAGCGGGTACAAACAAAAATAATAAAATTGTGAGCAGGATTTTTTTTTTTAAATTGTGACAGGATTTCTGACACAAATTTTACTTTATATTAATAAACATTCATAATTTTTACTACTAACACTAGCTGCACCATCCATGATGGAAATTGAAACACATGATTTTCCCTATTTTTCTTCAGCAATGATACAGGTGTTGATGTGATATCCTTGTGTGATACCCTTAAGGGTTCTTTGGTTGCCCCTCTGTGGGAACCCTTAAAGGTTCAAATTAGAATTCTACAACAAAGTCAGCACTTTCGCTACAAGTGTGTTTCAAGTAGAAAACCTTTTAAGAGGCTAAGGCTTAATTATCCAATGGCCCCTTAAAGAACCCTTTAAGAACCCTTCTATGTACAAAGACAGTTTAGTTAAATTTTAAATGGCTGACAGGTTGTAAGTGTCATGAAGAAAATAATTACCAATAATTCTGAGTTTGTATCAAACACCTACCCAGTTAATACATACAGTCTTAGAAAAAAGAAAGGGTTCTTCATAGGTTCTTTAAGCATTTGTTGGAAAATAAAGGGTCCTTAGCTTCCAAAAAACGGAATCCTTTCTGACAGGAAAACACTTGTAAAGTTCTACATGGAACTTTGCCCCAGAGACCCAATCGAAGAAGCCTAAAAGGTTCTAAATTAGCTAAGACTTGTATTTATAGAAATGATTTTGGGTGAGATTTCCATTACATTGGCCTTGTAGCTCCAGTAAAAAGCAGCTTGGACACCAATGTTGGACACCAAAAATGGTTGATTGATTACAATTATATTTACACAATGTAATGTTCACTCAACTGTTCCTTTATGATATGCCCAGTGGCGTTTCCAATTTCTGCTTTTAGCAACATGAACGATGAATGATTTTTAATCTGCATGATGAACATCTGTTACACAAAACTGGTTCCAACTAACCATTTGTGATATTTTTGGAAAAACTGATGAACACTTCCTTGAACACAGCTCCACTCCTGTAGTGTGAATCATCATCAGGAAGACAGGTGAAGTCGGAGCAAAAAAACAGGAACTGCCGTTTCTGTCCACACCTGCAGAGAGGATGTTAGTCACGGCGAGAGAGTGCACTCAGGGGGCAGCTACATCGGTGGGTCGTGTGTTTGTGAAAGTGAAAGTTTTCAGTCATCTAAATGATTCTTAAAGCTCTACTAGAAGTACATACTGTACTGTATAATGAGTTGTTTTAGACAGTACACTGTAATACACAGTATATCAGCATTCCCCAAACCTGCACAATAAATCCCAATAAATCTGCACTACAAAGTTTAGAGTTTTCCTCCTCTAACACCCATGCAGTCGTGCTTATCATTTATTACAATAAAAGAGAAAGATGTATTTTTATAAATCTGGTTGAGATTACAGGTGTGCATTGGGACGGCTTTCCCACAGGACACAACAAAAAGGTTACTTGCTCATGGGTGTGAGAAAGCAGTCAGATATGAAGCTCGCGAGACAAAGATCACGTTCATTAATATGAACACAATATATTTACAGTGTTCATTCATCTGTATAAACTTCCTAATCAGAGTCGTCGTGGTTCAAATACAGCTACTAGTTTTTTTTATAATTTGGGAATCATGTTTCCTCCCTTCCTCCGTTTCCTTAAAACACACACACACACACACAAACACACACAAACACACACTACAGAGGCAACACCCAGTCTAAGAATGTGAGAACACAAGGGTAATTTTGAGTTTCCATGGCAACTGCATGGGCATCTCTATCAAACAATACAGGAAGTCAGTAAAAAAAGAAAAAATTTTAAAATAAAACACATCTCCTGGAAGTGCCATGATGGCAGTGAGGAAATCGTAGTGGAGATTCAAAAGGTGTCACTTGTCACCTTCTCTCATATCAAACAATGTTTATGCTCCATACCTATGTATGAGAATCAAATAAGAAAGGTGAGAAGAGAGAAGGAGTGAAGGAGAGCCCAGCCAGCTGAGCTGGAGACAGATGTCTTAAACCACTTAAGCAGCTTTGCAACGTCTGGACTCCATCCAAACACAAAGAGATGCAGAATAAATGATCTGTGATTAGAAAAAAAATTACAGAAGAAATGAGTACACAAAAAAGGGAGATGAGAATGAAGGAGAAGAGAAGCAGGGAAGCAAAATTGGAGTAAAGAAGAAAATAAAGAATTCAGTAGAATTGGAGAAAAGCAGATCAGAGAAGAACAAAGAGAGCAATGAGAAGAGAAGAGAATTATCATGTGAAAATAAATTAATCATGTAAAATTCACATATGAAATTAAATTAATCATGTATTAAAAAAATCATGTGTTAAATAAATCATGCGAAAAAATTTGTGAAATAAATAATTCATGTAAAAATCACGTGTAAAGGAATTATGTGTAAAAAAAATCACAGGTGAAAATGAATCATGTATAAAAATCATGTGTTAAATGAATCATGTGGGAAGATTAAATGGGAAAATAAATGTATCATGTAAAAATCACGTGGAAATAAATGAAGCATGAAAAATCACGTGGAAATAAATAAATCATGTAAAAATCACGTGGAAATAAATGAATCATGAAAAATCACATGTGGAAATAAATGAATCATGAAAAATCACATGTGGAAATAAATAAATCATGTTGGAGGAAAAACACGTGGAAGTTCTCTGTAAATGTATAAAGGTGTGAGCAATGAATTACTATGTGATTTGAGTGCCCAGGACACAGAAGTGTGAGTAGGTTGTGTGTGAAATATAAACTCTAATCATTCCCTGATCTCACACACACATTATCACCCAATTCTTTCTGCGCACACACAGCAGAAAACACAACAGCGTCGGTAGCTAATCAACACAGTACAGATATTACAGAAAGCCGGGAGTAGCTGCTCCTTACATTGTCATTAGCAAAGCCAAATGAATCTCGGCTCAAATTAGGGTGGAGGAAGCCACTCTCCCCAGCCCACTGTGTGTAATCGCTTCCTTTGTAGCACTAATTAAGTCTGCACTTGAGGGATCTTTGACGAAGGGAGTGCTCCTGCATCTTATTTCCCTTGTTAAGCGAGAGATGCAGATACGTGTTTACAGGATTAGGGGGTTTTATATATAGAGACGGTGGCCCATGTCTCTTCATCTCTCACTCAAGAAATACACTTTTTGGTCCATTTGCCTCAAGGTTACCCCATTCACCCCCATAAATATAAATGCTGACAGATTTCTGTATACTACTTACCTCAGAGCTGGTAAACGTCACCCAGGGTGGATTAAGAAATGATGAAACAGGAAATGATGCAAGCAGCACCACAATGAAATGAACCTATTGAGCATGTAATGTTTCTAGTATAATCCTTATGAAACTAGATATCGGTTTGGGCTAGAACAGACACGTGAACATTGCTGCCAATTTTCTAAATTGACTACATTGAGTTTAATTGAATTTCAGGACACCCACTGAGATTTTTATGGAAATGTCAGCACATTGTTCTCTATTCCCTATTTTATATATATACACACAGTCAGGTCTGGTAGTATTCGGGCAGTGACAGAGTTTTTGTGATTTTGCCACCACAATGGATTTGAAATAACACAATCAAGATGTGATCGAAGTGTAGACGTTCAGCTTCATTTTAAGAGCTACCATTTTCTTCAATGGCCAAGTCAGTCACCTCATCTCAACCCAGTAGAGTATGCTTTTCACTTACTGAAGACAAGACTGAAGGCAGAAAGGCAGTTCTCAATTTTTCTTTGGTTTCCTTTTTTGCGGGGGTTAATTGTTGGATTTAATTAATCCAACAGTTATTGTAGAAAATAGTGCATTATATTCCTGCAGCAGTGTTAATAGGAGCTTTGAGATCACTGCACCACATACTACAGATTATTTACATTCTGTAGGTCCCTTTGCTTGGGCCCATCGATTGCTGCTCTCAAACACAATGTACACAATGAGGCTTCGTTAGGGGTCCGTGTGTTAATTAGAATACATTGAGCTGGTGTTGGTGAGGATTGTAAAAGCTGACTGGCTGCTACAAAAGGAGTTGTGTCTAACTTTTTTTGATAACATACTTTTATTATACTATAGCATTTACTATACTCCTATTTTCTCTTTCGGTCCACTTTCCCGTAACTGGTTGAGAGGGTTCCTGGTTTTGATTGTGCCGAAACAATTTTATAGTATTGATTCCCGAGGAGAATTTCATTTTCCCACATCCTCCACTCGGCCATCTCAAAATAACAGACACTTCTCTGTTTATAGCCGACAGAAAGATAAACAAACCCTGCAGAGCTTTTATTTCTGTTTCTTTGTGTCACTGATTATTGTTTCGTGTATTCAGACAGGAACAAACCTCAGACTTTTTATTTCCGTTGTTGTTGTGAAATCATAGATTTGAAGCTACAAGGCCTGTCTCTATACATGATGACTGTATGACAGCACAGTCTGAGGGAAATATTTACTGTTCAGGTATAAAGTGAATAGAGGAATACACACAGATGTACAGATTAATTGATTGTCCATCATGAGTGAGGTTTTCTGACTTTGAGACTTTTATAACTTGTTTTGTAAGCTTCACTCAAAGCACTTTGCCCATATTAATATATCTATATTACATTTTTCATGATCAGGATCTGGATCCACCATAACCCTCACCAGGATAAAACAGTTACTGAAGATGAAGATGATGAAGATTTATATACCACTGAAACAGACCAAGATTTTGAGACCATATCATCTAAATACTCCTGTTTTTCAACGATTCAAGTTTCCAAAGATCTCCACAATGTATTCAGTACAGAACACCCAAAAATTCAACCATTTACCTGCTGTGACTCACTTAAATTATTATCCTGGGAGGAATTCTTATCCTGCTTTACTGAATTATAGAGCACTCCTGGCACAACAGTCAACTCTGTAATGTAAAATCCGTATGTTCTGCAATGCTCAGTACTGGCCTTTTGCCTTGCCAGGTCAGCTGTTATTTAAGGTTATCGCCAAAATGCACCTTGCCCACTGACTCTGGGTCAGCAGTAATAGCTTTCCTATTTATCTTTTCATCACCATGGAAAGCACTGAAGGTGGGGGTTTAAAATGGCATCTCAGGGTCACAGGGTATGCTGGTGCATGGGGAATGGCTGATCCATCACCATGACCCTATCCGTGGATCTTAATAACTACCTGCACCCGCAATACAAGGAAGGAGAGCATATCCTTTCAGGCTGCAAGTGGATGATGGATGAGAGGTTCGAATGAAGATCAAGGGAAGACAGAAAGGCTGTGTATGTGTGTTGAGGAGTGAGTATAATTCTCCATTTACACCTGAAATGGCAGTACAAATTGGGCAAAGAAACAATTGCTGTACACAAATATCCACAAATGTGCGATTTTTCACTGGACTGTTAGCACTACCCAGACGCCTCCGCACACTTTGGATAATTGTCTCACATGCATTCACACCTGTACTACGTGCAATCTGTGCCTGTTTAGAAGCTGAGATCATTCAGCTCACATTTCTTTGTTACATTCTACTCTTCTTGAAACATGTACTCCAGGTCTGAACATCTGCTTCTGCACATCTTCATGGCTACCATTTTTTTAATACTGTTTAATCATTAAGTAAGGACTAAAACACGACAGGGGTGTGCTGCTACAGGGAAGTAATCAACAATGGGGTGGCGTGATATAGAGTTATTGTTAGAACCCCGAAGTTGATTCATCTCCAATAACAGCACATCCTGTACTAATTTATTCCTGCTATAATCAACAAGTAATTTGTCAGCTCAAACATTTTTTAATGAATTAAAGAACGTCATGTAAATCCTTTTATCCATTTATTGTTATGTTCAATGATGTGAAGGCTCTATGATACAAGCTAGTTCCTATTATTAGTTGTTACAGCAGCTATAACCAGTAGTTGCCTCAGCACCCCTCTTTTTTCTCTCTCTCTCTCTCTCTTTCTCTTTTAAAGTTTAATAATAGAACAAAATGCAAAGAAACTATAAAACACAAAAATCCTCCATACTGAAGATTTTCCAATTGCAGAAAACTGACTGACAGTTACAAAGCTCTGACACTGGAGACTCCTTTCATAAATGTTAAATACACATCTCCTTACAGAAAACTTCACCATATCAAGAATTACACATATTTTGTGTCTTAAATAATATGTTTTTATCTAGCAATAGTCTTTTCTATAGTTCACCATATAAATCCCTGTGAATGAGCTGTTAATAACGTATCAGAAAAAGCACATTATTATAAACCTTCGATTTGCAGCTGTACTACTGTCAGAACTGCTGTTATAGATAATAATCATTAGCACCTTCTGACTAATCAGATTTGAGAACTCAACAGCGCTGTGGTATAGACTTAATCACAGAAATCCTGGTGTGCGTGTACATTTAGACTCAGAGAAACTGAGCATATTTACACCGAGTACAAATTATAATAGGGTAATTACTGCAAAACTGCATTCATAAGCATAACTCCATGAGTTAATGAATTAAGTGCGTAAACAGTTATGGGATAGGATATCTGTTAGCACTTTCCCACTATTATGGTGCAGGTGCCAGTGCCTAATTGTTAAATTAAAAGAGCTGCTTCTCCTCCAAAATTGGTTCAGTTCCAGTGCCAAAATTCTGCTGGTCTGGAAGCAAGAAAGAGTGACATGGGAGCTTAGGGGTGGTATAATTTCATTGCCCCAAGTTATTAAAAACACATTAAAAATAAATGAATAAATAAAAATTTTAAAAATAAAAATAAGCATTAAATATACAGGAAAATAAGATTATGAGCCACAAAACAAGCAGAAATAACTACACTTATTCAAAAATGGAATTTATTTAATTAATTAATTTAATGAAGCTGCACACTAACTAACCAAACTAACCAAAAACTCTGCTTACACTTCAGTATGGACAGCCAACCTTTTTAGCAGGTTGTCCCCTAAAGTCAAATACCCCTCACTGCAGAACCAAAGGTCCAGGGTGTGGCATCAGACTTGATCCAGCCCCTCGTATCTGAGCAGAGTCGAACAAAAAGTCCAGAGGGTGGAGACAACACAGTGAGTTTCTTGCCGGATTTGGATAAGGTCCAGCTCCACCTCCTGGACTGTTGGTTCTCCGTGATTTTCTTCTTTGTGATATGAATGTACACTTATAGATTTGCAGTTGTGAGTAATTTCAAGCATCAAGACATTAATTATGCTGATGTTCAGTGGTTCAGTGGACAATAAAACACACGTCAGGACCCCTTAAAATCCCAAGTTCACCTTAGAAACCCTCCGAAGAAAGAGCATGCAAGACTTACAAACAACAAATACAACAAATCCAAAGAGTTTTAAATAGGAAAACTATCAAAGAGGAAGGTGCATCTCTGAAACCTTTTCTAGCTTCATTTGCCAAGCGTGTTTGAGCAGCACCCAAGTCAGGAAGAAATTGAGACTTGGATTTGGATGATGAGAGGAGTCGCAACAGAACAACAGGCACATCATCACTGATGAGTTACAGAAGTCGCATACTGTATATACTTTCAACTTGAGAAACTGTCAAGAGTTTTAAGAGCACATCTATATTTTACAGTAACTGTCACCTTCACAAGTTACAATTTTAGATTAAGCTAAAGTTTTCTGAATGTTGTGGTTCTAGAAAGTCTTGGCTGAAACATGTTCAATTTTTTTCCTGTTGTCCAGATGTTCTGAAAACTTTTTGTAAACCTTCTTAAAACACTGCTGCAACATTTTTAGTTAACTTTCTATAATCTCGTATAAGCCTCGTCTTGGCCCATCTCAAGGGTATTACAGACCCCCTTCTAGATCCCATGCAGTTTGCCTACAGAGCCAACAGATCTGTGGACGACGCTGTAAACATGGCCCTCCACTTCATCCTCCAGCATCTGGACTCCGCAGGATCCTATGCCAGGATACTGTTTGTGGACTTCAGCCCTGCCTTCGACACTATCGTCCCATCTCTGCTCAGAGACAAGCTCTCCCAGCTGAACGTGCCTGACTCTTTGTGCAGGTGGATCACAGACTTCCCGACGGACAGACGGCAGTTCGTGAGGCTAGGGAAGCATGTCTCGGACTCCCGGACCATCAGCACTGGATCCCCCCAAGGCTGTGTCCTCTCTCCTCTGTTATTTTCCCTGTATACTAACAGCTGCACATCTGGACACCAGTCTGTCAAACTCCTGAAGTTCGCAGATGACACCACCTTCATTGGCCTCTTCTCTGATGGAGACAAGTTGGCCTACAGAAGTGAGATGAACCATCTGGTGTCATGGTGCAGCATGAACAATCTGGAGCTCAACGCTCTCAAGACAGCGCAGATGATAGTGGATTTCAGGAAGAACCCAGCCCCCCTCCTGTCTGTCATCCTCTGTGACACTCCGGTGACCTCTGTTGAGTCCTTCCGCTTCCTGGGAACCACCATCACCCAGGAGCTCAAGTGGGAGCAGAACATCAGCTCCCTCACCAAGAGGGCTCAGCAGAGGCTGTACGTCTTGCGGCAGCTGAAGACGTTCCACCTCCCTGTGAGGATGATGGTCAACTTCTACACTGCCATCATCGAATCGACTCTCACTTCCTCCATCACTGTCTGGTTTGCTGCTGCCACGGCCAGGGACAAGACCAAGCTGCAGCACATGATTCACTCCGCCGAGAAGGTGATCGGCTGCAGCCTCCCATCACTCCAGGACTTGTACGTCTCCAGGACTCGGAGACGTGCAGCCAGGATTGCAGCCGTCCCCTCTCACCCCGGACATTCACTCTTCTAAGAAATTCTATGACTGTTAATTCCACATTTTTCCATAACCTTAACCATTCATAACTTTAACAGGTTGTCTCATGCTCATTCTTCCAAATCTGTTATTGTTTTCCTAAATAATGAGATTGGAAATTCCTGTATAAGCAACACATCATGTAAGAGATTAATTCGGGCGTCAAATGTACATGTTGACCGCATTAACATTAATTCTTCCAATCCAGTGAGCCATCTGCCAGATTGCCACAAATACAGAGTGTTAACAATGACAAGCATGGAATTCTGAAGGTGACAGACTTTTACAGACAATACTGCAGCAAACAATGACCATCTAAATACATTACAGACAAAAAGGCAAAGCTTTCTTTCTATAGAGTTTGGACATTTTTACATGTGCATTTTTTTCTGGGTTCTGGGCCACTTGCTTGTGTGCTGACCAGATAACTAGATATTTCACAGTTATTTGCGTGCTACAGAAATGATTTTGGAGGATCCTGCTGTGACAAAATGAACATGTTTGTCCGAGACAACCTTGTTGCTAGTGTCATTACAGAGGTATTAGTTTAACTCTATTTTCCTGTAGCAAGTAAATAGGAAAGTGATATAAGAAATAAAACAATAGTTTAATTTCAAAACAGTAGCTGATCAGAAATGATAAATGCTACATTGTATTCTATATGTTTCACTATATGTATATGGACTCACACATATAACATAACACGAAGGAACTATATCCAATCTGGCACTACACATCTGCACACAAACTGCAAATTTGCACACATATAACCCGTCACTTTACCGCTCACTCGTCACTTTACCGCCCACCTAACATATATTGCGGGCCTTCATTGCACATATCTCATATTTATATTGTATTCCTCATTGTTTATTGTATATTATATATACAACTGTA
>CM040985.1:13939870-13967883 GCA_022985145.1 Pangasius djambal
TTTTTGAATAATATAGTCTGTGAATGACTTTAAACTGAATAAGGCAATGTCTAGAATTGATAGAATGTTCATTAATATCCTTTAAACTCGTCTGCCACATTTCCTCAGAAATTTCCACTCCTAATTCTTTCTCCCATTCTTCCTTAAGAAAACTTGTAGAGGGAGAAGTAAAGGATTGTAGCAAATCATAAATTATAGGTAATGCCTTTTTACTTCCTTTACACCGATCAAGGCACTTATCAGTAACTGAGTGTGATATATTATCCAATGAAGGTGTGTGAGCACGTATATAATTCCTAATCTGTAGGAATCTAAAAAAAATGACTCTTGGGGAATTTAAATTTCTGTTGCAGCTGATTAAAAGATGCCAAAGCCCCATTAATGAAAAGGTCCCCTATAGTACGTACCGCCATTTCTTTCCATTGCACAAAGGTCCCATCCAATCTTGATGGGGTAAAGGATGGATTCTTAGCAATAGGAGTTAGAAATGAAAGGGACTTTATCTTGAAATGTTCTTTTATCTGTTTCCAGATACGAAGTATAGTTCGAATTATGATACTACTGTTGAAGGTAGAATGATCCAGAGCTACAGGGGAGAGAATCACCGCTCCCGGATTGTATGGATAACACTGATCACTAATTATTTGGAACCAAATTGGCGGAGCATCATGATCATCCAACCACACTGAAATTAGACTTATGTAAGAAGCCCAGTAATAAAGACGAAAGTCTGGAAGTGCCAGACCTCCCTCCCCCATTGATTATTTTAACAGCACTGCTTGTCATCTTTTATTCCTTACAAATGGTATATACTGGGTATATATACAGTATATATATACTGCTCAAAAAATTAGGGAACCCTTAAGCATTACTTAATCGTTACAGTATAACACCAAGTCAATTAAACTTCAAGGATATCAATCTGTCCAGTTAGGAAGCATAAGTGATTGTGAATCAGTTTCACCTGCTTAGGTGCAAATGAAAGTGACAACAGGTGCACTGAAGAGGCAACAGCAAGACAACCCCCAAAAAGGGAATGGTTTTGCAGGTGGTGGCCACAGATGATTGATTTCTCCTTATCTTTCCTGACTGATTTGTCTCTAGTTTTGTGTTTTGCTAGGGTCCTTGTCACTACTTGTAGCATGAGGCAGTACCTGCAACCCAATCAGGTTGCACAGGTAGTCCAGCTCCTCCAGGATGGCACATCCGTTCGTGCCGTCGCAAGGAGGCTTGCTGTGTCTCCCAGCACAGTTTCAATAGCATGGAGGAGATACCTGGAGATGGGCTGTTATACGAGGAGAGCTGGACAGGACCATAGAAGGGCAACAACCCAGCAGCAGGACCGGTATCTGCTCCTTTGTGTGAGGAGGAACAGGAGGAGCACTGCCAGAGCCCTACAAAATGACCTCCAGCAAGCTACTGGTGTGCATGGTTCTGACCAAACTGTAAGAAACAGACTCCATGAGGGCAGCATGAGGGCCCGATGTCCTCTAGTGGGACCTGTGCTCACAGCCCAGCACCATGCAGCTCGATTGGCATTTGCCAGAGAACACCAGAATTGCCATTGGCGCCCCTTTCTCTTCACGGATGAGAGCAGGTTCACACTGAGCATATTTGACAGACATGAAAGAGTCTAGAGATGCCATGGGGAACATTATGCTGCCTGCAACATCATCCAGCATGACCAGTTTGGCGGTGGGTCAGTGATGGTCTGCGGAGGAACATCCTTGGAGGGTCGCACAGACCTCCACGTGCTAGCCAGTTGTACCCTTACTGCTGTTAAGTACCAGGATGAAATCCTCAGAGCCATTGTCAGACCTTACACTGGTGCAGTGGGCCCTGGGTTCCTCCTGGTGCACGACAATGCCCGGCCTCATGTGGCCAGAGTGTGTAGGCAGTTTCTGGATGATGAAGGCATTGATGCCATTGACTGGCCCTTACGTTCCCCAGACCTGAATCCAATTGAGAATCTCTGGGACAATATGTATTGGAGCATCCAAAGCCATGAAGTAGCACCACAGACTGTCCAGGAGCTCACTGATGCCCTGATCCAGGTCTGGGAGGAGATCCCCCTGGATACCATCAGCCATCTCATCAGGAGCATGCCCAGATGTTGTCGGACAACACACTATTGACTTACATTATGAGTTGCCGTGGTGAAATGCATGCAAGTTGGATCAGCCTGTAATTTTTTACTTTGATTTTTTATGTGTTTTTGAATCCAGCCGTCAGTGTGCTGATGACTTTGGCTTCTACTGACCAGTGAGACATCATTTTGTTCTCAACAAATTACACAATGTATATAAGTAAAGATTTTCTAAGATTTTATCGAGATCCAATGTAGATTTAAGTGTTCCCTTAATTTTTCTGAGCAGTGTATTGTATACATATATATATATATATATATTCTTTATTATTAATTTGCCTTGAGCTCAGAGCTCCGGAGGTCCATAACTAAAGAATTAACTTGTGTTGCTCAGTGCTGCATGAATGTTTCCTGGTGATGAAGAAAATCGATAGTCTTCAGCGCCCATGCTGGGGTGGGGTGGGGTGGGGGTATTGGAGGTGGTTGGGGGGGCACCATTACTCTCTTACACGCTTTCATTTCCTGCCTGCCTTGTATCTGTCAGGTGCTGAGGCGAGAAGCAGGCATTTCTCTCTGATGGAACCTTTTTTTTTTTACCCCTCTTTTTCACACTCCTGTTCTGCTGACTGGCCATTCTCAGCAGAAAGAACACTGCGTCTTCAATTTGCTAGCCCTCAAACAGTTCTCCGCATATCCGTGCATGCTTGTGCTGATTGTTAATTTAATCTGAATATAAACTAAGCAGTGCTCTGTCTCCTGGAAATGATTAACTCTGCTTTAAAATTAATCATGGTTTTTTTCAAGGCTTCTTTTTTGTTTTCTTTTTTCTCCCAACCCAATATACTTGTGCAAAGCAAACACACAGACCAACCCATGAAAAAAAACATTGAATGATAGCAATGCGATCTCTCAGTTATCCGCATTGATTTTCATCATTTGATCCGTGAGATGGGGACAAATGTGATGGCGAGACTACCGCATTTTTTAAGAACTAGCCAATAAAATGGAGTCCACATGTCCATATGTGACCTTCTTCACCCATGTCCTATAATGGAGTCTGAGACAGATGCAACTGCAAGAAGAACAGCTTTAATGAAGGTCTGTGCAAATAATCCAAAACACTAGGCAAAGTCAAGTTCAGAAACAGGCTTAGGTCAGGTGATCAGCAAACAGGATGCACTAGGCCAGGTAAAACACAGAAAACGAGGAACAAGATCAAGGTCCAACCAGAATAGCTGTGGCAGAGTAAACAGGCCTGGTAACATCAGTAATACAGGTAAGCTGAGGGTATATTTCACAGGGTGTGAGTGAGTGAGAGTCTCTTTAAAGGGTGACTCTGTGTGTGTGTGTGTGTGTGTGTGTGTGTGTGTGTGTGTGTGTGTGTGTGTGTGTGATTGAAAACAGGTGTGCTTAATCAAAAGTTCGGCGACCGAGAATGACACAGTGTGTGTGTTCTGAGAAGTGGAGTCTGGGGTGGCCATGTTTGTAGGCTGCAGTGCATGTTGGGAACTGGAGTTTGTTGTCTGGGTTGACCTGACAATCCATAGTTATACATATTAGAGATACATTAGAGTATCTCTGTTGTTTTAGTCTCATCCAAATCATCAGCAATATTTAAAAAAAAAAATAGACAAAATTATATGTGGGCTTCTTCTATTATAAAAACTCCCACTGCTAGCAGTTATCTGTTTACTGCTATCATTTTGTTTTTGTTTTTTCAGTCCAAGGCTGTTCATTTTATAGAGAATTACTATTATGCACAAATAATTACCTAACACCATTCTATGCTTACTTCTCTGTTGTCCCAGAATGTTGTTTATAGAAAAAAAAACTACATAGTAAAAAGTACATTGTAAAGTTCAAAACTGTCATTCAGAATAACCCACAATTTAAAAAATAAATAAATAAAATAAAATTATATAGAATGTACAGTATATAGAATGTATTTGCATTTATTCCATGGTTTTTGCATTCATTTTATGCATTCAACATCATCATTCTTATTATTCTTCTTCTTATTGTTTTATTATTTTTTGCTTTTGTTTTAAAACAAGCTTTTCTTCTTACTTTTTTGTTTCTCTCTCTCTCTCTCTCTCGCTCTCTGTCTCTCTCTCTCTCTCTCTCTCTCTCTCTATATATATATATATATATATATATATATATATATATATATATATATATATATATATATATATATACTGTATATAGATAATCTCACATGATGTCATGTTCCAGAGAAACCAAAAAGTCCTCCGTCTGGAAGACTTTCTCATGGCAGAAAACTTACTGTTTGTTACAAAGACACTGAACTGACACTGGAGACTCCTTCCATAAATGTTAAATAAATGTCTCTTACAGAAAACTTCATGCCAATGATTACAACGTTTTCATTGTTAAATTACATGCTTTTTTATCTGTTTGTTAGTAGCTTCCACCATACAAGTCCCTTTTTAAGATATGATGTAAGAGCATAAAATAAGAGCTGCTGTTAAATTAATCAACACCTTCTGGCCAATCAGATTCGAGAATTCAACAGCGCTATGGTAAATATAAATTTCAGTGTTGGAAGAAACAGATATGTTTGGTGTTTTTCACTATGTACATTTCAAATCAGTTGTACACTGAGCTGCTGAAGAGTGGATATTATTTGGGTGGAGAATTTTGCCTGTACAGCAATGACACTGATTTTAAGGGGGGAGGAAAACCAGGAAAGAGGAGAAAAGAAAGACTTTTGAGGTGCACATGAGAAAAAATGGTGGTTATTTAACAGAACAAGGCATTTTTAGATGGGAAGAAAGGGAAAGAGGGAGAATTTGAGGCTAAGAACTGAGGATCACTCAGGAGGAGACTAGAGACAAAGATGAAAAACAAAGAAAGAAAGACAAAGAAAAAGACAAAATGATTTGGCTCTGTATTAATGATGTGATTTGGTATGAACTGTATGAATATCTGTTATCTTAAATAGCAGATTTCTAAATACTGACATGCTAATCATGTGTTCACTGAATTTGAAGCATGATTATTATTTGTGTGTGTGTGTGTGTGTGTGTGTGTTTATCATTCTGAATCATTTAAGCTTTGTCCTTGAGAGTGTAGTCGTGACTGCAGGGGGGCAAAGCATTTAAAAGGTAATTATCGGTGCATAACCTCATACCCAGTGTAAGAAAAAAGAAATACATCAACAGTGCAAAAAAGCGAGTAGGAGGTTCAGCTCTCCAGCCATCTGGAATACACACATCAACTGGGCAATTACAGCCGCACAGAGGGGCGGGGCCTAACTAATGCCACTCTATCACATCTCCATTAGAGCTGTGTGTGTATATGTGTGTGTGTGGGTGGGGTGGGTGTGTGTGGTGTGTGTGTAAGGTGGCAGCCAGGTGCTTCACTTTAGGGAGCTGTAATTTGTGTGTTATTCTTGTGATGTATTTCAATTTAGTTCCCAAGATCATCCAACCGAAATGAGTAAGAAAAGATGGGATGTTTGATAGGAAAGAGAAGAGTGAAGGAAGAGAAAGACAGGCAAAATTGGAAGGGAATATGGGGCATTTGAAAGGGAAAAGAGGAAGATGTCAAGTCAAGTGTCAATTCAAGTGGAGTTTATTGTCATTTCAACCATATACAGCCAGTTAGTACATAGTGAAACGAAACCACGTTTCTCCAGGACCCAGGTGCTACATAAGACAAACACAGAACAACACAGAACTACAAGGGACTACTAAATTTACATAAAGTGCACAAATGCAAACATGTGCAGACAGCACAAGACAGTACAATGACTACTGGGATAGACAATGGACACACTAAGTCCCAGTGCAGCGCCGACCAGTACACAGTCCTATTAGAAAGTGAATCCAGTGACAATAGTGCAAAGAGTACAATACACTCCTGAACAAAATCTTAAGACCGGGGGAAACATTCCAAGTATTCGCATTTCGCGCTGGTGGATCGTAACCAGGTTGTAAGAACTGCTTCAAAATGTCAAAAGAAGAAAAAGGAGCAAGAGACAAAAAATAGAGAGTAGGCAATTTATTGAAAACTGCATTTAAACTCAAACAGGCTGGTCATCAGCTGATCAAAAGTTTAAGACCATAGCCTTTAAAAGTTAAAATCTGTGCAAAAATATGGCTTTAATGTCACTGTCCTTCAGACAGTCACACTGTCATGATCTCCTGATGGCAAAAGCAAAAAGGCTTTCTGTTTTTGAACGTGGCAGGATTGTTGAGCTGCACAAGCACGGGCTCTTGCAACGCGCCATTGCTGCCGAGGTTGGACGCAGTAAGACAGTCATTTTAAATTTCTTAAAAGATCCTGAGAGTTATGGGACAAAAAAATCAAGTGGTAGACCCAAAAATATTTCACCTGCACTGAGCCGAAGGATCCGACGGGGTGTCCGTGAAGACACAGGCCGATCCTCGACCCAAATTAAGGCTCTTACTGATGCTGACTGCAGCCCAATAACCATAAGACGGCATCTGTGAGAGAAGGGCTTAAAGAACAAAAAACTTCTTCGAAAGCCACGTCTCCTCCCACACCACAAACTTGCCAGTTTGGAATTTGCAAGGGAGCACCAAACATGGGACATTGAAAGATGGAGGAAAGTTTTATTCTCAGATGAGAAAAGATTTAACCTGGATGGTCCTGATGGCTTCCAACGATACTGGCATGACAAGGAGATCCCACTGGAGATGTTTTCTACGTGGCACAGTGGAGGAGGCTCCATCATAATCTGGGGTGCTTTTTCCTTCAATGGGAAAATGGAGCTTCAGGTTGTGCAGGGGCGTCAAACGGCGGCTGTGGACATGTGGACATGTTGCAGCAGGCATCCCTCTTGACTGAGGGCCCTCGTCTGTGCGGTAATGACTGGGTCTTTCAACAGGACAACACTGCAGTTCACAACGCCCGCCTGCCGAAGGACTTCTTCCAGGACAATAACGTTGCACTTCTGGACCATCCTGCTTGTTCCCCTGATCTAAATCCCCTTGAGAATGTTTGGGGATGGATGGCAAGGGAAGTTTACAAAAACGGATGTCAGTTCCAGACTGTGGATGCCCTTCGTCAAGCCATCTTCACCACATGGAGCAACGTTCCCACCAGCCTCCTGGAAACAGTTGCATCAAGCATGCCGAAGTGAGTATTTGAAGTTATCACCAGGAACGGTGGGGCTACTCACTACTGAGTCTGTTAGTTCTGTTGTGGGTATTTTTGGGCTATGATCTTAAACTTTTGATCAGCTGATGAACAGCCTGTTTGAGTTTAAATGCAGTTTTCAATAAATTGCCTACTCTCTATTTTTTGTCTCTTGCTCTTGTTTCTTCTTTTGGCATTTTGAAGAAGTACTTACAACCTGGTTACGATCCACCAGTGCGAAGTGTGAATACTTGTAATATTTTCCCTGGTCTTAAGATTTTGTTCAGGAGTGTATAAGTTGCTGAAAGAGTGTAAACATAAGAAGTAGCAGCCTATGTACAGTATAATAAATATTGTAGCAGCATAATGTAATGTGGAAAAACCTGCAAAAAAATTGCAAAGAGAATGGAGGAGGCACAGTTGTGTGTGTATGTGTGTGTGTATGTATGTGTGTGTGTTCTTTCAGTCCAGTTTCTGAGTGTTGAGGAGTCTGATGGTTTGGGGGAAGAAGCTGTTGCACAGTCTGGTCGTGAGGGCCCGAATGCTTCGGTACCGTTTGCCAGACGGCAGGAGGGTGAAGAGTGTGTGAGAGGGGTGTGTGGGGTCATCCACAATGCTGGTGAGGTGTAAATGAAGGGGGTAAAATAAATGGAATCAAGAGACATGATGGGGAAAAGAAGAAAATAAAGAAGGAAGTAAAAGATATTTGGGAGGAATGTGGAATATTCAGAGGGCAATATGAATAAGGGGGCAAAAAATATGGGAGGTAAAAAAAAGAGGAGGATGTTTAGGTGGAAATAGAGGAAAAAATGGGAGGGGGAGGAGGACAAAATGGGGCATTTGAGGGAACTAGATGAAAAGAGGGGGCTTTTTGGCAGGGGAGAAAGAGGCATGACTTCAAGATGTGTCCATGCTAATAATATAATACAGTGTGCTTTTACAAGTGATCATGTGCTGATGTCTAAAAGATGGGGGAAAGTGGCTGATTTTGGGAGAAAAGAAGGAAAAAGGATGAAAAGAAACAGCAAGTGAAAGTAGGCCCATTTGTGGTTAACGAGGGACAAAGAGGTGAGACATAGGAAATTAGGTCATACAGATTATAATAATTATATACTCCAGCCAAGAGAGTAGTTGTAGCATGACTCCATGGTTGCAGTGCTATTTAGTACAATAATTCTATTATAAAATCTCTATAGTTAAAAAAAATTAAACTTTATTTTACCATTTTTTCAACAACGAATCTTAGAAAACATGCATGTTAACCCATCTCAGTCAATGATCTCTTTTTTCTTTGCTGACAGACTGCATTCTACTGTAAAATGAGAAAGGGATTGAGTTTTAGCATAGAATTAGCAAATACACAACATGTGTTTAGCTAGACTCCACGCTAATGGCATGGGGACATTAGGGACATTCTGATGACTTAGAACAGACTTGTTATATTGACCTCGTCAGTCAGTATCACTATATCACTGAAAATAAAGCAAAAAGAATGAGAGAACTTACCTTTCTTCTTCCCGTGAGCTTCAAGAAATTAGAATAATGCAATGTCTTATTGTGGAATATTCTAAATATTCCATTTTTCAAGCATGATATGTTAAATGGATTCACACATTTATGTAAAAACAATATTTTTAAAGGATTTTAATAATTGTATTTTGAGGTAAAATCGAGTTATAGTGGGCTGAGACAGGAAACAGAGTGCTATAGTGGTTATATAATGTTCTGAATCATGCACATAGGTTGTGAAGGACACTTTGTCCTTCTGTGTTTAACATGTCATTTATCTTTACTTTACATACTGTACCTATTTGCAACTGTAATATCAGTAAGACGCCACAATCGTGGAACCTAGCTACAATCTGAGAGCAAAAGAGCAGGAGCTCAAGCATAATCTGAGAAAAAAATGTATGAAAAACTTCAGTGGACAGAATGCAGCATGATTTAAAAAAAAAAAAAAGCCACATTTTCATCTGCGTTCCCTTGAAGGCATTGTAATGGATTTGCTCTCTCTCGCACCATTCAGAGGAAAGATGCTTCACTGGCATAAGGCAGCGCGTGAGCATCAGCATCAGACTGACAGCACATTAAGTGCACCAGCAAGCAAACATTAGCAGAGCTCTTATCTGGAGGAAACATCTCTGAACGCTTGATATTGAATAATCGCTCCAGCTCTCACTCGGGGAAAAATGATTTAGCTGCGTTTTCTTATTGACTCAAAGAAAAGCAAACTGTTAACTGAACAAATTAGGGATGGAAAAAAACACAGATTTCTCCCTCAGGCTGCAGCGTTGCAATTACAATAGAGTGAGTGTGTGTTTGCAAAACTGTCTACTAGATTTCTTTTTTAAACTTCTTTCCCACAATTCAATTTGTCATATTCAGGGACATGCATGAGAGGCAATTTATTTTACACTTACTCAGATTAGTTCTTTACATTTTCCCTAAAGCTTGTCAGCAGCGGCGGTCTCCATTTAACATCACAAACAAAGAGGAATTAATTATCAAATATAATATTAATATTTAGAATAGTAAAGCTCTTTATTCCTACTCCATCAAGGATTGGACAAAAATTAAGTTTACAGAATTTTTTTCCCTTCACCCTAAAAGTAATCAGTGAGTCAGGCAATTCTTCTTCTTCTAATTATTATTATTATTATTATTATTATTGTTGTTGTTGTTGTTGTTGTTGTTGATTTATTTATTTATTATTTATTATTTCGAAGCACCTTTCATACATAAAATGCAGCTCAAAATGCTTCACAAGAAAATTAAAAAGACTGAGATATTAATAATATCAATATCAATAATATATAGATGTAAATAATTAAAAATCAGTATAAGAAAAACAAAACTACAGAATCATTTAAACTTGAGTTTGTAAAAGAAAATATAAAAATGAGTAAACAAAAGAAATAATAAAAACACAGTACGTAAAGTAAAACCATGAAGGAGACTGAAGAAATCAAGTTTTTGTAAAATAAATACAAGAATGACATGCAAGAGTTTGTAAAAAAAAAAAAAAAAAAAAAAAGGGGGGGGGGGAGATTAAATGACAAAAAAAGAGTTTGTAAAATTAAACATAAATGAGATTAAATAAAAACAAAAGAAACCATAAAATATATTTTTTAAATAAGAATGAGATGAAATAAAAACAGAAGAAATCATAATACTCTCTGAGGACTCTCCCAAGGTGTAAAATTTAAAGTTCACCTCTGACTGTTACAAACACTGACACTGGAGACTCCTTCCACAAATGTTACAGAAAACTTCGCCATTTCAATGATTTATGTGAGATTATGTGGAGCGTCTGCCATATACGTCCCTATGTAAGTTGTTACTATAGAAACGGTAACATATTCAAAAGAGTGCATTAATATGAAGCTGTGAGCTGCACTATTGTCAGAGCTGCTGTCACTGAAAATTGTCACCACTTTCTAACCAATCAGAATTCAGCAGCACTGTGCTATAAATTCACTTAAAACTAACCTTACACCAATTAGGGATTAAATAGGGGATAAATACAGAGTCACAGGCCACAGACTGTCTGTAATAATAAAAATAAGGAAAGAAATAGTAGGTCTGCTTGACTGCCACCACTACATGTGCTTTTAATTTAAATGAACAGTGTCATTAGTGTGTTTTAAGCTCTTTGTGCTCGAACAGCGTGTGTAAATCAATATTTTACTGGCTTTATTCAGTGCTGACGGGGCTTCATTACAATACCAGATAACAAATTAAAAACAAGAGGAGAGGAGAAGAGAAAAAATAGAGGAGAGGGGAGGACATAAGGATAAGAGAAAAGAGGAGACGGGAGACAGGAGAGAAGTAGTAAAAAGAAAAGAGGAGAGGAGAGGAGAGGAGAGGAGAGGAAAAAAGAAAAGAGGAAAATATAGGAGAGGAGAGGAGCGGAGAGGAGAGGAGAGGAAAAAAGAAAAGAGGAAAATATAGGAGAGGAGAGGAAAAAGAAGAAAATAGAGGAGAGGAAAGGAGAGGAGAAGAAAAAGAGAAGAGGAAAATAGAGGAGAGGAGAGGAAAAGAGAAAAGAGGAAAATAGAGGAGAGGAGAGGAAAAAAGAGAAGAGGAAAACAGAGGAGAGGAGGGGAAAAGAGAAAAAGAGGAGGTGAGAGAGGAGAGAGGAGGAAAAAAGAAGAGAGGAGAGGAGAGGAAAAGAGAAAAGTGGAGAATAGAGGAAAAAAGAAGAGAGGAGAGGAGAGGAAAAGAGAAAAGAGGAGAATAGAGGAAAAAAGAAGAGAGGAGAGGAGAGGAAAAGAGAAAAGTGGAGAATAGAGGAAAAAAGAAGAGAGGAGAGGAGAGGAAAAGAGAAAAGTGGAGAATAGAGGAAAAAAGAAGAGAGGAGAGGAGAGGAAAAGAGAAAAGAGGAGAATAGAGGAAAAAAGAAGAGAGGAGAGGAGAGGAAAAGAGAAAAGAGGAGAATAGAGGAAAGGAGAAGAGAAGAGAATTGTCAAACCTTTCTTGAACTAAATAAACCTCCATTATGAAATATTTTACAGACTTTAACCTCCTTAATGCTAAAGAACTTTAGAGATGCCACACCTTCATTCTTTTAACTTAATATATGCTAAATTCGTGTTCTTTTCAGTGTGGAATGGAGAAACAGCAGGTAGTGTAGCCACCTCACAGCTCCAGCATCCCCAGTTTGATCCTGAGCTTGCATTACTGTCTGTTTGGAGTTTCACATGTGCTCCTCATGCCTGCAGGTTTCCTCTGTGTTCTTCAGTGTCCTCCCGCCTCCCAAAAAACATGCAGGTAGGTGGAGTGGCTATTGACTGAGTGTGTGAATGATAGACCAGCATCCCATCCAGTGTGTGTTTATGTCTCACACTCAGGCATTTCCTCTGACCTCTCTTATCAACGAGGCGTCTCCATCCACAGAACTGCCGCTCACTCAATGTGTTTTATTTTTCGCACCATTCTGTGTAAACTCTAGACAGTCTTGTGTGTGGTGTTGTGTGAAAATCCCAGGAGATCAGCAGTTTATGAAATACTCAAACCAACCATATGGCACCAACATCCATGCCATGATCAAAGATGTTTTCTTCATTCTGATGTATGATGTGAATATTAGCTGAAGCTCTTGTTTGGCTGATAAGATAACTGCAGGAATGTGAAAGTGCACAGGAGTTCCTAATAAAGTGGACGGTGAGTGTATATAATGTTATGAATGTACTTTAAATATTGTATATTAATTACTGTGCTCCATTTAATTATTTTAAAAACATATAGTGTGTGTGTGTGTGTGTGTGTGTGTGTGTGTGTGTGTGTGTGTGTGTGTGTGTGTGTGTGTGTGTGTGTGTGTGTGTGTGTTTCCTGTACAGGAGCTCATTCGATTCTGCTATGGGAAATGGAGGGAGGGAAGGGCATTCAGAGAGGATTAGGTTTGGCTCAGTTTAATTCCCGCTGCTGGAAAAGCATCCAGTGTGAATCCACTGAGGAGAGATTGCCCACAAGGCAGCCACACAAGACACGTATGAAACTGTTTGTGTGTGTGTGTGTGTGTGTGTGTGTGTAAATGCTTCTTGGCCTTCTCAAAACCTTCCTAACACACTGCTATGATTTTCTGTCCATTTTTTCCCATTCACATGTTCTATAGTTTTTTCCTGCTTTGGCACAACATCCCATCTTTTTATCTACCTAATAACAGCACTGTATGCTTTTTTAGCACTTCTAAGTGACCTTCTGTGTTTTATTTCTAAATATGATTAGACACTGTGTTACACTTTACAGCACATGTCCAGCAACAGAGAAATAGATAAAGGTAATGTTAGCATGATTGTGGTTTACTTCAAGTATGAAAATAAAAGTACAAGAAAGATTCACAAAAAGACGTCTGCCTAAAATCACACGCTGATTTTAGTTACTGATGCTACGTTAATGCTTCTTTCACAAGAAGCCAGGAAATGTAGGAAACATTAGCTAAGGCCAACTGACAACAACTTTTGCTAATCTTTCCGATGTTAGCTAGCACGATAAGAACTCTGAACATACAAACTAGCGGAATGCTATTAGCTAGCTATCACACTACAAATGGCCGTGATAAATAATGTATATAGCAGCAGATAGATTGCAGTGATGGATATTAGGTCTAATTCTCACTGTTAGATCTGTTAAAGTTTCAGATTGACTCCTTGAAGCTGTCTGATGCTAAAGCATTACCTTATGACTTACAAATGTGTGATTATCGGGAAATGTAGTGATGTTTGAAAATGCAGTGAGGAGAAAGTAGAGATTTTCTTTTGAAAGTATTAGCTGAAAGGAAGAAAAAAAACAAAAGAGTGCACATACTTTAAATCTAATAAAGAGACTTAAGTACAAAGACACTGTACTTTGCTTGAGGTTAGGAGCGGAGTTAGCGTTCATACCTTCTCTTATGAGTTCCTTGATATGAATTTGAATTATTTTTTTAACAGCAGATGTATTCTGACATTGAGACTACATTAGCGAGCATGTGCCGTTGTTTGAAAAAAGTGTGGCTAGTGTAAACACAGCCTCAATCGACACATTGCTAGCTCTTGATTAGTGTTAGTGTTAAATCCACATGAAAGGCCTGAGGGTCAGATTAGAGTATAAAAGTAGAAAACACAGAAGCATTCTGATTCAAATAATGTCTGTTTTTTGCTACCATCAAATACAAATGACAAAATAGGGTTCTGTATTTCACATACATATTTCAAATACATGTATCTGAAATGCTGCCCATCCCTGTATATGTATACACACACACACACACACACACTAGTGTCAGGAATCTGATGTTATATCTACGTTACAAAACTCAGAGAGCAGGTCTGACGGGAGGAAATTGTAAGTTTGTGTATCTCCTCTCCACATGAATCAAGCCAACCACGCCTGTCCTGAACTAGCATGGAGCATGACTGCCCTCTCGTGAGAAGTCAGCACAGCTTGTGTGTGTGTGTGTGTGTGTGTGTGTGTGTGTGTGTGTGTGTGTGTGTGTGTCTGTGCGTCTGTGTGTGTGGGACTCTGAGTGCAGAGGGCCAGCAGATGGAAGATAATAGCATTTAGTGACTTTCCATTTAGGGGATTAAAATGCGGCAGTGCCAGCAAGCCTTTCACATTGTGAGCTCTGAGGTTGGGGACAGCAGCCACAGAGCTGCCCGTAAAACCCGTCCTTGAGCTATTAGACTCTCGCTGGCGGACCTCCACCTCCTTTCCATCCTTCTTCCCTTGCTCCTTCTCTCACTCTTCCTCTCCCATCTTCCTCCCTGTGATCAAGAGAAGCCCATGATGATATTATGTCCGAGTCACGTCTAGTCAAGTAAAAAATCAACGACAGAGTAGTGTGATGCAGTGCAGCGTGAAGAAGAGAACTGTAAACACCTCAAAGCCAACTGCAAGTTGTCACCTGCCTGTAGAACTTTTAAGCGTTTCCCATGAAACTGAAAAACTCTTTAGCATGCTAAATAGTGTGTGTTTGGTAATCAGATTTGTCCAGTTAAAAACCTGCTTCCAATATTTCTTGGTGGATAGTTGATGCTTCTCTGTCCTTGAATTATAATCACTGAAATTTCTCCTTCAGTGTTGTATCTGTGCTGCGATAATATATTTGATTCAGGATTTATTTACCTACTTATCAACCATGTTTCATCTCCATTAAGGTCCAGAGCCACGCGAGATCTTGGAATCCTCCTCCAATAACGGCACTAGCAGTACATGGGAATGGATTAAAGGCATTAGAGCAAACGTCTGAGAGCTCGTAGGGAGGGAAGGAGGGTGCGGAGGGGCATGACGACACTCAGCCACCCCTTAAAAACCTTCATTAATCACATTGTTACAAAGATCTCAGCTGTTCTAAGATCACGGGATCAGTCTTCTATCTTCTTTATCGCATTACCACTTAATTAAGAAGTATGTTGGAGCAGCTCAGCTGTAATTATCTTCATTTATAAAGTGACTGAGTTAGCGGTGATCTCAGAATGGAGCCACAGCGAAGTCACAAGCAGGAACTTCTCGGAGTTGTGCTTCTTGAAAAATCAACTCCAACGAGAGCAAGGAGCGGAAAGTGCTCGGGCGTTTTCAATTAGCAACACAAACAACACTATAGGTGAGGATGGCGAGGGTGAAAACTGAAAGAAGTGTTTGGAGGAAGGATCGAGCTTGTGGAGTCATGGAGCAAGAGAAAAACTCCTCCAGAACACAACAACTAGACATCTCAGTTTTGTTGTCAGATACTGTGAGCCTTAGCGAGCCTAATCAATAAGTTTGGATGAAAATTAAACTCAGATTCACACTTCCAAGAGAGGAGAGAAAACATTGAAACGTGGGAATTGTGGAAATTTGGACAGCAAAACCTGTAAACAAAGGCACCGAGGAAAAAAACAAGAAATGTTTTGTTGCATTCTGAGGAAGAAGCGCCAAAAAAAAATCATCTCCATTTTCACGAGCCAGCTAATCAAATTATAACTGCCGCACCCCCGTCACGCTGAAGAAACACGTTTGCTTGTTTTAATTTCTTTTTCATGTAATGTTGACCCTGAGGGTTGCAAATATTTCCCCCTGCTCTCCCTCTCTCGCTCGCTGACTCAACACGCTGATTAAATTCAATTTTATTCAAATGAAATTCCCCTCACTATGCCGGCACGGGAGTGTTAACACACACACACACACACACAGCCTCAGATAATTAAGGAGAGGAAGTGTTTCCTCTCGTCTCTGCTTTTTTAATTACGAGTCTTTGGAGTGAGCACAAGAGGGAACGACACTAAAAGACAGAGGCTTTCTCTTAGTGAGAAATAAAGGCATAGTACTGATGATAGTCATTCACAAGCATAATAACAGTGGATATGATGAGTACGATTATGATGCAGCCCACAGATACCAGTGATTAGATGATGCTGAGGATTTATCAATGTGTCGATCTCAGGATGTGCAGCAATACACTCCGAAAACTCCAGTAATTCTGTATTAGGGTTGAATGTATATCACCTTTTTTTTTTACATTTTAAAGCATCGTAGGCAGATACCTTGATGTACCGCAAGAAATAAAACACAATGAAATGTGCCGTTAAAGGAAATAAATAAATAAATCATTGCCACGGCAATTTGCCAATGATTACAATTTTTATGAGTGGGAGAGGCATTATGTTTTCAGGCTGTCTGTCCATCCATCCGTCTGTGCGTCTGTCCGAGTTTCAAGATTCTCATTAGCACGATATCTCAAGAACAAGTGGTTTGATGTTGGTAGGATTTATATGGAATTACCATTGTAACCAGCAGATGCACTGATTCGATTTTGAAAACTGATCCAAACGGCATCAAGGTCACAGCAAGGTCTGATTAGATTTTGGAATTGATTCAAACATGGTCAAGGTCACAGCAAGGTCAAATGTCTGAAATACTTTTTCTCCAATAGCTCCCTTCATGTTTGAAGTATATTTAAGTGTATTTCTGGCATACAAATTACTAACAAGAAGGGTTTCTTGGTGGTGGAGGCATCCCCGTCGACTCTGTTGGCTTCAAGTTCGACTTGTTTTATTAATTAAAGAACATGTCGTACTTTTAATGTTGTCCTTGTAACAAGTTAGTTCCTGTCATCACTATCAATAAAACTTTTTTTTTTTTAATTTAAAGCAAAAATACAAAAAATTCACCTATTCTTGTTACCGAGAAACCATAAAGTGCAGAGCCCTCTGTCACGAAGACTAGCCCATAGCAGAAAACGTAATGTTAAAGCTTTACCTATGACTGTTATAAAGACCTGACACTGAAGACTGCTTCTAAAAATCACTGTTCCCAAGATGACAAATGCCATGTGCTCAGGTTTGTTTTGGTTATTGCACTAGTCCTGTCTCGGCCCCTGTCATGTTATTGGTTTGTTTCCTGATTGTGTTCACCTCTTCTGTGTTTAGTTCTGATTCATTTGTCTATTTATACCTTGTTGTGTCAATTAATCATTGTGAAGTCTTATGGTGCAATTTGTGTCATTGAGTCCAAGCCTTTCTTCCATGTTTCCTAGTTCTAAGGGTTTAGACCTTTGCTTATTGTATGCACTTGTGTCTTGTCTCAATTCACCACATGTTAAAACACAAACATAATTTCTCATGTTGCTGCGAATGAGTTGATGGGCTGCTTCATGACAGTCTATAGAGTGTTCACACTGGACCATCCAAATGAAATTTACCAACAATAATAATAATAATAATAATAATAATAATAATAATAATGTTTCATTTATATCTAGCAAAAACAAAGCACAGAAACAAAATTAATAAACAAAACCTAAACAAAACTAGACAGTCGTTTAAAAGCTGGCGTAGCTGGTCACAGTCCCAGTGATGGCTGACACGATCTCATAGTTTTTTTTTTTTATTTTAGACTGTTAATGTCTTCATTATTATTGTGAAATAATAGAAAATAGTAAAAAATGAAAACCTTCTATGAGCTGGGTTGTGCAAAATTTGACTGCTAGGGTACATGAGGAATTCTGTACAGCTGCTTTGTGACCAGTGGTGGCTCGTCCATAGGGGCATTTGTATAAAGCACAGCTTCACAACTCCATACATTTAAAATTCTTTTGAAATACTAATTACAGAAAAAATATGGCTATTCGACATTGATGTAAATCGATGTTCCATTGTTTTGCTTGCCTTTCTAAATTTTTTAGATTATGAAGCAGCATGCTCACGGCCCCATTTCACTTCATAGAGTTTTTATTGCACCTAGTGGTCAGAAATGGGAACTGCAATAAGAGCTAATAGAGGCCCATTGGGTCAGGAATCACGCTGCTCTATGCTCGGAGAAGGAGCAGAGTACAGTACAGTACAGGTAATGACAGGGTTGCCATGGTCACAAGCCACTGCTGTTTGTGACATAAATAAAATTGAATTTAAAAAAAAGCCATATATTGGACTCTGGCTGCTTAGCAGGAGGTACTGTGTATGTTTTACTTACTCTGTAATAACTCAGTGATGTTAAGCTAACCTGGCATTTTATTTAGACTTACGTATTTTATTTAACTTACCCAATGTGGCAGCAGGGGTGTGGCCAAGAGGCAGTTGTGAAGCAGAGGAGGAGTCATGGAGAACAAGCAGGTAACCAGTGAGTGTCTACACATCTGTGCAGTTATTAAAAGCCTATTTTTAAGCTCTGTGAGTTGCAGTGAGGGAGAGAGAACCTGACCTGAGAGAGAACCTGACCTGAGAGAGAAAACAAGGCTTCTTAGAGTCAGAAGTATTACGAAAGTAATTGACTGTGTTGACTTTACACTGACTTTACATTTTTTATGTTGAAAAGTAGTATTTTTTTTATTTAACAAAGCATATAAGCATCACTCTCTCGAACAAAGCCTGTCTCAAGTGTCCTCATTCCCCTCTCCCACCTCCCAGAGTGACACACCATTTAATATTCTTGTGATATTTCAAACAAAATGAATGAATGAATGAATAAAATGCTGACTGAAAAAGATTTATTCGTTTTAACACAATAAAAATGCAAAAGAAATAGTTTCAGACTTTCAGCTTTTTTTAAAGAAATTATTCTCAGATTTTCAGACAGAAGATGGGTTCTTCAATTCCACTGTTGAAAAAACCTGTTCACTTGGAACAGAGGTCGCTGGAACGGTGAGGTGCGCTTTAGCCCCAGGGGGAGGCAGCGGGGACAATCGAGCATTTTCTCTCCACCACTTGAAATGACGGCCATTGAAGGGAAAAGGACTTTCTTTTCTGTACATGTCAATTTGTGCCTCTATCCCACTGAAGATTGCGTTCAATGAAAGATTCCCAGTGGAGGTTCTGCAGTGCTGTCTGCTTGAGAGAGCTTGTTCCTGCTTGGCTTCATGCACTGTGTGTCAGGTCTGCTGTATTTGTGGGGTCTCTCCCTGGCACCTGCTCTCCTTTCTTCTGTTTCCTCTGTCTCTGTAAATAGCAAACGGAAGAAATAAGAACATTCCTAAGGCATAGGGTTCCCACCTTCTTTTCACATAGGCAACACAGGTAAGACCTTCTTTGTGACATATATGGAGTGATTAAAAATCTGCACATTCTCTCTCTCTTTCTCTCACACAGATATACACACATAAATTAACTTTGAAACCTTAAAATATCTCATACATTCTTTTCATTGTGATTGCATTGTAAATGATGCATAATTTAGGTAGCAATTATGTAAGCAATAATTAGCATTTTTACGTTTTCCTGGTTAGTTTGTTGTAATTCTTGATTTAGCCGTCTTCACAAAATTATTCAACACATGTGACTTGTATGTGACTTGTCAGCCCAGTCTCACAGAAGAACACCCACATTCAACTTACACTCACTGAGAATTTTATTAGGAACACTACACTAATACTGGGTAGGGCATACTTTTGCTCTCCAAACAGCCTCAATTCTTCATGGCATGGATTCCACAAGATGTTGGAAACATTCCTTTGAGGTTCTGGTCCATGTTAACATGATTGCATCACACAGTTCATGCTGATTTTTCAGGTGCAATTTCATGCTACGAATCTCCCGTTCTACCACATCCCAAAGGTGTTCTATTGGATACATTGAACTCATTGTCATGTTCATCAAACCAGTTTGAATGACCTTTGCTTTGTGACATAGTGCATTATCATGTTGGAAGTAGCCATTAGAAGATGGGGAAATGGTGGCCATGGATGCACATGGTCAGCAGCAATACTCAAATAGGCTATGGCATTTAATCAATGGCATTAACGGGCCCAAAGCGTGCCAAGAAAACATTCCCCACACCCTTACACCACCTCCACCAGCCTGGACTGTTGACTTAAGGCAGGTTGGGTCCATGGATTCATGCTGTTGGCGCCAAATTCTGCCTCAGCAGAAGTTCATCAGACCAGGCTACATTTTTCCAGTCTTCAACTGTCCAGTGTTGTTGAGCCTGTGCCCACTGCAGCCTCAGCTTTCTGTTCTTGGCTGACAGAAGTGGAACCAGATGTAACATTCTGCTGTTGTAGCCCATTTGCCTCAAGGTTCAACATGTGCATTCTGAGATGCTTTTCTGCTCACCACAATTGTACAGAGTGGTTATCTGAGTTACTGTAGCCTTTCTGTCAGCTCAAACCAGTCTGCCATTCCCTGTTGATCTCTTTCATCAACAAGGCGTTTTCGTCAGCAGAACTGCTGTTCACTGGATGTTTTTCTTTACTTGCACCATTCTAAGTAAACTTTACAGACAGTTGTGTGTGAAAATCCCAGGAGATCAGTAGTTATAGAAATACTCAACCCAGGCCGTTTGGCACCAACAATCATGCCTTGGTCAAAATCACTGAGATCACATTTTTTCCCCATTCTGATGGTTGATGTGAACATTACCTGAAGCTGCTGGCCTGTATCTGCATGATTTTATGCATTTCACTGCTGCCACACGACTGGCTGAATAGATAAATTGCATGAATGAGTAGGTGCTCAGTGAGT
Source organism: Pangasius djambal (assembly GCA_022985145.1). Lineage (NCBI taxonomy): Eukaryota > Metazoa > Chordata > Actinopteri > Siluriformes > Pangasiidae > Pangasius > Pangasius djambal. The sequence goes on from CM040985.1 coordinate 13,960,496, forward strand.
GTATGTATAGCACCCTAGCGTATACGATCAATATTTACATTCTGTAACAAACACAAAAAGTATATCAACCTTTTTTCAACTTTCGCATTGATTGTTTTGCAGGTCGTGTTCCGTACCAACGTAATTTAACCACGCCCCCAACACTACTATGCGATCTGAATAAAATCAAAGTATTGGGCTGTGTACAGAGATCTTGACCAAAAGTTATATCAATATTTATATGGGGAAAGTCATGTCTATTCAGTTAGAGGTTACCTGCAAATCACCTGCATGTAGTTCAGACTTCTGAGCTTGCCCGAGTTACACTATATGGCCAAAAATATGCTGACACCTGATCATCACACATATATGAACTTGCTGAATATCCCATTCCAGATTTAGTGCCCCTTTGTTCACTTTTGGGAAGGCATTCCATTAGCTTTTGGAACATGGCTGTGGCTATGTGAATTTCTGCCCATTCAGCCACAAAAGCATTAGTGAGGTCAGGCAGTCATGTGTCAGTCAGGTGAGAAAACCTGGGGTACAGTCAGCATTTCAGTTTATCCCAAAGTGGAGTTGATGTCAGGGCTCTGTCTTCCCCTCCAACCTTGGCAAACCATGTCTTCATGGAACTCGCTTGTGCACAGGGGCATTGTCATGTTGGGACAAGATTGGGCTCAGTCTCTTATACTGGCTATTACAAAGCGATGACACTGTAAGTTTCCTTACAGGAAACTTCCTCAAATCAAGGATACATTTTTTCTTTGTTAAACAAGATGCTTTAATCTGTTTATTTTTTCTTTGATTATGTGGAGCGCCCACCGTACAAGTCCCTGTAAATGAGCTGTTACTAGAGAAATGATAATGTATTAGAATGCACATTAATTAACTGTCAGAGCTGCTGTATTAGAAAATTAATCAACACTGTCTGACCAGTCAGAATTGAGAATGTGGTACGAAAAAAACTTGTACAGGTGAGTTCCCAGTTCCAGAGTACCAAGCACTGCCAATGACACAATAACGTTAATATTCGTGTCAAGCCCCGAAACTGGCCAAATGAGTTGCAAATTCATTTTTCTCACACAAAGGAGCATTTCTAACTGCTGAGTGAGAATAAAATTATATCAAGATATAATAAAGAGAAGACGTACGTATGAATATGTATGAAGAACACAATGAGAGGCGATTTTAGCTAAGGCTAAAGGCTAATTGCCTATGAAATGAGATTTTAAGCAGCTGAATTAGTGGAGGTCAGAGCACAGAGAGGCAGGAGGGTAGAGCAAGAGGAGAGACTTTCGCTAAATAAGGGACAGGGGTTACATAGTTACACAGGGTTTATGGAGCCTGCAGCTAAATTGTGTAAACTGTGTTGACCTTCAATCTCCAATTCTAAGATTTGGAGCCACTGATGATTCTCTGCACCATATGTAGCTTGTTGCATCACTTAGTTATCGCTGCTATATTTGCTGAGATACTGTCGAGACATGACATCATGACATCATAACATCATGCACAACGGCTGTAAAATCGCCATATCCTGTAAGTCATAGATCAGCAGAGCCAGAAAACACATTTATCACCAGATTAGTGTGTGTGTGTGTGTGTTAGCCTTAGGATGACAAATATGTCTCGGTAAAGGATTCAGTACTCACTGTGAGACTAATAGCCCTGTTAAGAGCCATTTGTTTGGCCTTCCTGGAGAAAGATGCACTTCATTAATAAGGTACACTAATGCTGTCACTACCACTGTCCCTGATTAAACTTTAAAGACGGCATCTCTCTCCATCTCTTTCTTTTTAAATCGGACTGAAAGAGGTAGAGTTATGTTGCATCATCTATGGTTTCCTTCCCTTCCTTGTTTATAAATAAACTAAACCAAAATAAAATCAAATAAAATAATCAGGCCTGTCTGAACAAGAAAAAAAAATTAATATTAAGAATTTACATTAAGAGTGATTAAAAAAAAAAAAAAAAAAAAAAACATTGTAGCATTATCATTCCAATTATCAAACAATGTTGTGGACATTGTGGGGATATGGGCTGGACGTGTGTGTGCTGCCTCAGAAGCCATTTTTGCACACCATAAAAGTGCAAAGGTCAGCAGAAGCCTAAATGATGCTCTATTTCTACTTGGAGCCTTTTGCACTTGTGACTCACCTTGTGTTTCTGTGGAAGGACACCTTAAAGATGTGCACTTCCGAAAACAGTTTATATCCAAGTCTCTCCCTTGTGTCAGTGGAAAATCTCACCTGGATAAGATAGATTTGTACCTAAGGAACTGGTGCTGTACTCATTAAGTCTGTCCTGTGCTCATCCTTCTATTCACTTCTATTCACAAGCTGCTCATTCTGAACATCCTGTAAACACACTTCTGCACCTGTATACCGTAATCATTTATAATCTCACTATCTGGCGTCACCCAGAAGAGCACAGGTTTTGACTCAGGATTTGAGTCAAGGTTTCTCCCTCATGTAGTCTTAGGAGGGCTTTCCGTACCTCGCCTCTGCCTTGCTAATTAGGGATCTGAATCAATAACAACAGGCAAAATTTTAGATTCATTTCAAGTAGTGTTTTTAGGCTTGTCATTAAATTGGTTCCCAAGTAGTTTTAGTGAAGCAGTGAGGATCTCAAGTTTTTTTTTTTTAGGAAGTTTAAGAATAGCCTCCTGGGTGAAGCTCCCTCATGAATCTGGTTGAGAAAATGCCAAGAATGTGCAAAATAGGAATAGTTAAATAGAAAATAGATTTCCTACTTGGTCACTGGATACTGCTATATAATAATATGTGAACACTTTATTTGGTTAATCCCGTGTAGACTTTCAGATAGTCAAAAAAAAAAAATCTATAATGTTCATTATGTAGCTAAATCTACATTTGGATTTCTTTAAAGCTGCTTTGTGAAAATTTCTACTGTTAAAATTGGTATACAGATAAAATTTAACAGAATTGAATTAAAAGAGCTCAAGGATACACCATCATTCAACTTCTGTGATCCAAACTCTGTACAATGGAAAAAAATTCTCTTTTAGGTCCAAACGTAACCATGTGAAAGAAGTTCTCATCCTTTTTGCATCTTAATATCTGTAATAGCAGAGCTGGCAGCCGTCCAGCGCTCCGGTCAAGGAACAAACATGCAGCAGGAATAATAATGACGTTCCTTTTCAGCGCATTCAGTGAGTCACAAATGTTCTTATAACAGAGTTTAATCAGCATGAAACAGCGACAAGGTCATTAAGGTCACAAGATCTCAGGACTCGAAACGACACGTTCCAGCCGGCGACTTCAAAACAACTTTCAGCAGCGCAGAGGGCCGACAACCACCAAAGATTAGCACCAAGAAATTCAAATCACGTCTCTCTCCTCCAGAAAGAGATGGGAGGAAAACACGCATGGCAAAATCACAGCTCACACTTTTCCTCTCTCCTCCTGCCACACTGCCACTGCACGCAGTTCTGTTGAATTCAAATTCTAATTCCTGGCATCAGTACTTTTTCACAGTATTGCCAAAGCGACCGCACTCTCTGTTCTGTGTAAGTGCAGTCAATCATAGTATTTTAGGCGCTTGCATCATCTTCCATACATTTCTTCTGTTGTTGCACTGTGCTTCTGGATGCTTCTCTGAGTGCAGTGTTATTCAGTTGATGAAAAGTATTTGTAAAGAGATTTGGTGTTCAATTTAAAACATGGGCTTTTTGGAAACTTCAAAAAAAAAAAAAAACCTAGTCAGGATTTTTTTTTAATTCACCAAAATATTTCATTTTAATTGGCTAAATCTGTCTAAATTGCTGTGATTTTTGTCTATCACATGGTTGTAAATGTGTTTTTTACCACAGAACTTGTCATGGTCCAGGCCGGAGGTCTTGTGTATTTCCCCGTGTTTCCCTGTTTTTCCCCTTCCTTGTGTTTCCATTGTTTTATCTCCCTCGTGTCTCTGTTCGTGTGTATGTGTGTGTCTGGGCGTAGCACCCCACTTCACGCCTCACCTGTTTGCAGCACTGATCACACTTGTTCCTCATCTGCTCACCCAATTTCCAGCATATATAAACCCTGGTTCTTCAGCCACTCATCCCTAGATTGTTCTGACTTGCAGTGCGGTAAACTTCCGGTTTTCCTCACGGTTTCTTTAAGTGGTGTTTGTATAGGGTCTTTCCCGTTGTGTTATCCTGTGCTCAATCTGTGATCTCTACTTGTGTTCCAGGTCCACTGCTCACCCAGCCTGCCAGCTCTCTGTCTGCTCACTTCCTGCTATGCCCAGCCTCACCTTGCCTTCCACGTGGTTCACCGAGTTCAAACTCCGACTTCGACTACACAATTACCATGCTCCTCTCCCACACACCCTCACCTCTTCAAGCCCTTAAATAAACCTGCTCCCTCTGCTTCTTCTCCCAGTCCACCATGGCGTGAAGCACATGTCCCAGACCCTGAACCCTAGGTGGGTGACCTTTCTCTTCCAGTGTACCCAAGGACATCCCACTTAGGACAGATGCCAAACTCTCTCCCCCTCACCATCAAGAGCATTATCAATCCCTCGGTCATCAAGCTCCCCAGATCCTTAAGCATGCATGTGTCCTTCCATGTCTCCCAACTAAAACCTGTCCACATCAGACCTCTGAGCCCTCCTTCCAACCACCTTCCACCTGCCTGGGTTGTGGATGGTCACCCAGCCTACACCATCAGGAGGCTGATGGATGTGTGCTGTAGGGGACAGGGCCTGCAATATCTGGTGGACTGGGAGGGAGATGGACTGGAGGAGTGGCCCTATGTACCCTGATCCTTTATCCTGGACTTCTCTCTCATCAGAGTTCTACCAGGCCCATCCAGACAAGCCTGGCAGGTCACCTGGAGGCTTCCGTTGAGAGGGGGGTACTGTCATGGTCTGGACCGGTGCTCCTGTGTATTTCTGTGTTTCCCTGTTTTTTCCCCTTCCTTGTGTTTCCAGTGTTTTCTCTCCCGCTCATTTCTGTTTGTGTCTGGGTGTAGCACTTCACTTCATGCCTTGCCTGATTGCTGCATTGATCACACCTGTTCCTCATCTACTCACCCAATCTGAAGCATATATAAACCCTGGTTCGTCAGCCACTTATCGCCAGATTGTTCCGGCTTCCAGTGCAGTACACTTTCTTCTTGTTTTTTTTTTTGTTTTTTTTTAAGTGTTGTGTGTCTAGTATTTTTTTTTTTTCCCTTTTGCATTATCCTGTGCTCGGTGTTCTCTCCTCGTGTTCCAGGTCTACTGCTCACCCAGCATGCCAGCTCTGTCTGCTGACTTCCTGCTACGCCCAGCTCTCACTGACACTCAAGCCCACTCCCTCTCTGCCTCACTCTCCCTCCCCGTGGTGCACTGATAGCGTAACTGATCTCCATGCCGCCAAGTTCAAACCCCAACCTTGACTGCAATTACCACACTCTTCTCCCACACACCCTAACTTCCTCAAGCCCTTAAATAAAACCTGCTTAACCCTGTATCTGTGTTCTGCTTATGGGTCGCGTGGTTCTTCTGTTCATAACAGAACTTCTGTAGGCTAATGTTTTAAAAGTCCAAACACTGCTACTCCTGAGACACTCGTACAAGCAACACACAATATCAAGGAAGGAAGGAACTGAAAGAGCATAGTAAAAGTTGAGAGGTGATTCAATATGGTGTTTAGGATTGTATCTGCTAAGAAACACCTCAAGACTAAGGTTAATAAATGACTAGGAAAAGCCTCGTAACTAAAAGTGTTCTGTCATTACACTTAGCATCAACTGTTAACCAAATTTCTAAGGGCTAAGCTTTATTGAGAAGCATCAACATTGAGTCAGCTCAAGCTCTTGAAAGTTTTGACTGTGGACACAGAATATGTAAGAGAAATCTTTAGGGAAGCTTTAGGGTGAATACACAAAACAGACTGAGGCTAATGAATGCAGAAGCTAGAACTGGTAGACTAGAAGTTAATGAGAGAGGGGAAATGAGCCAGAATCTTTGCTGACATTAACATTTTCCTCAGATGTTACAAAATTATTAAGAAAAGACTCAGAAAAACTAACATTATGCTATAATTACACTTAATATTTTAGCCATGAACCAGACTTTTGCTGTACCGAGAAACTTCAACATTGAGTCAACTCAAGAACTTGAAGCTCTTGGAAACCGTCAGAATTTGAAAATATCACAAAAGTACAGGGCAAAATGTGAACATAGCATAAGTAAGAGGAATTGCTGTGGAAGCTGTAGGGTGAGCGCATAAAGCTAAAGACCGAGGCTAATGAATGTAGACGTGGCTAGAATAGAGGCCAGAATGTAGCTGTTAAATCTTTTATACACAGTGGACCCAATCTAGAATCATTAAGAATATTAACATTTTCCTCAGATGTGTTCATAAATTTCTAAGCAAGGAAAAAGGCTAAAATTATGCTATAATTACACAGCATTTTAGCATGAAACAAACCTTTAAGGCTTATGCTGTATTGCGAAACACCAGCATTGCATCAAATGGGTAGGTTTTGACCTACCACCAAAGTATACTGTTCATGTGTCTTCTTGCAAACACAAGTGAACCCCATGTGAGCGCAGCAGTATGATGAATTGTAGTAGAAGCTGCAGGGTGAATGCATAAAGGCAGCATCAAAACTTATGGAGACAAACTGAACACATTTTTTTTTTATGTCATGTCCACTGACAACTGAAATCTTTCAGCTGGATGATGCAACCCCTCAGAGTGGTAATCAGGTAGGATGCTAACGTTTAGGGCTGATTACATTGATCAAAGTGTCTGGCTCTCACTGTTGTCACGCATATAAACACAAAAACACACTCAGAAACTGTAAACACCACAGCAGGGGAGTAAATCATCCCCCTTTCTAAATGGCACAGCGCCGGTTTGCTTTGAATCACAATCAGTTAGCTAATGAGTCTCGTAGCCTGAAGTGGCTACACTATTAGGGGAAAAAAAAAAAAAGATTCCTTGGATGGTTAATAGTTCTAGCTTTCTAAAGAGTAAACTTTGAATCTCTGTTGTTGGGTTTTATATAGATTGTCCATGGTGGACAAACCAAAGAAATAATAAATGAGACATGAAAAGATCAAGAAAAAAACAAATAGAAAGATGCAGCAAAATCCTTGAGATTAATGAATAGAAAAAAGTATAGACCTGTATTTTGAGCTGATCTGTAACGCAAAATGAAAACGTACATCGCTGTGAACACTAGCAAAATGATACCTGGCATTCCTGTTGGAAAAAAATGGGTTGTAATGTGTTTTATCGTGGTATGTAATGATATTTTAAGGTAATTTGTTGTTCGTAACAGTTTCTGATAACATACACTATATTACCAAAAGTATTCGGTCACCTGCCTTGACTCACATATGAACTTAAGTGCCATCCCATTCCTAACCCATAGGGTTCAATATGATGTCGGTCCACCTTTTGCAGC
>CM040985.1:13967983-13978729 GCA_022985145.1 Pangasius djambal
ATATTTAGGAGCGAGGAAATTTCACGACTGGATTTGTTGCACAGGTGGCATCCTATGACAGTTCCACGCTGGAATTCACTGAGCTCCTGAGAGCGGCCCATTCTTTCACAAATGTTTGTAAAAACAGTCTGCATGCCTAAGTGCTTGATTTTATACACCTGTGGCCAGGCCAAGTGATTAGGACACCTGATTCTGATCAATTGGATGGGTGACCGAATACTTTTGGTAATATAGTGTATCTAAAGTTAATCTTGCTTAATTTTAATCATCTATCCATGAAAGAAGTACGGTTTCATAGTAACCAGAAAATACTTGGTTACTAGCCTATGGGAATCTGATCAAAACCATTAAGCTGATGTGGTGGAAGTTCACCTGTAAAATGAGCAATCACTGAATATATGCTCAAGTAAATATTTAGCCAATCAGCAATTGCTCCCAAACCCAGGTAGCCAGTCATACCTTACCAGCTGTACCTTACCTCAGTGTGCTGTGAGGGCTGAGACAGAAAACTGGAGTATATATGGTTACATTCATGAATTATTCATTTTATCATTATCATTCATTTAGTAAAGAACCAGGAAATCAACATCCTATTGGATGACAGAATACACTATCACATTTTAACATAATACCAACTCCTATATTCCTCGCCAGTATCTTCTTCCCATCACATCCACTTATTTGCTTGTTATAGGTTCTCAAGGTCATAAAACCACTTTTACGACCCCTTGCCCCTGATCGTCTGGGTTGATTCACCAAACACAGACGTCGCACTCTAAACACTCCGTACTTTCTTCTAAAAATGTAGAACTTCTTGGGATCATAATTTCCATTTCCCTGTTTCTTAATGCAATCTGTTTCTTTCTTTATGTTAGTACTCTTAATTTTCTCAATATTGATTCTTATGAAGGTAAATTGTGTGATGGAAACCATTAGATATATTCCTAATGATTGTAGCCTACTTTAGTAGGCTAGCTAAAGAGGTTGAGATTAGCAAGCGACCAGGCTAACTTTATATTATAGTTAACTATTAACTAGTTAGAAGGAATATTTATTGGTTTGCGATCTCTCGTGTGGGTGTGTATCCATTCAACTGACTGGATCAGTCACACACACACACACACACACACACACACACACACACACACACACAAATTAAATACGAGTCTCGCTCTGGTCCTGCTTTAAATAAAACAAATCTGAGCTGTGTTTTACTGCTGACCTTCACACCTGTAGCCATGTTCTACAGCACGCAAAAACACAGCAAATATTAGAGTACAGGTGATGAGAATGAGACTAAACTAAGGGAAGACGTGCACACACACACACACACACACACACACTCGTACAGCTGCTCTCTGCTGTGAACAACACACCAATTTCAGCTGAGCTAATGAAGAAATGCACAGAAGCACAGCAGTTAATGAACACAGGTGTCATCTCGCATCGTTTCACCACACCACACGCAGGCACACACGCACCCTGCTGAGCAGCACGTCTCCCTCATCTCTCTCACTCGTTCTCTCTCTCTTACGCACACACAGAGCAGGAGGATAAATGTACTTAATGAAACATCACTCGGATCAGGAGAATGAGATTGACAGACTCTAGCAGTAAATCAAATTTTAGATTTGCATTCAATAAAGGAAACACTGCAGCTGTGAGGAGCTGAATATGATGAAGGGATAAATTTGACACAAAAGGGTTTTATTTTTTTTTTTTAGAGAGATGTTTTTTTTTTTTCATAAGCTCTCATAAAACCTACCATTTTGAGAGCATAAATGTTCATAATGGACATGAACTAAAATAATAAAGAGTGAAGTAAGGAAGTAAGGAAGGAAGTAGATAAAGAAGTAAGGGGGGGAAAAAACTGGATTAATACAAAGAATACAAGAAGAGAAAGGGGGATTGGAGACAGGAATTCCAAGGAAAATCCGGGAAACAAAGAAAGTAAAAATGAGAAAGAAAAAAAATGGGTGCATCCCAAAACTTTAACCGATGCTTCCTTGATACCTCCATCTTACATCCTTCAGACCTGGAAATCCATCGTTGTCCGCCATCTTTAAGGAAGTACAAAATTTTTAAAATGTACTCTGGGGGAAAAAAGAGAGAGAGAGAAGAGGTTTTGGATCATGGTTTCTTTTTGGATCACTGGTGTCACTGATTATTGTCATATAATAGCACGTCCTGGAGGGTTGTTCCTTACATATTTCCTTGTCATCTCTCATTTGATAGCCGATGTTGAATCTGTAATAGACATATGTGTTTGAATGTGTGTGCGCATTAATATCTATCTATCCATCTACCATCAACCTATCTACTGACGGGTATGTCTATGCATCCATCGTATATAGTTTTGAATGAAATGTCATTTCCACGCGTGCAGGAGCTAACAGCTTGTTTTGGCACAGTTTGATACGATATCAACTTTACTAAAACAGAGTAAGTCCAGTCAAGGAAATAACCACCATGTAATATTGTTTAGTCTGGAGCGTGGAGCACTAGTTACTCAGTCAGACATAACTAACAATTTGTCTCTCTGAAAAAAACAAAACAAAAAAAAAACCACCAAGATCCCATTCTCAGATTTCCTCCACGAAAAAGTGCTGTTCGCGACCGCCTCGCATGAAGTCTGGCGCCGCTTTGCAGCTCATTTTTAACAAAATCGCACAACTCCAAGTCACAGACTTGAGGCGTCATCGAGCAGGAGAAAGCCCGACAGGTGGCTGGGTGTGAATGTGTTAAAAATAAATAAATAAATAAAAATCTTTGAAAAAGACAGAGTCAGAGATTCACTTCACATTTTAATAGAATTTATCCCATAGTTTCTGTAATTCATGAACATCTACAAACAGCAGAACGGCAGAACGTGTGATCTGGGGGTTGACTTGCCCTTTTTTTGAGAGGTTACAGAGTTATTGCAAACTGAAGAAGTGAAACCCCGAGAACAGAAAGTTTTCTGTAAAAACCGCCTGTGATCTCGGTGAAGCAGTCAATGGCATCGAGTGAGCAAACAGTGCGTTTGATTACAGACGACAGGAGATGAGGAGCGACTGTCTCACATCAGAGACCAACCGAGTCGTGCTTTTAAGTTTAAATACGGAGGAATGCAACATGGAGCCTTAGAAAATCCCCACTCTGAAGCTGAGAGAGAGAATCAGACACACAGAAGAGAGCATCGCAAGCAGATGTGGCCATTTCTTTGGAGATGTAGGGAACTAGGAAACATTTTTAGACAGCCCAATTTTCCCGCCATTTTACGAGCCAAATGTAGGAGTTTCCAATGAGGGATTTTACTAATTTTACCATCCTTCTCTGTCTACACCATAAATGTACAAATTAGAGACCTAGATAGCTGATAGCTCATGACATCATTCTTTCTACAGCGACATGAGCCACTCGGCCGCTATGCTGGGGCTCCATTTCTGCTTTTTTTTTTCTCCAGAACACTAAATTTAAGTGCTGTGTTGAGATATTTAAAATGTAAATATCTCAACACAGAATATGTTCATTTTAAAGTCACAAGAATCACTTTTTAACTAGCACGTAGTGTCTAAAGTTAGTCCTCCATTTATCTGATCAAGCCCAGCTCAGAAAGGAAGACGGCCATCTTCAGCCATTTCCATGAGTGTATGAGACACTACGGTTCTACAACAGACTCAGCTAAATTGTAAGACTTTTTTTAAAGCAAGTGCATTACTATACGAAATATCATTTATTATATCCAGAAAATGAAAAAACAATGCATTTATGAGGTCATTAATACTTAAAAAGGCTGTTTAAAGTCAATAAATTTCAACACAAGTCTCTGGAGTACTTCTGGGAGCATGTTCCCTCAGTAGTGCATACTCCACTTTGTTGCCTATCTAGGGCTTTATTAATGTAATCTATGGTGCACACAGACATATAATTATAGACAACATGCATGCGCAAAATGGCAGATAAGTGCTTTGTGGTTTTTAAGGTTTTATGGCTGAAAGTTTAATTAGCAGTAGTATTCACAATGTAGCGCCCATTCAGTTCAATACAATTATGGGAAATTTACAATTATGGGAAATTTCCTGTTTGTTTATGTTTTTTCCTCAACAATAATCTTTTAAATCCACTGCACAGTTCAGGACCTATTTCAGTAGTGGTCTGCTGATATGGAGAAGATTTGACTACGCCCCCATGCACATGACATCACCACTACCTGGTCCAGCAGCAATTTCCTGCTAGAACTGATTCAGACGGCCGAAAGCTAGCTCGTTTTTCGTGGAATGGCACGGTTCTAGATCTGAAAGCAGCACTGTGATGGTCATCTTGTAAGCGATGATTTCATGGTGCTGGTTTTGGATCTAGAGCTGTAGCTTTCGTGACCTAAACATGCCCAAGAATTGCCAGCTTTTAGCAGAGGGAAGAGGAAATGGAGAAAAGAGAATCTCTCAAACAGCTCTGAGCTTGTTGGGGAAATTTCGACATAACACTGCCTTATTCAGAAACTCTTTGGCTTGCCAGGCTGTCTGTCACCATCTTCTATTGGAGTGTGTGTGTGTGTGTATGTGCAGGTGTGTGTACGTGGAACTCAAACGCACCATCCAAGTGTGAGACAGACAGAAAGAGGTATAAAAAGATACAGGACATAGTAAGACGTTCCTAATGTATATGACACTATAGGACTCTATAAATGTATAGCTCTATAATGAGCAGGGCTTATGGTATGTACACCATGTGTGTGCGTGCGTGTGTGCGTGTATATATGGGTGTGATTCAAGGCCTCTCAGACTTTTGTAGCACCTTGAGAAAGCCTGATCACAACCTTAACGCTAATCTTATACAGGGTTTTTCAATCTACTCACGTTTATACAAAAAAGGTAACCTGTGCCGCTATTCTTTTCACGTGAACTTTTCACCAACATGGTTAAGTACTATAGAACCTAAGGATGCACCGATGATACAGAGGATCAGTATCATGCTGACGTTGGCCTAAATGGTGTCAGATTCCGATCTGTCCATGAATGTACGATACTGACGGTCAATTTTCTTCTGGTATTCACAACAGCTTTTAATTTAGCATCATTAATCCTCCTTTTAAATTAAAGGCATAGTTCGGCCAAAAATCAAACGTACGCAACGCTCCACCTCGAGTGTGTTCGGTGTCCAACATTTTCTTATTTAGCTGTGTGCTGGAGCTACCAAGCTACCAAACGGACGTTTATCTCACACAAAAAATCCCAAGTGGCGCAACAGAAAAAAAGGAGATCACAAATTCGAATCGCTGCAATGCGATTCCAAGAGAGTAAAACTGGCTGTGCTCTCTGGGTGGGAGAGATGGTATACTCAATCTCCGGTCAATCACAGTGACACTAGCCAATCATATGCGTCCGTGAGCTCATGTATGCAGAAGAGGGCGGATAGCGCTTTCCTCAGAGTGCGTTACGCTGTGCTGTGATGCCGCATGAACAGCAATTCTCAGTTATTTGCGCCACAGAATAAGCATGTGCTAGCCTTCACCCGCCCTAGCTGGTAGCTGTCACATGATAGGAAGTGCTAGCCAGAAAACAGTGTTTTAAAACTTAGTGAGTTTTTCTGAAGCTAGTACATAAAGATTTGTTTCCCAGACATTAATTTGGGTGAGATAGACATCCATTAGCCAGACACTTCAGACACCAAACATGTCTTAGCTGATTGATTAGGGTTTAAATTGTGTACATTTTTTTGTTCCTTAAGTAGATCAACATCTCAGAGACAATAATGACGGGTGGGTTCGTCCTTACAGAGCAAACAGCTTTTTCACAATCAGAATCGGCATGATATTGAAATATGAGATTGGTGCGTCCCTGCTAGAAACGATAACAACAGCTAAAAGACAGTGATCGTAATAAAAGTGGACAAAGTGAACAGGAAAGCCCATACATAATCAAGTCTACACCTTTTTTTTTTTTGTTTTGTTTTTTTACGAAGTCTGCTACAAAACAAGCCCAGACACCCGGCACTGAAAATACACCATGACGTATCGATTATAAGCGTTAACAAGAATTCTTAAACACATCACCTCTACACCGACTCTCAGGCAAAAGAGTGGAGCATCTAACGGCGCCGTATTTACTTTATACAAATAATAAATCTATGTGTCAAAGACATTTAAATACTTGAGTTAAACCCCGATTTATCTTCCCACCCCACTGACGCCCTCAACCACCCATCCCTTCAAACATGGAAAAAAAAAATCCTGTACAGGAACAGACTGTCCATTTGCACTGTCCAATTCAAGAGCACGTGTGTGTGTGTGTGTGTTGTGGCTCAACTTAGAAAAATACTTCAAACTGGATTGATAGGATTCTGTATAAAGTGTGTTGCACATTAATCAGTCCAAAAAACATGTCCATTTTTCTCTCCATGAGTGAGAGAATGTACAAGGGATCAGAAAGGATTTAATGCATGAGGGACAGTGGCCCCGGACACCCAGAAAGGACACACACATACTTCCAATGGTCTGACCAAAAAAAAAAAAAAAAAAAAGAACAAGAGAGTAAACAGAAACATGCAGTAGGTTCTCCTCAGTGTGTGCGTCAGCGCTAATACATGGCCCCTTGTGCCTGTTCGCCGTCCTCTGGAGGGAAGTCCGAGTTGAGCAGAGACTCCATGTAGGCGATGTAGCTCGAGCTGTGTGTGTAGCTCTCTTCGGCGGAAGGGACGGGCACCGGGGTGGAAACAGATGCTGACTGGGTGGAGAGGCAGGGGGGCGCACCGGTGCCAGAGTTGACACAGAAGCCTGAGTAAGGGGTGACACCGGGACCCCCCTGGAGCAGGACAGGGGCATCGAGGGACTCCGTAGCTGCCGTGGTGGGAGGAATGGGCAAACGCGGACGCTTTGCGGCCTGAGGCTCGTCGCCCACTCTGTCCTGAGAGTCATCAGTGTTCACAGTCGCCTGTGGAACACGACAAACAGCAGCAAAACATCTGTAATATCTAGAAGTCTCTGTGGGCTGCAAAGCAATTTCAGAACAGCCAACCTCCAAAGAGGAATAACGAGTAGTAAAAATGCAGTAAACAGTTCAAAAAAACTTTTTTTTTTTTTAAAATCCCAAAAACATAACAGCACATTTTTGATATAGCACTTTTAGAAATTGTCCAATTTCCCTCATAGAACCCATGAAATGGTTCCACACGGCTGACGTTTTTCTCTTTCAGCTGAAAACCAAGTGTGTCGTGATTTTTTTTTTTTTTGGTCATTTCCTTCACACCCCTCGCTCAGTTTAATATCTGTGCCTTAAAAAATGTAATTGAGTAGAGAGGGGAGAGAGAGGAAGAAGGGGGGGGGGGGAAAGTCTATGGGGGGCACTTACTTTTGGAGGTATGTGCCAAAATGGTATGCACTCTGTTGCGTATGTCTATTAATTTCTCAGCCAATTCCATGAGTACTCTGGGACTTGGCAGAGCGGTAGGACGGCGATGTTTTCAGCAGTTTAACACATCAGCTTGCTGCTTATTCAGAAGCAGCGCTCGTGATCCGGGCTCGCTGCTGGTGGGACACTTTAGAGCGCGAGCACAGCCTAACTTACAGCTCTTTGATATATTATTGTCTTGAAGCTGAAGCACATAATCTTTCAGTTTTTTGGGGGTTTTTTTAGCCTGAAGAATTGTTATGATCATCAGCCAAAATGTGTTCATTTGCAGCTTAAAAAAAAAACAAAAAACACACATACTTCCTAAATATTAGCAACATGAGTCAGTGGAAATTAATGAACGCTTACCAGACGAGACAGCACTCTCTTAGGCAGCTCCTGATGGAGGGAGTGAATCTCACTCTGCTTCAACAACAGCTGCGTCTCATCCTGAAACTCCACCTGAGACAGATAGAGAGAGAGAGAGAGAGAGAGAGAGAGAGAGAGAGAGAGATTTGGGTCAGAGCTTAGGTTAACCTGTGTGTAAATCTGACGAAGTGGACAGTGGTGATGTCGTATGATCAAATGTATGACTGAGCGTAATGTTCCTCATAATGTTGTGTCTGAAGAGGGATGACAAAAAAAAAAAAAAAAAAAAAAAAAAAAAGCACCTACTCTGATCCTCTCAGCTCTCAGTCTCTCTCTCTCTTTACCCATACTCCTCAGCGCTGTGCTACTTTATAACTCTGTCAGACACAAACACATCACCCCCAAACACATCGTAAACCTGTGTACGAGCTCCACAGCACTGCCTCCCTCCTCAAGAGGAACAGCCCGAGCTACAGCGTCCATAACATACACGAATGTCAAGATGCGCAAAGAGAAAAATGAAACAGACTTTAATTTCTTAGCTTCTTAACTTTCTTTCTATTTCATATTGTTTCTTTTATTTCTTGCTTTCCTTCTTTTTATTCTTTTGTCGCTTTCTTTCTTTATTTTCCTATTTTTTACTTTCCTTGTCTTTTTCTTGCATTTTCTCTCTTTCCTTCTTGTTTTCTTTCCTTCTGTCTTCCCTTCTGTCTCTCTGTTTCTCTATTTCTTGCTTTATTTCTTTCCTTTTCTTTAGTCCCTGTTTTTGTTTACTTCTCATTTTCTTTCTTTTTTTCTTCCCCCATTCCTGCTTGCTTTTCATATTTCAGAGTCAGAGTGAGCTTATTAATAATACAGGAGAGGCAAGGAGGGAGAGAGAGAGGACAGCAGGATGAATCCGTGTGTGTGTGTGTGTGTGTGTGTGTGTGTGTGTGTGTGAGAGAGAGAGAGAGATTTTAAACTTCCTTGCAGGACAGAAGTGAGAGCATGAAGAGTGTGTGTGGGCTCCTTCGTTAAATGTGGAAGGAGACAGGAAGAGGACAAGGTCGCCGTCACACAGCAAGGAGCTACCGCATCTCACACCACACACACACACACACACACACACACACACACACACACACACACACACACACACGCCCAGCTGGATGTGGACGCACCCTCACTGCCACTGAATGCTAATCGAGTGGAGCTGGTATTAAAGCTGGGTGCTTGACAGAGAGAGAGAGAGAGAGAGAGAGAGAGAGAGAGGGGAGTGGTTTACCTGGTAAAATCTGTGCACGTGTTCCTTGACGAACGAGGCGTTAAGAACACGTCCATCTATCGTGTTTATGACCATCAGCTCGCCAAGTTCAGGAGGGCCGTTATGTAAACAGTCATGACTCTGCGTGAAAGAGATAAAGAGAGACAGAAGGGAAAAAATGGAAAGAAGGGAGAAGAGAACAAGAGAGACCGAAGAGAGAAGAGAAGAGAAGGAGAGAAAAAAAAGGTTGTGTTGTATTTATGGTGACTTTATGGCACTGATGTCTGTAAATCTTCTTTAATACAATCTCTCTATATAAACAGTGTTATAAAATCAAATATCAATCCCTCTGGAATAAACCCCTCCCATACACACCAGCACGTTCTCGGGGTAGACGTTGTCGCAGTAGGAGCCGTCGTCGAAGTTGACCTCGTAGTAGGTCTGCGAGCCGATGCCGATGATGGTGCAGCGATAAAACCAGCCGTCGCTGCTCCTGCCGATGGCCTGCTGGCCCAGAGAGAGGTCGCGCGAGGTCGTCTTCACCGGCTGCACAACCACATCACAACACACGCTGTCAAATCTTTGTGTGCAAAAAAACCTGATTACTGAGTCACTTTCCCATAATCCACCTGTACACTCTCCCATGGTAACACACCGGTGACATCACGATGGTCAGATAAAGGATCTTTTTAATCTCGACATTTTTATTCAATGGCTTTTAAGGAGCTGTTTAGAATTTTTCCTGAATTGTAAATCAAACTGTTCATAAGGCTCTTGCTAACGGTTTAAAGGAAGAGTTTGTAAGCGTTTTCTTCTTGCCTTCACGTTGATCTGTTTGTGCTTGTGACAGGTGACGGACACGATGTACGGCCAGTCTGCGGGCTTCATCACCACACCGGCCAGGTGCGCACAGGTGACGTGGAAGGAGGTGGAGCAGTTCTCGTACGAACACTGGATACACGCCCCGCAGATCTGCTTCGTGGTCTTGTGGCAGAAGACGCACTTCTGCGAGCGGACAAAGAGAAACGCTGTTAACATAAAGAAGCGTTGCTACATCTATACAAAAAACCTCTCTGTCCTAATCATCCTGAATTACACTATTATACAGTCAGCTGCACACTTCATTACTAATTATAATGGACCTGTGCATTGGAAATGGAAGATGATGGTTTGGTTGTTTTACTTGTTTACTCAATAAAAGGGCTAAACAATATGACTTTCACCTTTCATTCAAAAATTATTACAAAAACATTCATCTTTTTAAGATCTTTTCATAACAATAGCATATCACTAGCAATACCACTAGGATAGAACATTTAAAAAATTTTAAAAATCTTCACACTGTGTTTATAAATGATATAGTCATCATTCGAGTCTAAAATCTTTCATCTTGATGACTGAAATAATAGAACATATACATATACATATATACATACACACATACATACATACACACACACACAGTCAGGTCCATAAATATTGGGACATCGACACAGTTCTAACATTTTTGCCTCTATACACCACCACAATGGATTTCAAATGAAACGAACAAGATGTGCTTTAACTGCAGACTGTCAGCTTTAATTTGAGGGTATTTACATCCAAATCAGGTGAACGGTGTAGGAATTACAACAGTTTGCATATGTGCCTCCCACTTGATAAGGGACCAAAAGTAATGGGACAGAATAATAATCATAAATCAAACTTTCACTTTTTTAATACTTGGTTGCAAATCCTTTGCAGTCAATTACAGCCTGAAGTCTGGAA
>CM040985.1:13985908-14042579 GCA_022985145.1 Pangasius djambal
ATATATATAAACTCCCGTAGGATTTGATTAACAAAAAAGGAAAAGAAAAAAATAACACGTCTTAGATGAAATAGGCAAAATCCCGATTATGAGGAAAAGTGTCCATTTTGACACTGTCCAAGCCCTTTCAGAGCCCAAGACTGCTGTTTGAAGAAGATACTGTACATACACTTCACACACACAGGCTACAGTTGTCATTTTCTCCACTTTATGCAAATTAGGCATAAACTGGTAAAGCAACAAATCCAAACGTTTGGCACAAATGATTCCTTGGACCAACTGTATGGTCTGAAATTTACTCAGTTCACCACTCACAACAGTAGCGCCTATAATTAGTCAGCACTGCTCGACACTATATGAAATCGTAGAAGAGTAATGATTTATACTCTCACTATCCGGTGTCACCCAGAAGAGTTTCTTCCTCGTGTTGTCTCAGGAAGCTTTTCCTTGCCACCGTCACCTCTAACATGCTCGTTAGCGATCCGAATCGAAATCTATATCTATAGCCAGATACCTGTACAGCTGCTGCGTGACAATGTCTACTGTTAAAAGTGCTATATAAATAAAATATAACTGACTTGCAATTAGTTTCTATGTAGTTCTTGACTTCAAATAAAATTGAAAAACACGTAAACCTTATAACGGTTTCATTTGATCCCGTCATAAACAACCTGGTTTCGTTTTATCCTGTCATCTACAAGCTCTCATTAAATGCGCACAAAGACATTACGAAGGAAACTAATTCTCAGAAGGAAGTAGAGAGATTAGGCATCTTATCGCGTGCTACTGTGTATGCAGGGTAATTCGCTTTATTAGAAGCTCGTGTCTGTGGAATTTTCAGTGACAAATTAACATAAGCAGGGTTAATTTACTACTAGTCGTAAAATTACCATAAATGCAGGAGGAGCAGATCTACCATTAACAAAAACACTATCAGGCACGTTTTACCCAAGCTAAAACAACAACAACAAAAAAAAACATTATAACGTAGACATCAATTTTCAGACCCTGTCAGTCCCAGAGAGGGTATTTTGGTAAAAATATTTTACATTTAGCCAAAAGTCAGAAGCTTGGAGAGATTTGCTTGTGTTTGTATCAGATAAAAATTCATATCCATCAGATTTTAGTGTTATAGCCTGTATAGTAAATGCTGAGAACTGATGGGAATGTTCAGTTGGGCTGTAAAGATTTACATCAGCTAACACACCAGTGTGGAGACAAACAACAGTGTGTGTGTGTGTGTGTGTGTGTGTGTGTGGCTTTAAAGGCTTGTTCAGTTTTCTCAGTAAATTCGTGCTGACTGCACCGTAACGGCATTCAGCTAGGACTGCAGAAAGCAATCATACAGCAGCATGCACTGAGCAACCCTCACAGACACACACACATATACACGTATACACACACACACACACACACACACACACACACACCCCTCCTAATTGGCTACGCAGCTTACGTTCAGCCCGAGCAGAGGAGAGAGGCACAAACTAAACAAACAGCTTTTTCCACTTTTTTCACACCACCCACTCCGAAACTTTGCAGAAGCAGAATGTTTTTCAAAGTAAACACAGACTCTTGAGGTTCAGGCCGTGCAGAAGGAAATTGGCTGGAATCGTTTGATTGACAGTGTGGTGCTGAGAAAAGACGAGGCCCAGGCAGAAGACGAGAGGGGAAAAAAAAAAAAAAGATGATTAAGATGAGGGAGCGGTGGAGGAAGAGCATGCTCTAGCGGAATCACGCTGCAGAGCTCATATCAGGGATGAGTGCAGGGATGTCAAATTTCAAGCGAGCCGGACCCCAAAAACAAAAAATTAAATAAAATAAAATAAAAACTATTATTATTATTTATAATAATTGATACTAACAATTATTATTATTAAAATCCTATTTTGCAGTGAAACCCCTAAATCTAAATGACGTCTTTTAGAAAGAGACACTTGTCATCATGGTGTCAAATGTTTATCCTGCGAATAAAGAATTAAACATCGACTAATAAAGAATTCGACATCATAGATAATAGAGGTGGATGATGACAAACATATCACGACAGCTCTACAATACTAGCAGTACGGTACAATAGTGTGTGTTTTTTTTTTTCCTCAAATAAAACTGAAAAATTCAGTTCAAGGATACTTTTAATTAATGTCTACAAGATTGAGTTATTTAATACTAAAAAAAGGAAAAGAAAATTCTGTGGGTTAAAAACCAGCACAAAATTTGAACATTAACTCAGCTGTGCCCACAGATTGAATCAGACTTTAAAATAAATAAATAAATAAATAAATAAAATAGGTATCACAATACCGGCGATATCTCAGAAAAGTGTACTGCGACCTAATTTATCACAATATGGATATTATATGGCCATACTGCCCAGCCATAATTAGCACATTTCCTCAGTAGCTGAGCTTATGCCCCTGAGTTTATTGCTCTATTTTGCCCCCTAGTGAAGCAACAGACTATTTTTATTTTTAAATCAAATCTTGTATGACTTTAACATGTTAAATTCATTTGGTGGGCCGGATTTGACCCTTTAACAGGTAGCTGTATGTCTGACAGCCCTGGTTTAGCCCTGGTTTGTGTGTGTGTGTGTGTGTGTGTGTGTGTTTGTGTACTCACTGGCATGGACCTGCAGGTTGCAGCAGGAGCAGCTGAGCAGCGTGCTCGTCTCAGCACTGGAGGGAAGCGGCTCTGTGTTCGCCATGCCGACACTGAAACACATCTCAGGCACGAGGGGCCGAGTCCGCTCGCCACACCGAGACACGGAAACACCAGTCACATCGGAAACGGAAGGGCTGTCCTTAGGGGGCTACACACACACACACACACACACACACACACACACACACACAAGTAAGTGACTGGGAAACTGAAAATCATTACATCACGCCTAAACATCATCATAACAAAATTGTAAAGTTTTCTGGATTAATGTCTTGCTAGACACCATATGAAGTATAGATTCAACTGTATCAAGCTGAATTTTGTCATTTTAATCGCTATTGAAATGAATAGAAACAAATGGCCTGCCCACTTTCTCCTTTTGCTGTAAATTGCCAGCACTTATTAAAAATCAACGATGTCTGGTTGTTTTATTGCAGGACTGCTGGTGAGAAGGCATGTTACCTGTGTGTATGGGCAGAACATCGTACAGACAGAGCAGTGTGGCTCCAGAGTCGCCATGCCAGCATTAAACTGCTTCTCTGCCACAAAGTCAGGTGAAAGGGTTTGCCACAAGTGGCACTGCTCTTGCTTCTTCACTTCCTGCTCCGCTGCACCGCCTACTGACAGCCCTGAGTACATCTCTGTAGAGAAAAACACACACACACACACACACACACACACACACACAGTTAGAACAACTCCTTTCTTTCCATTTTTGTCGTTCCCTCTTACACAGTCTCACTCTCTCTCAGGATACTAATAACACTTGCTGCTCCAGGGATGCTAAATCGACATATTGTGGGTAAAAGTGGCAGCATTACACTGGTGAATCCTCGAAGGAGGTTGGGACAAATACAGCCTAAACCCCAACTACGTGCTCTGTGTCCTCCACTCATTATAATCCTCAAGAGTCCCTCTCTTTTCTCTTCTCGGCGTCTTTCTGTCTGTACGTTTGACAGACACAGAGCTGATGTTGCCCTGCTGCAGGCTCAAAGTGACTTTGAAAGCAGGTAAGCGCAAGTCGTGATCCTCAGGTCGATAAGTGTCAGTCTGAGCAAATCGAGAGAAAGGCAGAACAAAAGAAAGGTAAGAAGATGACATAAGCTGTGTTTTGTTCTGGAGGCCTTGTTAGCTGCATCCTTTAAAGGTTCACTGTGCAGTGTTTTGGCTGAAAGGGAACCCTGGCTGGCATCATGTTCGGTCCCTTTAACCGCCTTGTAGCTCATGATCAGAGGCCAGGCACCTCCAACATGCCACTGTTGCGCAAAGCCCTTAACCCTCTCTGCACCGTCCCATGGCTGACCGCAAAGACTTTCACTATACTGTAATTGTATACGACTATAAAGCTTTTCTTCTTTTACTTGTTTTTATACAAACATTAACATTCCTCCCAATTTTGAGTTTGCCAAATGGACAAATCATATCAGTAACAGCCTGATGACTGTATTAACACTGTTTTAACAGTTAAAAAGCACTCAGCAATGACGCAATTTAACACCCACCGTCATCACTGGAAGCCTCCTGTTTGACAATGAAAGTGGGTGTGCGCATGGGTGGTTTGCTGAATGGATGCCTGCGACTCTTCTTCACCTCCACCTTCATCTTCATCTTTGAGTAGGAGTTGCACTGCAAATGAATAGACAGAATAAACATGTATTCGAATTCAAATATTGCCGGGGCCCCGAAATGATGCTCCCGCCACCATGGTTCACAGATTTTTGGAATTTGGATGTTGGTGTGCAGTGCATTTTTTCTACAACCATAATACCGTGCATTATTGACAAATTCTGTCTAATCTGATCAAATATCATCGTTCCAGAAAAATCCAGGTGGTCTTGAACAAACTTGAGACATGAAGCAATGTGTTTGTTTGGGGTTTTTTTTGCGTGTTAAAGGGAGCCTCATGGTTTTTTGTTGCTTGTTTACAATCACTAAGAAAACAATGGATTCAATATTGCATGTTAATATTAATATTAACATTATTGTATTTCAGGGGAATATGAGGTTGATAATACATTATCTGAAGCTAAAAAAAAAATTAAAAAAAAAAAAGAGTTGAAAAATGCTACAAGAAAATGATCATTTAAACCCAGGTAGCATAAATGCGACCTCTGGAGTTGCTAAATCACTCCTACATGCTTGGTATTTGGGATTAGTTTTTTTTTTTTTATAACTGATAAAATAAAATATTCCAGTAGTGGACATGCCATTGCAAAAATGCCTTTTTAACAGAATACACCCTCAGGCAAATTTCATCTCTGCTTCTCTGGTGGACTTTTCCATGATGGTCATTATGGCTGCTGTTATGAATACCAAGTAAACAACATTGAACCATACAAACATTTTTTCAACATGCATCATGTCTTTGGAGAATTAAAATCTTCCTCATCTGACGGACTAAACACAAAGCAGAGCACCGAAATTTACAGATGGACACGTACTGTAAGAGTGACCTAAGACTGCAGAACGTTTCAGAAACTCAGCGAGCTAACCTGTAAGCTGGGATCTGAGCTGCCGATCGCTGTGCCTCCGTTACTCTGAGCCTCGTTCACCTTGGACAGTGCATAATTCTTGAACGCCTGCTCGAAGCTGCCCTCCTCAGGTGGTTTTACCTTTTTCTTCTTCTTCTGTTTCTTTTGCTCTTGTTTGTCTTCCTGCTCAGGCTCTTTTTCAGCTTTCGGCTGCAGGGAAGCTGCTGGCGCAGGACAGAAAGAAAAGACAATCAGCAAATTCATATCAGAAGGTTTGAAAAGCTGAAACACATAGAAGTTGCTGAGAGGCAGAAGATTCGGAGGTACATTCAGGCTTGGTTTTATAAACGATGTTGAGAATCTTCTCATTATAAAGCACTTCTTGAGGGAAATATAGTGAATTGCTTACAATAAAATAGGTACATAAAAACAATCAAAAAAAAAAAAAAAATCCTAAAGATAATATCAGTGGCACTTCTCTTGCCTTTTGACATCTTCGAGAATCCTCGTCTCAGCAAAGAAAGAAAAAAAAAAACATTCACTCCTGAACATGCATTGCAATGAGTGGAAGAATATATCCCCATGTCCCAAAGTGTTTTTCCTTTTATACCACAGTAATTTGCCACAACTACATTTTTATTTATTAAAGAACGATAGTGTCATACTTTCTATCCGTTTATAGTTACATTTAATGTTGTTCCTGTTATCATTTACATTATAGCAGCTATAAACAGTTCACCAAAAGGCAAAAAATAAATTCACTTGTTACCATGTAACAAGTTTTCTCTTTCCTTAAGGTTTTCCCATTGAGGAAAACTTAAAGTTACAGCTTTACTTAACTGTTACAAAGCACTTACCCTGGAGACCCTTCCCATAAATGGTAAATAAATGTCTCCTTACAGAGCCATTTACAAAAGTACAGAGGCGCTGCAGCATACAGACTTTGCTACTAGGAATTTGCTGTTAATCAAGCATGCTGTTGCTTACCTCCTTCTCGGATTGCTGCCTCCTGTTCCTCCCTCTCCAGTGCCTCCAGAGTGAGCATGGCCTCTCTGGTCATCTTCTCCTCCTTCTGCTGCTTCCTCTGGGCCTCCTTCTCCTCCACCCGCTTCTGATAATCAGCCATGTCCAGCTCAATTCCCTCCTCGGACAGCACCTTCAGTTCCTCGGGCTTCAGTCGGCGTAGCTGCTTTATTTTCTGCTGAACTCTGAGAGCACCAACACAAATTTGTATTACTGTACAGTCAACCAAGCTCTGGCCTTCCCATACCCTATAATACTGTAGACTATAACAAATTGATCCTCATTATTATTCACAAACATGGCGATTGTGAGAAGCTCTCTAACCTGCGGCGCTGTTTCTCCCTAAAGGTCACTCTGTTCTGCCTCCAGTGCTCCAGCTCGGGGCTGGTCAGTGTGGTGGGCTTCTGGTGATCCAGGATGGCTGTGTCCTTGCCCTTCTTCCACAGTTCATAGCGGTCCGGCTGCAAGCAGCGCACAAACACATCCATGGAGATCTTCACCATGTCCTTCCGACACGTGCACTACAAACAGAAAAAAACAAACAAAAAAAAAAAAAAAAAGAACAAAAAAATCAACCAATCAATAAATAAGCAATTTATATAGCACTTTTCCAAAGCTCAAGTTAGCTTAGACATAATTTAAGGGTGCATGACCAAGTTACACTAATAATACAAAAGCAACATCAGTAATCTTTTTTTTTTTTTTTTTATATTGACTAACAGTATTTGAATAGCTTTTTGGCATTGTTGGCTAATTTTATTCTTATGTTTTTAATTTTATTTTCATTATTTTCTAAATAAAACAAAATACAATGCCCTACAAGTAACAGGAAATAATATTAATAGGAAAAAAAAATAAAATTACATAATAAAAGAAGAAAAGGCACTGTACACCTTCGGTAGTTTTAGGACTTGTTTGATATTCTGAAAACTTGAAGCAAACAAATGGTGTTGAAATTCCGGGGGAAAGAGGGGGGAAAAAAACAGGGTATTGATCACTCAGTTTACTTTTGTGAATGAAGAATTTAGACTAGCAAGCTAGCAAACACACCAACCACAAAAAGTAAAAAATAAAAAAAAACATGAAAGTTAAAGATAATTATGTATTCATATCATCATAAATAAATAATTATATATATTATATATTTTATAATAATTATCTACTCCAACCCAGCATTGTAATACAAAGCAAGGCCGTTTCAGAGGTCAGTGCAGCCAAAGCAGTTCAGTCTTCTCACAGCAGTTTGGTCACCAATGTCCACAGTTGTTTGCAAAATTTGTTTACATCTAAAGCCTAAAATGTGAAAAATTCTGATCAAATTCCATTAAAATAACATTATATTCATCGTAATTTGACACCAAGCTAGCATTACTGGGCCTCAAAAAGGACTGATAAATAATTACAAGGAGTTAAACTAATTTGGAGTTTGATGTTCTTGTAAATCTTTTGCTTTTGAACTGTTTCCAACCCAGACAGTAGACATGTTGGAGACCATGGGATATATTTATTCATAATGGCTTCAAGAACACACTCAAGTCCAAAACTAATTAAAACAAAAAGCTTGCTGATCTAAATGGTGATTTGGTGCATAAAAAACACACACACACAGAGCTATGCACTCTTTGAGATCATTATTTCCACATCAGTGTTTGACATGTGACAAATTAATGAAACAGAAGACACCAAAATGCTAAGAAAAACAGAATAAATTACAGTTTAGAACAGCGTAAAGGTCTGACATACTATAAATATGCTTGTCATGCCACGCTCCAAGGTCCAGATAACAAGGTGATTCATTTGGAATTAGCTTCAAGCAATCGATAGAACTAGAAAAAGGTCATCTGAAAGAACTGCTTCTTGAAGGACTCCTCTGGCCACAACAACAAGACACAACTTCTACCACCTTCAAGTGACAGGGTCATGGTCTTAAATAGGTCAGGATCCTAAGTGTGGTCACAAATTGACAAATGTCACCATTTCCTAGGGTTATGGTTGCTTTTAAAGGAGATATTTTTTGCTTTTCATTGATCATCTGTGGATAAGACGACCTTTGCTGATATAGCTCCATCCATCAGGAACAGCAGTAGGAAAACAGTGCTCAGGGCTGTTTTAAGCCGTGTTGTTTATTGCCATAACATAAGCCTGCTTATCGAGAGCAGCAGTGAAAGTGCATTGTAAAAGTTTTTAGGTCTTTTTGGACTTCCTGGTCTACTTCAGGAAGTCACTGTTTTCAGTCTTTCATGAGCTAACAAGGTCCCTTTCTGAGAGGGTAACAGGTTGCTGTCTAAGCGGGTTAACTTCTGAAAAATTAAGGATCCTGTTTTAGAAGGTCATCAATTCATGCAGGTTTTCAGGAAGTGTCTCTTTTGTGGGAGGGGACCCCTTTTTAGTAGAAATCCAGTCAAGTCACCTCTTGAAAGAGTGTTCTAATCACAGGGTCATTTTTGAGAGGGTACCCCTCCTGACTGGGTTCCTTTCTGACAGGGTAGCCCTTCTGAGCAGGTACCCCTTCTGACTAGGTCCCTTCCTGACAGGGTAGCCCTTCTGAGCGGGTACCCCTTCTGACTAGGTCCCTTCCTGACAGGGTAGCCCTTCTGAGCGGGTACCCCTTCTGACTACGTCCCTTCCTAACAGGGTACTCCTCCTGACAGGGTCCCTTCCTGACAGGGTACCGTTCTGACAGGGCATCCCCCCCCGCTTGACTCGGTTCCTTTCTGACAGGGTACCACTCCTAACTGCCCAGGGGTCCCTCCTAGAAGTGCTGCATCCTCAAAGGTTCTGCATTTTTGCATCCTCACAAATTCTGCCATTTCACTTGTGACTTTCAGGAAGTTCCTCAACAAGAAGGGCCTTTGCAGGAGGTGGCCATTTTCTTGAGAATTGGGAGCCCAGTCACCTCCTAAAACATGAAAGACTAACCTCATGTCAAGGTCATTTTTGCAACATCACCTGAGCCATTTATTGAAAGAGTCACTTATGAAACACTTTTGAAAAATAGTCTCTTATGATTTTAGGTAACCACCTCATGATTCTGGAAAACACCACACCAACTTCAGCTCTCCTCATTTTATTCTTCCTGCCAAGCATGCTGGCAACCTTACTGGTGTTTTTTTTAAAAAAAAAAAAAAAAAAAAAAAAGCCATGCTTACAGCTTTTTACTGCAGTTTGTCAATACACAGTCAATACAGAAACAGTAGCCTCCATTTTCAGTGATGGATTTAACTACCATTCTGACATTAGGCTCTGCTGGCAAGTGTTTCCTGTGTGCTAAACACTGCAGCCAATCGGGATGAGAGGGTGTGATCGTCAAACTTATCAGGAGAAATGAAAATAAAACTAATTTTCTCAGAAGTGTCCGTCATCTATATTACATCTGGCCATTATTTTCTCCCCACTATGAGAACCTTGTGTTAAATCATGGGAAACATTTCACTGCAAAGCAGCAGGCAACAATAATGAAGTGAACAGCTCTATATAACAGTGTGTGTGCATGGTGTTAATAACCATAACAACAAGTGCTAGCCGCAAAGCAATAAGAACTCTACACATTCTGCATAGTGCTCATTGGAGTACTGTATATTTCTGCTGAGCTGAGGCCAGAAAGAAAGAGGGGGAAATGGGGGTAGGGAGGCTTTTAAAGTAATTGGGAACTCCCACCATCACCATGCAGGAATTACCTCCATTAGAAAGACTGCAAGTGTATAAATATTTGGGGGGATGATGAGAGATATACAGAGGCATTATGTTTCCTTTTAAAAATGGTACTTTTTTAATGATAACCTGTGGATAAGGCCACTTTTGGTGCTGATTTAGCTCTATCCATCAGGAACAGCAGTGGGAAAGCAACGCTCAGGGCAGTTTTAAGCCATCTGGGGCATTTTCAAAACAGCAGCCTGCTTATCTAGAGCAGCAGTGAAAGTGTCTCATAAAAGTGTCCTCAGTAATGTCTATATCATTTAGGGACTGTAAATCACTGGGAGGTGTGTGGATGGAGATTTTTATTAGCCCATACATAAGATCACAAAAAGGGAAAGAGATTTTGAACAAGCAAAACTAATGCCAAGTGAACACTACATGACTTTCCAAATTTCAGAATTGCTGTACTGCTCCCACTACATTGAGCACCCTACACAAGAGACTGCAGATGAGGCCCACCCACTACACAATCTTTCACTTAGAGAGGCCAGACAAAATGCGAATGATCTCCAAATCCCACTTTCTCACGAAAAATTAATGTGACAACTCTTGTTAAACTTTTGCATGGGCAGAAGACACAGGCAGCAAGGATTGTCTGTTCTGCAAAGAGAACTGGGGGTATAGTGTAAAGAAATGTAGGCATTTTTATATTAACGTGTCACCAGGAATCATTTTTATTTTTGCTGTCCTTAACAACAATTTGCGTATGACATGCAAAATCATTTCTTACTACTCTTATTATTACTATGCTTACATTTTACCCTCACC
Organism: Pangasius djambal; assembly: GCA_022985145.1. Taxonomy (NCBI): domain Eukaryota; kingdom Metazoa; phylum Chordata; class Actinopteri; order Siluriformes; family Pangasiidae; genus Pangasius; species Pangasius djambal. The sequence goes on from CM040985.1 coordinate 13,996,531, forward strand.
CACCAACACAAATAGCTGGATGAAAGAACTGGATACACTGCTCTTGTTACTTGTCGTTGAGGTGCGCACACTCAGCTTGAAGACTGAGAAAATCAGGTCAATGAACCAGTCATACTATATGAGTGGTTGCCTTGGGGGCACACAGCAATTTGTCAACAACTTCGGAGGGGGGTGTCATCACAGACAGGGTTATCGGGGCTAAAAATGTGTAGTGTGCATCCAAGATAAATCAGTATGAACACAGTCACCCGGATTTCATGCATTCTTGGATTCACACAGCCCTTTGGTTTACCAGTATATATAAACACATTGATGGCCACCTCGGTGCCTATGAACCACAATCCCACAGCATCTAACTCATCAATTTTCAATCTAGGCATACTGTAGACTTTAATTTGTCTTAGACATAATTACAGTGGCTGATCGTCCTAAGTGTGTGTACAACCTTCACCCTGTCTCTCCGTACACGATGCTGCGTTCCTGTGTACTGAGCGGAACTCATTTCTGGGAGAATTTTTCCAGTCATTTCCTGTGTGTGTGGAAGTGCATGTGGCCCTGCAGCCTAACTTTAAACAGGCTCCACTAATGAGCTCCTCCATTAAGAGCACACAGAGGAAAATCCTGAAAACTAAAATAATGACTGTCATTCCTTCTCCTGCTCACTTTAAAAGCAACAGCTTTGCAGCACTATGAGAGAGAGAGAGAGAGAGAGAGAGAGAGATGGAGAGAGATGGAGGGTGGAATAAATACAAGAATTTGATACATATTTATTTCCTGCTCTTCATTCATGTACATATTATTCTTCCATCCATACAGCCACCTGTACGTCAAGCTACCCATCCATCCACCTATTCATCCATCCAACCATCTATTCATATCTGTCTGTCTACTCCTGTATCCATCCATCTAACCACCTACTATTCATCCAAGCATCCATCTTCCCATCTATCCAACATTCTATCTATTCATCCATCTGTCCATACCTCTATTCATCTACTAATCTAACCATTGTCTAATCCAACCATCCTTTGCTCTAATGTCCATCTACCAATCCATCTGTCCACCTATCCAACTGTCTTCCCAATCCACACATCTCACCTATTTATCTATCCATCCTTCCACCCATCAATCATGCAACTACCTATCCATCCAGCTATCCTTCTATCCATCCATCTACTCTGCCATCTGTCAATCCTTTCATCCTTTCAAACCTACCTATTCTTCTACCGATCTATTCTTCCATCCTTCAACCAACCTGTCAATCTACCCATCTACTCACCCATCCATTTTCCATCTATGAAGCAATTTACCCAATCATTTACCCGTCTATCCATCCATCTATCAAAACATCAATCTACTCACCCATCCATCGTTCCACTTACGGAGCAAATTACCCAATTATCTACCTATCTATCTATCAATCTTTCAGCAATCTATCCATTCATCTATCTAGCCATCCACCATCTACCCTCCTGTTTGTACATCATCCATCCATCCAGCCACCCATCCTTCCAAAGGACAGGGATTCCCCCCCCCCCATTATTTAGTTGCATTATTCTGTGATTAGTAGTGCAGTAGAACATTGTCCACTTCTGTAACTTCAACCCTTAAGTAGTGTTCATTTTTGAGTATCCTTACTAAAATGTCATGCACTTCAAGATACCAAGATGCTAACGAGTGTAACAGATTTAATGAGACTTTGATAATCATTACATGAGACTTTCTACAGTGTAGTCTCCTGTAATGCACTGTGAGAAATAGCTGCATGTGGCAGGTCACACTAAAGTCACAGCAATAAAGCATAAAACTAGCTGTTATGTTATCAGCAGAAGGTAAGTCAAGATTAACTTTTCCTTTTTCTATTTTCTTCCCTCTTTATTCCTACCTCCTTTCTTAAGCAAACTGTGCTGCTCTAGAGATCCCCCCCATGCCCCCCAGCTAACAATCAGCTAATGACCAGCCCTTCCTGAGTTGAAATGGGTGTGTTAAAGCAGGGAAAACACTACCATGAGAAGACAGGGTGCTCTCCAGGACCAGGGTTCGGAACCTGCAGTAGTTAAACACTATAATTTGGACGAGGTCCTCGAGGTTCTTCTTATAAGGATAATGCAGTTGCCTACCTGCGTGGCCATTTTGCCATAGTCGATCCAGCGTAGTGTGGCAAAGTTGGTGGACTCAGCACAGTTGAAGCCGTGGTTGAACCCTGCATGGTAGCCATACGGGAATGTGATCATGAACTCGCCCGCTTCCTGTGTGATCTGAACGAGACACACAAGATGAAAGTAAATATCTTTATTTGCAAAAGTTCCCAAACTCAGAGCCACATATTCTCCCTCTTTCTCTCTCTCTCTCTCTCTCTCTCACACACACACACATACACACAAAATGGCTTGAGAGCCACAAGTTAGTTAAATATTATTCTTTATAAAATGATATTACTTTGAATTTTCAATCAGTCTGAATAACAGACTGCACTAAACAGCTCCAAGTTGGTAAAACACCTCAAGTTGGTGAAACACCTCTGAAAAGCACCTTTCATGTACCTACCAACCCATACAAATTCTACCCTCTTCCAAATGAATAAACTCCAACCACGTTTCTCAACCAAGTGATGGCTGAAAACACAGACCATGTTTTGCTGCTAACGAGCTACTATAGAGTAAAACATTTCCCAGGGAGCAGGACATGTACTGTACACTACATGCCCAAAAGTATGTGGACACCCCTCCTAATGATCGAGTTCAGGTGTTTCAGCCACACCCATTGCTAAACAGGTGCATAAAATCAAGCATATAGCCATGCAATCTCCATGGACAAACAATGGCAGCAGAATGGGTCGCACTGAAGAGCTCAGTGACTTTAAACTTGGTACGGTCATAGGATGCCACCTTTGCTGGCTATATCCACCCCGGTCAACTGTAAGGGCTATTACTGTGAAATGGAAGCATCTACGAGCAACAACGGCACCAAGCGGTAGACCATGCAGACTCAGAGTGAGGCAAGTGAGTGCTGAAGCACGCGGCGCGTAAAAATCGCCTATCCTCTGTTGCAACACTCATTACATAGCTCCAAACTGCCTCTGGAAGCAATATCAGCACAAGAACTGTGCACGAGAGACTTGTGTTCAGCTGCTTGGCAATGGAAACCCATCTCATAAACCTAAGATCACTATTCACAATGCCAAGTGTTGTCTGGAGTGGTGTAAAGCACATCACTCACTGGACTCTGGAGCAGTGGAAACGTGTTCTCTGGAGTGATGAACCCCGCTTCACTATCTGGCAGTCTGATGCATAAATCTGGGTTAGGCAGATGCCAGGGGAGCTGTACCTACCCGAATGCATAGTGCAAACAGTAAAATTTGATGGAGGATAAATAATTGTCTGGGGCTGGTTTTTAGGGTTTCAGAGCACAGAGCCCTGACGACAGTCCCACCAAGCAACTTTGTGATGAATTAGAAAGTCAGCTGTGAGCCAGGCCTTCTCGTCCAACATCAGTGCCTGATGACAGAAATGCTCGTTTGATTGAACAGGCACAAATGTCCACACGTACTACCCACTCCATATTAATGCCCATGGCTTTGGAATGTTATGTCCAACAAGCTCATACAGGTGTGATGGTCAGATGTCCATGCATTTTTGGCCATATAGTGTGCGTTCCTGAAAGCATTTAACCGGACACACACAGGATGAGTCATCAAAAAAATTTCTTTTTCTCAGACGTAAGGAACTATAAAGCAATCTTTTTTTTTTTTTCGCAGCAATGCTGTTGTATCGGTATCCAGAACACTAAGGGATAGGTAGAGAAAACAGTCATTTCAGGGGCACTTTAAGTAACTCCGGGTTCAGGGAAGAGGAACCACTTAAAGGAGTTACTGAAGGGTGCGTCTGATGAAAGAGGCAATCTGGTGCAAATTAAGCCGTGAAAGGCAAAACTGGGTTTCAGTGATGTGACCTCAGACAAGTCGCCAGGGACAAACACGTGTACACAAGATCTCTTCATTCGCACTTATCTTTTTCCTCCACTCTTACTCTGTCCAGCCAGCTCAAGATCTCTGCTCTCTTCTTCTTGTTCCCTCTCTACAACCGACTGCTCTCGCTCTCTCTATCCATCTCTAATTCCATACCTTGTTCTTATCCATCCCTTGCTTCCTGTTTTCTTCTTTCTCACTCCCTCTCTACCGATTGCCTTCTTTCCCCAACTGCACCGTCTCTCCGTATCTATCCGTCAATCTATACTTCAATTTCGCTCTCCGGCGTCTCCATTCTGTCACTCTATCCATCTTTTACGTCCTACCATCTGTCTGACTCCCTCCCTACATCTTTATCCCTCTCTCCCTACTTCCATGTCTATCCCTCTTGCTTTTTATCCATCGCCTTCTCTACCGCTTGCTTGCTCTTCCTGATGATTTCTCACTCTACAATTTCTGCCACTCTGCCTCTCTCCCCATCTTCCTTGCTCTGTCCAATCTTCTGCTTCTAGTTCTTTTCTCGCTACTCTTCTACCCACATCTTAGAGTTTTCTCCTTCCCTTGCTGTCTGCATTCATTTCTCATGCTCAGCTTACTCCCACTCCTTCTCTCTATCCCTCATTCACTTCCTATTCCTCAGTCTGTTCATCCCTCACACCTAGCTTGCTCTTTCCTTGCTCTTTCCACTCTGTCTGTGCGCCTCTTGCTTTGTTTTCTCAGTCTTGTCTTCTCTATTGTTCGCTCTTTTTTCTACATTCACATTTCTTCAGTTCCCTCTCTCCCATCTTCACTCTATCCATCCCTCACCACATCATCATCTCCATAACCCACTCTTTCTCACGCCATACTTCAGTTTCTCCTCCACTTCCAGCATCCATCCCTTGTATTTTTCCCCCCTGCTTCTCACCTCCTCCTTCTCTCCTGCCTTCTCCATTGCTCCTTTAATAGAGTATCTCTACAATCTCTTCTTGCTCTCCACTTTCTCCTTCTCCCTCCTTCTTCTTCCTTCCCTCTGTCCCTCAGTCCAGTCCATACTTCAGTAACTCCTCCTCTAATTGCCTCACAGCTCGAGCGCCACGATAAGCACGGCATGGAGAGTTAGCCAGCCTTGGCAAATTAAGACTTTCATTTCGCTCCGTTTTTTGAACTCTGTCGCTTCCAAAGTCATGGGAGTCCCCCAGAAATGCCACAGCTCAATACCTTCCATTAGCAACGAAGTTAGATGGATTAGTTGTGACGTCGGCCATTTTTCAATCCTTGCTGCTCACCCAGCTCACCGAGCAGCTTCGTCTATCATCAATAAAATCGATGGCATCTGATCAGAGTTAGCTACGCGCCAGTGGAGAACATCATCATGCACCACTGAAGGTCAATCACCAAGACATGTTTGATGTCCGACATTTGCACTGGAGATACAGGGCTAATGTCGTCTCAAAATAAAAATAATTAGCACATTTTTAATGAGCTGTTGGCTCATTTGCATTTTTTCACATCATATACAAACATACTATGCAAACATGCAAATGCAGATCATATACAAATAGAAAAAAGGTTCATGTTTGTGCTAATGCATGCTAAAGCATTCTAAAAAATTTGCAAGAAGTCGCCAAATGATGCCATAAACTAATTTGCATATTCATTGAATTTGTCTCCATCATTTGCATATCGAAACATGTTATTTGAGTAACGAAGATTTTCTAAAAGACATTCAGAATAGAGTTTTATCGAAATATAAAAATAACAGATTGTAATTTATTTCTTATAGAACAAAGAAGACCAACTATAGTGATCGGTGAATGTTGGAAACAATATTGATCAGTGACTGGTTGTTTGTAAGGTTCCCTACGGAGCCTGGCTGACTTTTCACCACCGTGTTTGCTCAAAAAATTAGCATGCAGCATCTCTGCTCTCTCTTTTCACTCACTCACACACACACACACACACACACACACACACACACACTCTGAAATGAGATGAATTGAGAGCATAATGAGTGTGTGTGCACTCATCCATTCTGCAGTACTGAAGCATAAGCAAGTACTTCATTTCATCAGAGCAGAGTCGAGTGGAACTGTGTGGGGGGTTTTTTTGGGTGGGGGAGGGGGTCGAGGGGATGGATTAGAAGGTAAGCACGACACACACCCCCATGTCAAAGTCTTAAGTGATTCAGACAGTATTAGTCAGATGATAAGTGGCCTTGTTGACGATTCCACTCCCATTCCACTCCCATTATCTCTCACAGCCACAAACTGAGTGCTGATAGGAATGGTGCTATACGGCTATAACATTCGGGATTTTCGTGTCCCCTCAGAAAATGCGTTCGTGAAGCCCCCGATGTGGGGAACATTGTGTGTTTCGGAGTGTGATGGCGTACGACAGAGAATGTTCATGGGAATTGGTTGGTGTCCAGAGGTAAATGCTGGGGTACAATGTTGAGTGCTGATGTGTGATTTGGAATGCTAGCCTACATTTGGGATGTATGATAATGATTAGAAACTTTGGTATGTGATAGGGAAAGCTGGTGAATGGTTAGGAATGGTGGTGAACGATTAGGAATGCTGACGTGCAGCATGGGAAACTGGTAAGTAATTATGAACGCCGCTGTGTGATAGGAAAAGCTGGTGAATGATCAGGAATGCTGGTGAACGATTGGGAATGCTGACGTGCAATTAAATATTTATGAACGCTTCTGTGTGATAGGAAAAGCTGGTGAACGATTAGGAATGCTGGTGTATGGCAGAGAATGCTGGTGAAGAATTAGGAATGCTGGTGAAGGATTAGGAATGCTGGTGAAGGATTAGGAATGCTGGTGAAGGATTAGGAATGCTGGTGAAGGATTAGGAATGCTGGTGTATGGTAGGGAATGCTGGTGAAGGATTAGGAAAGCTGGTGAAGGATTAGGAAAGCTGGTGAAGGATTAGGAAAGCTGGTGAAGGATTAGGAATGCTGGTGAAGGATTAGGAAAGCTGGTGAAGGATTAGGAAAGCTGGTGAAGGATTAGGAATGCTGGTGTACAATTAGGAATGCTGGTGAAGGATTAGGAATGCTGGTGAAGGATTAGGAATGCTGGTGAAGGATTAGGAACACAAGTGAACATTTAGAAACGCTGGTGTGCAATAGGGAAAACTAGCAAACAATTAGGAAAGCTGCTGTGTGATAGGAAAAGCTAGTGAACGATTAGGAATACTGGTGTCTGATGGTGAATGCCGATGTTTGATGGAAAGTGTTGCTTTATTGAAAAATGTCAGCAGGGAATTACCAGCAATGATGTGTGGAAATCGTGTGAAAGTGAATTCTGGTGTTCGTTTCGAAAACCTTGTTAATTAAAATTAACATTAAACTCACAATTTAAAATGAGCACTACTATGAGAAATGCCAACAACTCCACATCTGTGAGACACTGTACGTACTCGATCAAAAGGGATGCTGTACTTCTTCAGGATGGAGGGAGAGATAAGGGTCATCTTGTGACGAAGAAATGCATCACATCCCTGAGAGCTGCCGGGGAAAAAGCCTGCAAAGGAGTTGAATAAAAATTATTTGATTAAAAACAAACAAAAAATAAATAAATAAAATGAACCATCAGTTTCACATTTAAGACAATTTACTCCGGGTTCTAACTTTTGTTGTTTTGAATTAAAGATCATTACATCTCTACATTGTGTGGAGCTCCCTGTACATTTCTGCCATGTTCCCAAACACATGCCAGTAGGTCAACTGGCTACTCTCAACTGCCCCTACATGTGAATGTATGCATGCAGGCTGTATTTCCACTTCACACCCAGTGCTCCCAGTATAGGACCTGGCTCCGGATCATTACTCTGACCAGGATATGAATGAATGAATGTATATCAGGGAGATTTTAGGACCAGAATGAGGAATCACTGGCGTACTTTTTTTTTCGCAGTACTATTCAGTAAAGTAGTATACAACTGAATCTACAATTTAGTATACAATTACAATAACTTATATATATAGCAGTATACATTTTCAATAGCTTGCTACTGAAAATATTCAATGTATTCAATATTCAACAGCAGTTGACTGGACCACCTTTTCAGTAATGTGGTAAACATCTGCAAACCATTAAGACATTTAGAGCTATAACGTCTGTCGCTGGAAAGCTGGCTTCACACTGTACGATTCTGGGCCTGACTTTGAAAAAAATAGCATCATAAAATAATTCTCTGGTCGTGAGCTGAGACTGGAAGTTTTAGAACACATAACGTGACGTTCACCAGAGGTTGATTTAGCACCATGGCGAGCAAAGTGTCAGAAATTATTTATTATATTCTCGGTGAGATCGTTGCTACACTGCTCATCTGAAAGCCACTTAATAGGAGGATATGGGATTATGATAAACTAAAAACATGCATTTATTTCAGTGCAAGTTATCATTCAAAATACAAGCTCACTCTGAAGCACGGACATTCCATGTTGTTCTAGTTTACCTAGCCATGAACAGCTCTAAACCACTACTCCTTGCCTTTTAAAACACGTTTTCTCAAAAAAAGAACATTACTCTTATTATAGTGATGGCTTGTTTCTGGTTGTGTGACCCCGTTTTCTGCCGAGCCAGGACTGCACTGATTGATGACGTAATATTCTTTAATCACAGGTATTAGAAGGTTAGAGGACCTTCATTGTTTAATCTGACATTGAGAACACATGCTATCACGCAGTCTGTTATAAAATTCAACCAAGATTATATTGGGGTCATGTCGTAAAACATGACAACCGTTTATTTAAAAAAAATAATAAATAAATAAATAAATTACTGCATAGCGCCTATAGTCTCAGAAATAGGAGAAATGCCCGTCCCCTACTATACATGTTACGGCTCTATGTAAAAAATATGATCATGTGCAAGACATTTCCAGGTTCCAGTGATATTTACACAAATCCTTTTTATCTCCAGAGTTCGTCAGGGTAGATACCCTAGATAAGGATAAAGCTTGCCTGAGCAGAACACTGCTCCACATTAAAATGAGGCTGATGCTCCGGAACTTCCCCTGAGGGACATTAACCTGAAGCTTGGTTTAGTCTTCAAAGCGGGATATTAAGTAGAGTAAAAGAGGAGCAAAGCAGAGAAACGTGTGGCCCAGACTGGCTAATGTGGGAAAGGCTAGAGCGGAGGAGACAGCCACGCTACAGCAGGGAGGAAACATTAGTGTGAGACACAGTGGCCATGGTAATGTGTTTAACATGGGTGCTATTATTGAGCTTTACTTCCTGAATGACCAAATGAAATTAAGAACAGGCGATAATCACATGACCATCAGCGTTTCCGTGTAGCTTTTTTGGTGCTGGCACAATGGAATTCACTAAAAGTGGGTGGGTCCAGTAACACCTCCATCCCTCCGCTGAACTTCATCATCCCAGGGACCAGAGCGCACCATTTTCAGTGATTACGACGCGTTGAATCGTTTGTTTGTCCTTCAGGAGCACATCCCAAAGTGTTTTATTCCTCTTATACCAGAACTACGACTCCACTTTAATTAAAGAACAACACGTTTCTCTTTTTCTCTGTTTGTAGTTGCATTCGGTGTTGTGGAACATCCACAAAACAAGACCCAAAAAAAAAAAAAAAAAAAAAAACCCTGGTTATCACTTATGTTATAGCAGCTATAAACAGTCATTCCTTCACTAGTCTCTCTTTTTCTGTCAGTCCTGTGCCAGAAAGTTACAGCTTTACCTCTGACTGCTACAAAGCGCCGGTACTGGAGACTCCTTCCATACATTCTAAATAAAGGTCTCCTGACAGAAAGCGTGGACCGTCTGCTACTCAAGTCCCTCTGTGAGCTGTTCCTATAGAAACGTTAACGTGTTGACGCAAGCGCATTAATACAAGCCTATGACTTGCCTCGCAGCCAGGACAACAGCCAAAGAGTTTATTTTGTCTTTTTGATCATCAGTCGAAATCTCCAGAACACATTTCTGCAGTGCTAACCACTGCAGCCCCAAAAAAAAAAAAAAAAAAAAAAACCAAACACTCACCATGAGTGATTTACTTCCTGCAGTTGAGTCGATTCAGAATCAAAAATCACTTCCTTACTGCAACTGAATCACGCTAGAATTCTCTTGGAAACAGACAGAGACAGTCTCACTCAGATGTTCTCGGAGCGTGATTGCCACGTTCTCTCCTGCCTAAAGAACCGCACTGAGAGGGGGGGAAAAAAAAGCACCAGGGCTCCATTCAAACAGACTAAATGCCGCATATGTGAAAACTCCCTTCGAGAACGAGAAAATGAGCAGGCGTTCCTGCAAATGTATGAACACATCAGTAACAGCGTGCGAATGTGTGCATGAGGTGTATGAGAAACTTCTATAATTAGTCATTAGAGCTTTGCTACCCACACGCGGTGACTTTTCCGTGTTAAATGATTTTAGACAGATTCGAGACTCATTCCATGCACTTTCCATCAAATTACTGTGGATCTGCACCCTGCCTGTGTGGTTCATTTGCTTCTTGATGCCTTTCTTTGCGCTGTCAGATCAGGGTGACGTACAACACAAACTAATCTTCATCGACCAGCAGAGCGAGAAAGAGAGAGCATGAGACATACAGAGGAGGGTAGGAGGTGTTGGTATGAGATTCGGCTTCTCTCTGCTCTTATAAAAGCACTTCCATTGGTGTGTGTGTGTGTGTGTCAGCAATAGTGGACGGATACACACCACCACACTGATGCTCTCACTCATTTAATGCAGTTGCTAGTTGCCAGTTATTTGTTTAAGAGTGGCCAGGGCCTCCTCCAAGTCAGACTGCTCGCTCGTGGTCGTCCTTCTCTCCTTCTCTTGATCGCTCACGAGTATGAAGGAAGGGTACCAAAGAGGCAGCCAGAGAGCGAAAAAGCGCCAGGTAACTATTCGTTTCCTGTGGAAGTGTACAATCCGGCGTGAACTGAGATTTTCTCGACTTTATGATTTTCTCGCAAATTAGTTACAGCCGCGGTGAAGCGACAAATCCATCATCTGTGACTGTGCGATCTCCCCAGTTTACACGCGCAGATTTTAGCTCTTCAGCAACGGAGCTCGGCTTGCTTATATTTCTTAAAATATGAGAAAAAGTTGTAAGCTCTGTTTTGGAAACGTTTCCGGCACTCACCGTCACCGTATCGCAACCGATTGCTAATCAGCTTTTCTCTCTGCACACGTTTCTACGGATTGTCAGCGTTTGATACCAAGCCTTTTACCACAGTGCTGCCGAATTCTCGATTCTGATTGGTCAGGAGGTGTTGATTAATTCTTTATAACAGCAGTTCTAACAGTAGTTCTGGCTGCAAGGCAAATCACATGTTTATATAGTAACAACTGACTCACAAGGACCCGCTCAGCAGAGACGCCGCATAATCTAAACCTAATGATAAATGGATTAACGAACGTGTTGTTATTTAACAAAGAAAAACATATCATTGCTTGCTTTCTGTAAGAAGAAAAAAGGTTTACGGATAGTGTGTATGGACAGAGTCTCCAGTGTCAGCACGTCTTCCACCAAGGAAGAGTTGTCTCGTTTCTTGGTGACATGACAAGTTAAACAGAAACTAACTTGCTTTGCAGACATTTCACAATATTAAATATAACTATCAACGGAAAAAAAGTATCATGTGTCATTCTTTAATAAATGCTCAATTACAAATCGCTGGCAAATTGCTGTGTTACAAGGAGAAGAAAACTCCTCAGAGCGTACTGTTATAAGAAAATATCCAACTTTGGGGTGGTAACAGTAACTCTGCTTCATCACACCACCTGTTAAGCATGACACAGTGTGTTTTATTCGATACTGAAGCAACATAAAGATGGTGGCTAATGCTGGTTTTGTGGGCCCTATATGCAGTAAAAGTATGAATTATGTCAGAATTTTCCCCTATATTTATGCAATGTAGGCAGAGTCAATCTTGACTAAACAAGTTTTACCCTCACCAGTCATGAGGCTTAGGGGTCAAATATGCATCCCAGACAGGCTTTATCAAAACTATCAAAAAATGCTCCTGCCTGAATGGTCTCGGAGTCTGAACAACCTAGCGAATGAAAACTAACTGAGTGAACGTACACCCCACAACGATAATCTATAACTGCGTGAGCTTGGACTCTGTACATGATTCTGTGTGGGTCGTGTAGCAGGCTTCGAGTCTCAAACATGACAGGGCTGTCAATCAAACATGTTCATTACAATATTAGGTTACACCTGAACAGTTCTCAGTCTTATTTAACCATCATGTTTTGTTTTTTTTAATTCATACTTTGCTGGACTTTTAATAAAACACTCACTTCTGGTGATTGTAAATACACTTTACACCAACTTCCCTGGCCTGATACGCTGGCCAACCCCTAGCAACAACCAGAGACCAGCTGATGATAGACGAGACATCATCTAATCTAAGTGCATGGTAAATTTGGAAGGATTCTTCAAACCGAGAGATAACTGAATTAACTCTCACTCACACATTTAAAAAGAAGACACTGAGCATCTTTCTAAGACACCTCGCACTGCTAAGATGTGCAGAATAGTCTTGAGGGGGCTGTTGGCTGAGCTAGCTTTATTTCATCGGTTTAGTCTTAGACATTTTGAACTACTGGCATGGGACAGACATTTTGTCTGCAGGGGTGAAAGCACACAATACACTGCCTCTTATTCACGCTCTTAAACCCGACTCTGTATATTACTGTATATACTGGGCAGCTGGTGTCCTCAGTCTAATAGTCTAATTCTTTATTTATGACAATATCAGCAATGCAGGATAGCAAGCCATTAAAGAATAAAACTGATTAAAAAAAAAATGTTTTCTTATTACAAAAAGTTTTGCTACTTCAATATTATAAATCCATTGCTGTAATAAAGGAATGAACCCTTAAAACCATCTTTTCAGGATTTCTTTTATGAAAAATTTCATATAACAATGACCAATTAGTATGACAATATTATCAGCATATTATGCATGGAATTTTTGTCGGATAACGGAAAAATTGGCTTGGATTCTCGCACCAGTCAGGACAATAGTGTGTGTCCTGAACATGATTCTATATTGTAGACCTGATTTTCAGCATATCCCAGTGCTGAAATGTTTCAGTGGTGCTGAAATGTGATAAGGCCTCACTCAAGAGTTAACCACATACAGTATTTCTGTATTAATACAACAAGAGAACGAGTGATGCTTTACCTTTCGCCAATCTTTCTAGCCTCTTGCCATGTTCAGGAGGAATGGCATACCTGCAGAGAGAGAGCGAGAGAGAGAGAGAGAGAGAGAGAAGGAGAGAGAGAGAGAGAAGGAGAGAGAGAGAGAGAGAGGCATCAGTTGTCAAGATCAAGAGCAAAGTGCCTGAGGTGAGAGCAGCACGTCAGCTTCATCACCATTACATCCTTTTCTCCAGTTCGACTAAAAAAACCTCTCACTGACATTCGATATCTGAGAACGCACACCTCGACTTGACACGACGCTTTCCCAAGAAGCCTTGTTTGCTGTAAATCTAAGTAGAAGTCTTTGAACTTTCGTTTCTTTAAAATCAAATCCGCTCCACGCTCGCACCCTCTGGCCTCGTCGGATTTCTTTCTAGAAAAAGTCAGCAACTGTGCAGGAGTAAATCAACTTCCTATAGTTTACACATCAAAGATTTGTTTCTGAAAATACTCCTTTCTGATTGGCTGGCAGATGTCGGACACTTTCTTATACAGGCACATAGATGCTGTCAAACTGTCAAACTGCAATTTAATGATACTGATGAAATTAAACGGGATAAATATGTGACTATGGTGCAACATAATTATGACAGCAAGCATACAAGCGTTTCAGAGGACAACAAGGTCTTTGTTAGCAATATAAACACTACACGGCCAAAAGTTTCTGGACACCTCAACCTCACACCCATATGTGGTTCTTCCCCAAACTGTTGTCACAAACTTGGAAGCACACAATTCTATAGGATATCTTTGTATGCTACAACGTTACAGTTTCCTTTCAATAGAATTAAGAGGCCCAAACGTGTTCCAGCATGACAATGCCCTGTGCACTGGTCCATGAAGACATGGTTTGCCAAGACTGGCTTGGAAAAACTCGAGTGACCTGCACAGAGCCCTGACCTCAACCCCACTGAACACATTTGGAATGAACTGGAACATTCAGTGCGCACCAGGCCTCCACGCCCGACCTCACTAATGCTCTTGTGACTGAATGTGCAAATCCCCATAACCATGCTCCAAAATCAAGAGGTAAGCCTTCGCAGAGGAGTGGAGGTTATTATATAGCAAAGCGCACTAAATCTGCAATGGAATGTTCAACAAGCACATAGAGGTATGATGGTCAGGTGTCCATAAAAGGAGAAAAAAAAATCAAGAAAAAGAAGAAGGAGAAAAATAAATAAATAAATAAATAAATAAATAAATAAAAAAAGAGCTGACACTTAAAAAAAAATTTTTTAATAAAAATAAATAAATAAATAATAAAAATAATAATAATAATAATAATAATTAAAGACAAAAACAATACAAAGAAAAAAATTAAAAAATGAGAAAAAAGATTGTTTAAAAAATGTGTTTTTAATCAACAAATTAAAAACAAAACAATTTGACAGTAAAAAACAGAACCTACAGTTACTTTCTTGCCACTTCTGTTCTGGAAAATTGTATTTCAAGCAAAATTCTGGAAAACAGGATCCTATTTCCAGTTATTTTCAGTAGGAAAAATTGCAAAGCATTCAGACACAGACACACCCAAATAACAAAAAATTATAAAGTACGATATAATAACAATAATTATAAGAATAATAATAATAGCTATAACATCAATAAAAGCATAATAATAATAATAATAGTGCCATTTTTCACTCTCACGATTAACCTCCATCTTTTCTCCAAGAACACAGACTTTTTCGACCCCTCTTTATTTTGCTCTCAGAGTATCGCACTGTTTTTTCAACCTTTCAGACTCATTTTGCAGTGTATTTCAATGCTGCGCAGTTGCACTGTGACTAACATGTTCTGGCATCGTTGGGCTTTGAAAATTTCCTCCACACTAGCTCTGAAACGGAATGGAAAGCATGTGTTATGTCAGCGTTAAATGAGCCGTTGTAGTGGAACTTGCAGTGGCTGATGGGAGTCTGAATGCTGACATTCAGGGGTATTTCCAAGCTACAGTGCACGTAAACATTTTATTAAAAGGCAAAAAGAATGAGTGCTATATCATATAGCCATAACAGCAGTCATATAATAGTAGCTTATTGATGTATGAGACTAAAAACCTAGCTAGATAAAACTAAAAGTTATAAGGAAGCAAAACATATACAAAACCTGCACTGGCTGAAATGATCTTAAGCAGGTGTGCTATTAGCAATATAACATGCGCCGATGTGTCCTCATATCTCCCTGAGAAAACGTGATAGCCAAAATGTATACAATTTGCTAAAACATAAGACTTAATTATGGTACAAATGTATTTAAAGTGTATTTTAACATTTTAACAGAGTGAAAATAAATTAAACATCAGTTGTTTGGTGAGCACTACATGCCAGGCTTTGTATCAGCTTTGTTAGCAGTTTAGCAGGGCAAAGCTAACTGTACTAGCTACACACGCTCACCAAATGGCACCACCAGACGCCTATATATCTATATATCTTCTTCTAACTATTTAAAAACATATTAGCTAACCCACTAATCAGTGCGAATATTGATTCTTTTATTTACATGTTACATGCCAGGCTTTGTATTAGGATTTGCTAGCAGGTTAGCAGTGCAAGCTAACTGTATTAGCTACAAACACTCTCCAGAGGCATCAACTATTGGATTTGTCACTTTATCCTTTGGATATCCTACCCTAATTTGAACAGAATTGTGAAAATCTATCCAGCTGAAATCTATCTAGCCGAAATCGTGGCTCCGTGTTGCGCACAGACATAGAAAATGAACGATCATCGGTTGCTCTGTCGCGCGCTAGTGTGAACGCAGAAGCGGAATATCACAGACTTCCCTCCTTTGCCATTTCCTGATCTATACTCAAAAAATGTGAAATGACTCTGCGTTCGCACTGGCGAGCGACAAAGCAACGGGCGACTGTTCATTTTCTATGTATGTGCACAACACAGAGCTGCGATTACAGCTGGAAATTATTACTGCTACACATTTACACTCTTACAAAAAAAAAAAAAAATTGTTCCTCAGGTGTTGGAATTGGAAAAAAGAAACTCTGCAATACGGCTCTTATATAAAAGCTTAGAGAGACAGACAAACCAAAGAATTTATCGTCAGCATTTGCGCTACCAGGATAAAGCCTGTCCCTGGATAAGGACGGCTTTCTTCTAAGGTTTCTTACTGAACGAATTTGAAGGAGCACATCACAGAACAATTCCATATTTCCAAGGCTGAAAAACTGTATAAGATTCAAAACCATTATGGACACACAGTAGTCCTGATTTAAGAGCACTACCTTAACTACTACCAAGCTTTAACTTCTGCTGCATTCAGCCCGGTGAGAACGGAGACGGATAAACACGTAGCCATTTTACTGCAATGTTATAATAAAGCTTAAGGTTTAAGGTTGAATTCTAATGAGGTGAAAACGAAATACTACACGATTATGTAAAATAAGGAATGAATTCATCTAGTACCAGGGTGGACGAACTCCTAAAAAGCGAGAAACATTTTACTTGTTGGAGCGTAATACAATCTGCCCCAATCATTTCTGCCATCATATTTATTACCGCAATTATTATCCAGACTTTGGAGAGGACTCTCTCCTCAAGAGAAGCATTCGCGGCTGATAATCACGCTGGCTCTGACTACAGCCGAGTGACGCACAGGGAATGAAGTCGGGGTGGGAGGGGGGAGGGGGGGCTGGAGAATTTTTACAGCTACACACTGCCCTCTAGTGCATGTGTGGCAGAATGCAGACACGCTGCAAGTACACGAGTTAGAAAAGCTTATATAGAAGCGTTATTGAGAACACAAAAGTATGTTATATAATATGATACATAATAACACATACTGATTGGAATTCAGGATCAGGATTTGCTTAGCGAGCATCCATAAAAAGGAAAAGGGAGAAAAAAAAACCATCTCGATACCTAAAGATGGCATCCACTAACATATTACAAAAATATCAGATTTTGTAAAAATTACAAAAATAGACTATACAGGAACAAGTGTGTACTAAAAAAAAAAAAAAAAAAACTCTATAATGTAAGGTCCTGAAATCAAAATACATCAAGATGCATAAAGAATCATTTTATAATAATTGCATCTTGGAAGCCTGAATAGAAATGAAATTGATTTATGAGCTCCATAGAGATTCTCAGCTCTAATGTATAATGCATGTATCAGGCAATATCTCAAAGCCTTTATTGTAAATATAATCAGACATTATGAGCTGTTGCATATAAAATGAGACCGTGAGAGCACCGGCTCCCTCGGTGCGTGTGAATGTTTAGTTAACCAATCAGAGAGCAGCGTGGTGATGAGCTGGCTTTTACAATCCGTCATACAAAACTCGTACATCACCTTTACATCACCATATTCACCTGCACCCATGTGCCCGAAAAAGACAGTGTTTTCTAACACACATGCACACACACACACACACACACACACACACACACACACACACACACACACGTTACTAACCTTGCGAGGACCTTCCACTGACAATCATTAACGTAGCTAATTAATTATCTGCGCCACCTAAATCTAACCCTAACCTTAACCTCAGTAACCCGAACGAATTTTCCACTATTAGTTCTTTTAAATAAAACAACCGGCAAGATCAAAACTGGCTGATCCTCCCGTCGTTGCTGCATGTATGCGTGGAGCCTTCACCAAGATATAAAAGCATCTCTTCCAGTTACACGCGCTGAACAGCACCAACAATTATGAACAGCTTGTGTAGCGCACATCAGCACTGACTGGTTATGTCTGCTTGCCACAGTGAATTAAAAACACAAAGGTTTTAAAAAAAGAAACAAAAAAAACGCTAGTGCTATTCTAAATCTGTGCTGATTTAAATGAAAAAGAAAAAATAAAAAAAAATAAACAAATTTAAAAATTAAAAATAGGATTTTTGGCTTTATGAACGGAAAACAGGAAAATGTATTATATTGCATATGTATTAATTTAAAAAAAAAAAAAAAAAAAAAAAAAAAACTGAGAGAATCCAAATTTTGATCAGAGGGTATAAGAGGATGAAAGAAGCTGAAAAAGCAAATTATCAGAGAATACTTATATCACACAGAATCAAGCGAAATGCAAATATGAGACTGTATGAAATATCCATTTTTCCTGATTAATATTTTTGTGGTGCTTTGTGAAACCCAACACATTGTCTTATTAGTTAGAGGTTTGCCTTCTTCATGGAGTCCTGGGGTGTGCAAATTTTTGCACTCCACCGTACACGTTTGGGTTTTCCATTCGAGAGGACGTCACGTTTAAAGGCAGCATTTTAAGGCTGTGATTTTGCTCCCAACACAAAGACGATTCCATAAAGAACAACAGCCATTATAGGTCTTCATTTCTAGATAAGATAAATGTGATATTCTCACCGTATTGTATCTTTACAAATTCTGTCATAAACCATGATCAAGAATTACGCATTAACCATCACACAAAATTTCAGTATCAACACTTCTATAATGCAGCTCTCTCAGAGTCGCTCATGAGAAGGTCACTGCATTCTGCTAATATACGTCATCATCTTCTGGGAAGGATGAAAGAAAACAGCCACAGGCCTTCAGTAATTCACACACTGCGTTATTTCCCCCTCTCTGTCACTCTACCACACACACAACTAGCCAGAGCAATTATTTCCAGCAGCGTGTGTGTGTGTGTTTGTGTGTGTGTATACTGCAACTGTGAAATCTTGAAGAATCTGACAGTAGATGTTGAGTGGGGGAATATGACCTTGATGGGTGCAGCGTTGGAGAGGAATGAAGTTAATTTCACAGTGGCTGAACAGAAGGGCTCAACAAACAAGCGCCACACACAGCTTAACGTCCTGTAATTACTCGACAAGTGAAAGCGATTAAATTTCAGAGACGAGAGCGGGCACTTGCACTGCATTGAGCTGAGAGGAAGCATCGCGACGAGAGGATATTCACTCTTTAACGAGAGAGTAGAACTGAGTGCTGGTGCTGCAGAGCATGCTGGGACAGAGGGTGAACATAAGACAGAAAGAGAAGGAGGGATTAAGAAATCTGACATATTAGACCTTTTTCACTGAAACTGAGGCACAGAGGCCACGCCTCCTTTACTGCTACTGAAGCATGGAGGCCACACCCCCTATAGTGACAAACAGGCACCATGGCCACGCCTCTTTACTATGACTGACAGAATTAAAGGTCACCCTCCTTCACTGTAACCGACAGGCAGAAGCCACACCCCCTTCACTGTAACCGACAGGCAGAGGCCACACCCCCTTCACTGTAACCGACAGGCAGAGGCCACACCCCCTTCACTGTAACCGACAGGCAGAGGCCACACCTCCTCCACTGTAACCGACAGGCAGAGGCCACACCTCCTCCACTGTAACTGGCAGAGGCCACACCTCCTCCACTGTAACTGGCAGAGGCCACACCTCCTCCACTGTAACTGGCAGAGGCCACACCTCCTTCACTGAGGCCTCTCTAACACTCTTGCTAAGTAAACAGGAAACAAAGAGAAACACAACAAAGAAGTTACACAAAAGTGAAAATTCAGAATGGCAACAGGCTCTCAGAAGGCCTTTCGACAACAACTCTGAACATGGGACTGCCTGCTGCTCTTCACCACACACACACACACACACACGCGCACACGCACACGCACACACGGTCAGTGGCAGTGGTTATGATGTCAGTACACAGAATGAGAAAATGCAGAGAAGAATTTTTGACAGGACCAATATAAGCGAGACAAACTGAGGATAAGCACAAGCACTAAATCATATTTCTACAAGCTCTGGCATCTGACAGCACAAACCTCTCTCTCTCTCTCTCACACACACACACACACACACACACACACACACACACAGTGTTCAGAGTGGCTCAATCAATAATTGTGGCAGGTCCTGGACAAAAACGAGGGACTGGGAAGAAGAAAAAGAAGCGAGTGAGAGTGACAGCGCTGCCGTAAATCAGACTAAAGCCGCAGTGTACGAGTCTTTACTAGTGAACCACAGGGGAAACTTCACTGAGAGTGTACACTACACTGAGCACAGAGTGCGCACTACAGCTGGGCATCTCTACGGGCCTCACCAAACAATCTGATTTTAATTTAAATCACCGCAGTGAGATTATAAACTGATCCTTTATGCATAATTTGTGTAGCCAAATTATGATTTTTTTTTTCCTCCAGTATGAGCACTTGCTATATTTATTTATTCTTTTTTGTTTTACAATCGGTATATTTTGACTGGAGCAATCAGAACAAATTACACTCTTTTTATTTTTTATTTACGTATTAATGGGGAAAATGTCATTGTTTAAGATTTCACATTCGACCCATCGCTGCATAATGTAAGCTTAGTGAAAGATGCATTTTCTGAACTTTTTTTCCACGTTTTTTTAAATTGGGTATCAATTTTCTAAGTAAATATAAAAAAGTGAGTGATATTACATGTACATTCCCACAAGCGTATTTAGAGGCATGTTTCTGTGGCTGAATCTCAAATTACTTTCCACTGGGAGTATAGTGCACTTGTGTTATACTCTACATAGTGAGTATATATAGTGCATATAAAGTTTTTTTTAATTACTTTTTTTATTTCAAATTTGAATTAAAGTTTACGGTTGAAATTAGAATGCAGTTTTTAAAGCAATTTGACATCTATGTTTATTCAGCCATCAGAAATGTTGAATATTTTTCACATTTGATCAATTTAAAAGCACTCGCTGAACATTTTGAACCATTTTCTATCAACTCCACTTCCGCCGTTTTTTTCCTGCATTCCCTAAGGATGATTTCAAGCCTAGATGTGAAATGTGCTTCATTAGTTTAATTAAGAGATTTGAACGCACGGATGTAAAAGTCTGATTAAGATGTTCGGTGCATCAATGCACAGTTGCGACGCGTAAAGAATCGATTCTCTTTCCTCCTCTCATTTAACGAGCAAGAGCTGATCGATCACTTCTCAGTCCGTCTAACGTTCTAAACATTACACAACTGTGACTGATTTTTATTTATGAAGTCACCCAGCACCAGAACCATCTCAAAGTGCATTAACTTCACACCACACAGCCTGTAGCAGAGCATCAGCGCCACGTAGTGACCACTTACTGAACTTCTTAGAGCCTAAAAGCCATCTGCAAGAAGTGAAGTGAAGTGAAGTGACTAGTTGCCAAGTGTGGTGACCCATACTCGGAATTTGTGCTCTGCATTTAACCCATCCAAGTGCACACACACAGTAGTGAACACACACACACACACACACACACACACACACACACACACACAGTAGTGAACACACACCCGGGGAGCATTTGGGGGATCGGTGCCTTGCTCAAGTCTCACCTCAGTCGTGGTATTGAGGGTGGAAGAGAGCGCTGATCATTCGCTCCCCCCACCTACAATCCCTGCCGGCCTGAGACTCGAACCCACAACCTTCAGGTTCACCTTCGGGTTACAAGTCCGACTCTCTAACCATTAGGCCACGACTGCCTAAGGGAGGCATCTTTCGAAAGCGGCGGGGGCATCTGGTGTTATTTGTGGTCATTTGCATCACAAATATGCAGTAAATGCACCAGGATTCTGGGTAACTCTTCACACCCTTTATCATCGTACAGGAAGCACTGCAGCATCGCATTGCTACTAGGGGTGTAAATATGCACTCGTCTCGTTTAACGAGTCGATTCAATTCAATCTCAGCATATTTTGAACAAAATTTTAAATGAAGAAAATTAATGACTGAAAAGACTCCTTTTTTTTATTTCTGAATCATAAACAATACAAGATCAAAAACTGCTATGAACAGAGGTTTAACATGTTTAAAACAAACTGAAATGTACTACAGGTTCACCGTATCTTAAAAATAAATAAATAAATAAATAAATGTATACATTCTCGTGTCGTGCTGCGTCGCTACACCCGTAGTTACTACTGAATAGTTTTAAGAGGAAAAATAAAACAGGCCTAAATTTCCCCTTTAACTGGAAACGTAGAGTAATCACCTCACATGTTCAGTGTCCAGATGTTGCTTCATTTTGTACTGAAGCTACAAGGCTAATGAAGCTTACAAGAAAAGGAAGCTTGTGGCTACCAGACCTGCTTTGTTAGTTCTACTATTTTATAAAATACATATTTAAATCAAACTGGGACGACAGTACCATACAAATCTCCTCTACTGTTCAATTCCCTCTACAAACCTGAGCCTGACGCTGGTGTGACACCAAACTACGCGCTGAGGGGGAAAAAAAAAAAACGTGATTCAGCTTCAAAATGGACGCCTGGTATTTAGCCCCGTCCTTCTGTTCATTCTATAGACGTGATGATCTAGGCGTGCAGTTTGGACACGGCTAAACTGGTAGCAGTCTAACTGCCTTCCCTGCTAGCTACGTGAACCTCATAGCTCCTGCACAAACACGTCATGGCTGATAGACTACACTGTGTCCATTTTATTTTTGGCTCCATTGTGTTTTTAAACGATCCTTTTCGAGCAGCACTTAACAGCTGCCCCAATTTCAGAGGAACTTTCAGAGGAACTGAAAGTTCGTTTTCTAGTCTGCTGCTTTAGAAAAAAAAAAAACCTGCTTTAAGTGCGTTTGCAGTGTATTTACTTGACTTGTTGCTAGTAGGGTGAAGGCTTCTACCACAGAGACGCTGCATTCCTGAATCGGATTTGTCCGAAGGTTTTGATGAATTTGCCATAACAGCAGCTCTGGCGGTATTCCTGATAGCTGTTCTAACAGTTTCTAAAGTAACAGGGTCAACAGGCATGTTAGTTGGACATTCCACATAAACTGGTTTTTGGAAAGTGTGCACTCGCTGATATGGTGAGGTTCTCTGTTTTATGGAAGGAGTCTCCAGTGTCAGCGCTTCGTAACATTCAGTATGTTTTCCAAAACAGCAACGTCGTCAGGATAAGAGCATTTTAAGCTTTGCGGGTTTCTAAGTAAATGACAAGCTGCTTTTTTTTTTTTTTTTAAAAACGTCTGTTTATAATCTTTATCCTTTATCGACAGTAGCTCTAGTATAAGTTACTGACAGTAAAAACGTATCTGATTTGATGCTGAAAACTAAAACGGAGTCCGAGCTGTTGATTTCTTTTTGCTTCAGCAGCTCAAATGGTTCGGAGATTCACAAAAATTGGTACGTGTTCATTCCGACTCCTGCTACGTGGGTTTATCGTCTGGCTACTGACTCTATCCATCATCAAACAGCGCTCACTAACCAGGACTTGGGCTGTCCGAAGTGCAGGTAGTTGATGCTGTAGAGGTCCATGTCCTCCGTGTGCCAGGCGAATGTGGTCTTCCACATGCCGAAGTAGAGGTAGGGGGTGTTAACGCCCTCGATCACGATCCCACACTCCTGCTCCACCATGTCCAGCAGCGTGTTCAGATGGCCAATGTTCCACTCCGTTATGTCCTGGCAGAACACACACACACACACACACACACACACACACACATGGCTGAGCATTTCCTTGTTGAACTGTGTGCACTCTACAACACTAGATGGCATCATTTCATAGTCACTTGGTTAAAAATAACAGCACAAGCCCCGTGAGTCGCCTGGGTGAGCAGTTTATGTTTAATTACTATTTATTTAAAAGCCTATGACAACACATTAATTATAAACTGATAGGAGCAATGCTGCTTCATCAAGCAATTAAAATACCCATTATAGCTCCTGTCTATATTAGAAACTCCAATAACTTGCCTCAGTGTCACAGATAATGCTTAACATAATTAACCAATTAACCAAGTGTACTCTTAATTAATTACAAACAAACAGAATACTTTAATAGGATCAATGGCTCAGGGGATCTGAACTCAGCAAGAAGGAAGGAAAAGTTAGAGGGTAAGGAAGAGAAAGGAGGAAAGAGGGAAAGAAGGAAAGAAGGATGGATGGATGGATAGGAGGCTAGGACAGGAAAGAAGGAATTAAATGACTGAAGGAAAGAATTAAGGTAATAATGGAAGGAAGGAAGGAAGGAAGGAAGAAAAAAGGACATGGCTGAAAATATAATAAGGGAAGGAAGGAGAGGCAAGAAGGAAGGAAGGAAAGGGAGGAAAGAAGAAGGAATTAAATGACGGAAGGAAGAGAAGGAAGGAAAGAAAGGAAGGACAGAAGGAAAAGGAAAGAACAGAAAGAAGGAATGAAATGATGGAAGGAAAGACAGGAGGAAGGGAAGGGAAAGTGAACGGAAAGGAAGGAATGAAATGACCGGCGGACAGAAATGAAGGAAGGAATGAAATGATGAAACGAATGGAAAGAAAGACCGTTGGATAAAGGGAAGGAAGGAAGGAAGGAAGGAAGACTCACAGGATCGTATAGCGAGCCGCTGATATCTGCACCATAGATGGGGGATACGAACGTCAGATTCTTCCAGTACTTTCTCTCCAGATCATCAAAGTCTTTATGCTGAGGAGTACAGTACCTGCACAGATCAGACAAACAGATCGGGGGGGGGGGGAATGGTTTATTTACAGAGGACAAACATGAACAAACCCTTGTTAACCCATGATTATGCCTGCTTTCAAAAACATCACAGTGAAAGAAAAACTGCATTTATTTTATTTGAAAACAGTCACATCTGGGGTCCTACAGCGCAGAGCACCATTAGCAGAGATTCAAGTGGACTGACAGATTGTAACAGATGAATTTGCGTCATCCACCAGCAGCAAACAGATTTGGCTCTGTTAACCCATAAAAGAAAGCAGCCTTTCATACAGTGGCGCCAAAGTGCATTTTAACACTGACTTTTATACCATATACACATGATCTGTAATTCCCCTCATAAACACAGCGTCCTACAAATGTCTGGAAGAAAAGATTTTTTTTTAACTGTGGCTACAATTTTACCTCACAAACAGGTTACTGACTATGTTTCCTGTCATCAGCAATAAATGCTTCAAAACACTTCAGGACATGCTGGTGTAAGAGGTCAATAAACATAACATTAAAGCTAATATTCGTGATATTAGCTGGGTTGTTTGCTCACTATATAATCTAAACACGTAGCTAGCTACAGAACCAGCTAAATAAACAACACTACGCAGGTGTCCACTAGTACTTAGCAGACGGAAACACGCAGTTTAACACCCAAGAAGAACTAAGAAGGTCTAACAGTTTCTTCAGCGTTTCCTCCTTCTCATGACATTCTAAAGCTAAACTGCTAAGCCATGGCTAAACTGCTAACCACACTGTGGACTAAGCGGGATTTTTTTTTTTCCCCCCC
Organism: Pangasius djambal; assembly: GCA_022985145.1. NCBI lineage: Eukaryota > Metazoa > Chordata > Actinopteri > Siluriformes > Pangasiidae > Pangasius > Pangasius djambal. The sequence continues at coordinate 14,021,848 of CM040985.1, forward strand.
AACACTATTCTTCCATGCCCAGTTAATTCGTAAGGACATGCAAATTTTCTGGTGTGTCAAATCCGTTAAGTATAATATATATATATATATATATATACATACACACACACACACACACACACACACACATACATACATACACACAACAGCGATTATAGCAATCAATTCTAGTTTTTCCGTTCGCCATTCAAGGATTCGTTTTACCAGCGGCAGCTCAGTCTGCAAATTGTAGGATTTAGAGTATTTTTGTCCAAATTACCAAAGACGGCTTAGCTAGGTTAGCTAGGTTAGCTAGGTTAGCTAGGTTAGCTAGATTAGCTATGGGGTCTTGGTTTTGTAATTACTCAGTGTATGATTATAATGAAATAGGCATCACTGCCTTTTCTTTTCCGGTCCATTAATATCAACAAAACGCTATTTTTGCCTTTCACACACAGAATGTTATTACTATTAATCGGGACCCTCTGACCCTAATGGTTAGAGAGTCGGATTTGTAACCCAAAGGTGAACCTGAAGGTCGTGGGTTCGAGTCTCGGGTCCGGCAGGGATTGTAGGTGGGGGGAGCGAATGACCAGTGCTCTCTTCCACGACTGAGGTGAGACCCTTGAACAAGGCACTGAACCCCCAACTGCTCCCCGGGCGCCGCAGCAAAATAGGCTGCCCACTGCTCCGTGTGTGTGTGTGTGTTTTCACTACTGTGTGTGTGCTTTCACTACTGTGTGCGTGCACTTGGACGGGTTAATGCAGAGCACAAATTCCGAGTATGAGGCTACACGTCACTTCACTTAAACACTCAACGAGAATGACACAGCACAGCAGTTTAGCTCCTTCAGAACTAACGTAAAGGACAGATTTTAACAGAAAGTTAAACACCCTTCGCAAACCATTAAACTCTGTTCTACTGACACTCAGACAGGCAGAGGTCACATGTGAGGTCCATCATTTGCCAACCAAATCAAAGCCAAACTATACTATACAAACTATACTGACCATATTTACGCATACAGCAGGTCAGGTTCCATTTCCCCATAACAAGTAACACAAGCAAGCTTGCTCAGATGTTTTTTTTAAGGGTTAGGATTTTAGTTGTCCCAGTGCTGAGCTGCTACTGAGTAGAGAGAGCTCAGTGGGTAACATACAGCACTAATGAGCAGAAGGTTGGGAGTTCAACTTCCAGGATGACCGTTGGGTCCTTGAGCAAGACCCTGAACCCTCAAGAGCTCAGCTTATAATAGGATTTGTGTTCTGTATCACGACTAACTCGTGCTTAATAAAAGTTGTCTAACAACCAAATAAATGTAAATAATGTGCTGGCAGTCTGGGAGGTTTAACTGCCAAGCCTGCAGCAATTTCGCTGGAAAACAAACAGAGGTTGCCAGTTTTTTTTAGTGTGTGTTTGTGTTCTCTGCTAATGAGAGCAAGTCATCAGCAATGCATGCATGATCGTATTGAAAACTCAATAAATGATGGGATTAACACACCTAAATTGTGTCATTTTAGTCTTAAAATCATTATAGTCTTTATGGAGAAGTCAGGAATGAAACATTAGGGAGCATAATCTTGTAGGAAAATAATCAGTCACAGGGTGGTGAGATGCGGCCTGACACAAAGTAGAGTCATCGTTACCTAAACCCTGAAGTTTACGGTTATTTTAAGATTATTATTATTATTATTAGGATTACGGTCGTTTTTTCTGTAACAGCATGCCCTAAAGTGTTTTATTTCCTTTGTTCCACGGCAAATGTTTTATTTATTAACGAATGACACATTTCTCTTCCTTTATCCTAGTCTTGAAATTAAGACAAAAAAAAAAAAAAAAAAAACACATCTTGTAATGTTACTGGGAAACCGGAAAGCACAAACTCCTCTGACCTGAAGAACTTCCTGTGGTGGAAAACTGACTGACTGCTACAACGCGCTGACACTGGAGACTCCTTCCATACATGTTAAATAAATGTGTCCTTACAGAAACCTTCAGCATATCAACAATCAAGTGCTCTGTGTTAAATAACAGACATATTAATCTGTTTATTATTAGCTTTAAAAGTTACGTGGCACGTCCACCTTCTAGCTATGATGTTACTACAGGAACAAGAACATATTAGAACAAGCTAATTAATATAAACCTGTGACTTCAGTTAATCAGAAGTGGTGCTGTAGGCGGAAGAGAAACGCGATAAGCGGTACTATAATGCTATAAGTGTTCTTTTGAGGAAAAGAAAGCAACCTCTGCTGTGTGCATCGCCCTAAAACTTTGAAGTTTTCATAGCTTTCTGAAGCATTAAAATCATTCCGTTATCGCAAGCCCTTGCGATATGCATATCGCGATATTTACATTTGCGACATTTCGATAATGTCGATATATTGAGCAGCCCTATGTTGTTGTATAAAATTAATCAACTAATCTAACCAATCAGATTTGAGAATCCATCGGTGCTGTGGTATAATGTTATTTCGTTAACTGTAGCTGCCAAAATGCACCGTAACAACCACGTTTTTGTTCATCACTAACATTCGCTAAGTTAGCCTTGAAGGTATTTTGCGAAGTAATAAATACTCCGAAGCACTGAGAATTCTTCTTGTTAAAAATAAGAAATTTGGCACCAACACTTATCTATACAGTAACACCAATCTATGCGATCAGAAACAGCTACACAAAAGCAACCACAAAAAAGATCAGATTCAGAACCTACTTTTTGCTATTGGCCAGTTTGCGATATTCTCCCACAGTCATGGACTTCTTCTGGATGTTGTACTGCGTGAAAAGTCCCGACTGACCGGTGACCACCTGCATGATGGGAGCGGGAATGACCATCTCTTCGATGGTCTCATAGGAGCGTCTGGGCTTCCACTCTTTAGGAGGAATGACCTGGACGTTAACCAGGGAGAGAGAGATACAGAATGAGAAGATGACATGGAGCTAGCGGTAGTACGACAGTTAGGATTCAACACTAGGGAGCGAAGTTTGGGAGATCAAAGCGCAATTGCTGGATCATTAAAAAAAAAAATTTTTATTCTAAAACTACGCTGAGATTTTGCCTTGAAGGGGAAATAATCTTCTCGGTTCCAAAGCAGAAGACCTGGTTCAACTCCATAATTAAAGTGTATAGAGCTGTACTTTCTGCTCAGATTCGGTCAAATGCTGCTAAACTGATGGGACGGCGCTTCACAGTACAGATGGATAATAACTCAAGACATAGCGCAAAAGCGACCCAAGAGCTTCTTAAGGCAAAGAAATGAAATGTTCTCAAATGTCCGATGACCTCAGCCCAATAGAGCATGCTTTTCACTTACTGAAGACAAAACTGAAGACGAAAAGACCCACAAACAAGCAGCAACTGAAGGTGGCTGCAGTAAAAACCATGATATCCATGGGTTCCAGATTTCGGGCAGTCATTGACTGCAACGGATTTGCCTCCAAGTTTTAAAAATAATCCTAATATTTATGATTATGTCAGTTTGTTCAATCATTTTTGGCCTGTGAAAATGGAGGGACTCTATAAAAAAAAAACATTTTAAATGGCTGTAATTCCTAAACGGTTAATGCAATATTTTTGTTAAACCCCTCGAATTAAAGCTGAAAGCCTACAAATAGTAAGGAAATATTTCCTTACTGTGCTTTTTTAACGCTTCTACCACTACGGATTTCTCCTTTCACGTAAGCAAAGAAGCCAGAGAATGTGAGCGTGCAACTTATTTGGAGGAATCTTTAGTCCACCCTCTGATCGCGTATTTCCGCTCTACCTATAAAATTCCCAAATTTTCCTCAAGAAGCTCTTGATTCCTGGAAGACTGCATTCAAACCTGCTTTCTCCCCCCACACACACGTCTTACCTGGAGTAATGAAAATGGACTGTCTGGCAACAAATCGCTGTATTTGAATATATTATATACTATACTTGCGGTTAGCGGCGTTAATATTCTAGACAAGAAATGTAATAATCTGTTCATGAGAAACGCTCTTCTTTCAGGTCTTCTGGGTAAATTAAATATTTCATATTAAACCTAATCGTAAAATGTTTTCTGCTGCTGTAAAAATCCACTTTTGCCTTATTTAAGAATATGTTAATATATGAACACCAAGGCATCTAAAACATGATATTCTTAAGACTGTAATAATGAAAATATTATTTTTTTATTCCCGAAATAGAGAGGGATTGCTATGTGATGTTTTGTGTTTAACTGTCTTATGTGTTGGCCGTATGTCCCTATTGTTGTTGTGCGTTGTAGACGGTTCCCGCTGGTGTTGTACATTGCAAACGGTTCCTGCTGGTGTTGTACGTTGTAAAATGGTTCCCGCTGTTGTTGTACGTTGCAAATAGTTATCATTTGATACAATAAAATATGGCCGTCGACCACAAGGCGCTCTAAAATGCAGCCGACTGTGTATCTGAAACTGATGTCTGTTGAACACATCCCATAGTATCCTCCCATCCCCACCACTGATTGGCAGGTTTCTGTGCAAGGCATGGGAAATGCAAATGCCAAGGGAAATGCGATTCCATTCGAATTCTGGCAGGCTCCATATGCGACGCAGAGGAATTGAAACAGCAAACTTTTTTATTTCGATATGACAGGGTCATAACTCGTAAGACATGGGAAACGTAATTGCAAACGGACTTTGCTTTTCCACGTGAAATCTGGCAGACATTGGACACTCTTGCAAACGGTAAAACTTGATCAGAGGGTGGCCCGAAGATTCCTCCAAATAAGTTGCAAGCTCATAATCTCCTTCTTCTTTACTCACGTGAAAGGAGAAACCTGCAGCGGCAGAAGCCTTAAAAAGCACAGTGAAAACATTCCTTACTATTCCTAGCATTTTACTGGCAGGTTGCGAATGTCACACTATCAACCACGAACACACTAATCCCCCAAAACCTGGAATCCAAACGGAACCTAAAAGATCGAACATTATGACATTTTAAGATTCGTCTACATTTCAACATTTCAGCAAGTAGTATGATTACGATAACATCGAATCAGCATTTAATTGGGGGAACACAAGATTAATACAGGCCAAGTCAAATATTTTAAAGAATTCTAAAATTAAATAAAACTAGAATATCTCCAAAAATACTTTTTTCTAGATGGGTATGGGTCATTCTCAAAATATGGTGATTTCCTGACCAGCAAAATGGTCAAAATGTGAATTTCATATTCTGTTTGGAAATTGTGACTGCAAGAAAATTCTTTTGGAATGAATAACCAATAAGCTTAATCTTTAATGTGGTGCCATTACTTTAAATCAGTGGAGTTAATGTCACTGGTGTCATAAAGCAAAGGGAAGTGCGATACCATTTGAATTTTGGCAGACTCCACACGCCACGCCGAGGAAGCGATACAGCAAACAGGGTAACTGCTATTGCTAGGTCGATATGACAGGGTCATAACTCATAAGATATGGGAAATGCAATTGCAGATGGACTTTGCTGCTGCATTTGAAATTTGGAAGACGTTGTACGTTCGTGTACATGAAAACGCACACGCAAACGGTAATACGCGATTTGCATTTTCATTTGAATTATGTCAACTTTTATGCGTCCCCAAATAAAGAGCGCAAAAATACAAATACAATTTGTAAATGGTTTTGAAAATAGTGCGGGAAATACTTCCATACTAGCTCCCTGCAGAAATCCTAAGGCCCGCTCGTTAGAGCTGCTCTGTCTCTGCCGCCGAAAGGAACGTGTGAATACCTTAGCTAAGCCTGCACGATGAGCTCCTTGGGTTTCCATATACGCAATGTACTTTGCAAAGTCGCGGAATTCCTCCATGGTGGGCCTGAAGGTCATAATCTTGAAGGCTGAATTTGCGCCCGGCGGCGGCGCAGGAGCTGGTTCGGGTTCCTCTGACAGCTGCGAACTCGGCTCCGAGGACTCCGGGTGTGGGTCAGGTTCCGAGGCTGGTGGAGGAACCTCAGGGTTCTGTAGGGTCGGAGCTGGAGTGGAGTTCATGGCTTCTTCTGGGGCGGTTTCCACCGACATGCTCGCAGGTAAGCTAAAGACACAAAGACATATATAACAACCTCTGATCACGATGAACATTCCTTGAACATCTAATAACAATGAAAATGATACAACAACTGGAGTTCTAGTCAAGCCACTTCGGCGTGTGAATTACTGGATGAGTGAAGAAATGTCTTCATGATTAAAACCTAAAAATTCAAAATTAATTTACACTCAGTAGAACATACACAGTCGTCTGTTCCAAAGCACTCCCTATTAACTCCATAGTGCACTAGTTTAGCCTTTTAGTAGACACTAGTCAGAAAGCATAGTGCAGATACACGCCGTGCAGTCCTCAAATCCCACAATGCACTGCATAAAATAACGGACCACAGTGAGTACAAAATACCCACAATGGTGTCTGTAGGAAACAGCAAATAGGCCACCAATTCCCCAATTTGGCTACACGTAAAATTTCAAATTAATTTGTTTTTTTTTTAAGATAAATATGTAAATCTTATGCTCTTTAATGCATTTCACGATCCATTAAACACACTTTCGTTTTTTAAAGGTGCAGTATGTAAGATTAGCCCTTTTTTTTTTCTCGAACGGGTGAGTGGGTTGGACACTGGAACGATTCTCACCCATGTTCACAAACCTCGACCCCAGGATCTACGGTGGCCCATAAGTACCCAAGAGGCTGTTTGCAGAGCCGTTTCAGAACAGTTAGGGGCCCTAAGGGACAACTTACTCAGGGGCCCCCCCACACACACCTATCAGATTATTTCATATGCAAGAACACACAGAAATAAATACGCATATTAGATATGTTAGATATGTTAGGTGGGGTGACTATGAAGGATTCCAGCTCTGCTCCAGGATCCACAGTGGCCCAAAGAGTGTCTACAATATGACTGACAATAGGTGCATTCAAACACAAACAGGCGCTCTGGGCCAGAAGTCCGGTTTCCGAACGGGTTTTCTCAGCGACTTTATACACTAAATGTATAAGTGGATTAAATGCTTAATCCAGTGGTTTTTTTTATTTTTTTTATCATGTTCTACATATCATCATATCTGTATAAGTAAAGAGTCTTTATTTCTGATGGAAATTAAAAGGCAACATTATAGTTCTCTCACCTGGGACTATTTTATTTCTAATTCATTGCTCAAAGCTAGTTTTGATCAGATTGACTGATTAAAACGCGACCAAATTGAAATCTGTTACCAATAACTTAAAAAAAAAAAAAAAAAAAAAAAAAAAAAAAAAAAAAAAAAAAAAAAAAAAAAAAAAAAAAAAAAAAAGGGTAGTAGACACATAGCTAGTGAAGTATCTAGAGTAGGAAGTGTCGAACATGTCGAGTTGTACGTTCGTTACTACTAGTTATGACATCAGTAGCCTGTTGACTCCTCCAAGATAATGAAGTTTTAATTCGGTTCATATTCGCATATAAAATCATGAGCGGTGTTGGCGGAGGCCCCTGAGAAGGCGGTCACTTAGGGCCCTTAACTGTTCAGACACAGCCCTACAAACAGCCGCTTAGGTACGTACTCTCTTCCCACACACAAAGGTGATGTGATGATATAAACGCTGATATTGTGTTACAAAAAATATGCTGCAATACACTTTTCTGAGATATCAGGTCATCAAGATTTCTATGTTGTTGTTGTTGTTAACTCTGGAAGCAGCTGATTTGACGTTGACTGTTTTGAATTAGACATTAAATACCAGCGAACCAATTTATTTATTTTTTTTTTTTTTAAGTTTCATTTGTAGATGCAACTCTGCTGTCAGTTTTTAGCAAACCTAGATTTCATGATATACTGTAGTCACATATAGTCATCTTTTCCTTTATGACCCCATTGACCTTCAAGGAAATAACAAATAACCTTGAGCTTCAGAGCACAAAATTTCCTCTCCAAAGCAAAGGTCACTGACATTTTATATACCGTTTCTGCTCGGTTCAAATTCAACTGGATAAACACATCAGCAGATGTCGGAGAGTGTACCAATATTATCTAGGTACACACACACACACACACACACACACACAAACACAAACACAAACACAAACACACACACACACACACACACACACACACACACACACACACACAAACACAAACACACACACACACACACCCATGAGTTGTTTTTTTTTTTTCCCCACATCACAACAGCTGCCTAACATTTTATCAAGGTTTATGACATCCTTGTCTATTATTCTATTAAACATAACTACATGTTCAGCTAAAATTCTCACCGAACGACATTTTAACCGTAAACGAACCGTTCACGATACGGCTTTACAAACCCCAGCTATGAAAATGTCAATCTGGAACCTATCAGTGATAAAACTGTGAGCGGAGGGTATTTTTAAAATGCCGTAGCAACTCTTTTAGAACGAGTTTCTTATTATTAGTCAGAGTTTCTGTGCTGAAGTTAATTTAGATTGTGAAAATTCTTTTTTTCAAGTTGGTATTTTCAGTTAAGCGATTTCTTAATTTCTTTTCTGACAGTTTGCGCTGTCCAGTTTAGGCAGAACTGTAGGTGACTGAGGTGATGTTCGGTCTACAAAGTACCAAACAGAACTAACCATCTGCTTACCTCAGTGACTTCGTTCCTGCTCACTCAGCCTTTCTGTACCTGAGCAACTGTGATTAAAAACTGCTTTAGTGAGCTTACCCTGTGGGCAATATTGGCATATTATAACCCAGTAGTTTATTATAGTGTATATAATAAAAACTGTAATATTATAAAGTGCACTTGCATGACTTACAAAGGTACAACAAGCTTAATGAGCACAAAAAGTGTCCATCAAAGCATGCCATTAAATTCCTGACCATCTCTGTGATACCAACCAAACCAAGTGGAAAATGTGCAATGTGACAAAAGAAATTAAAAATCAAACTCTAGCGGTTGCTTTAGAAACCCAACATGATGTTGGCACCCCACACTCACTCTCCTTCAAATATATTTGGAGACAGAAACAAATTTCAGCCATAAACCATAAAAGATAAATGCAAATAGTGAAGTTAACGTCCACGTATTCATTTAATCTGGATCTGAATTATTTGTCATTTATACTTAACATTAAGTTCCCAAATTTGTGAAGTTATCACTTATATTACAGCAACTAGAACCCATTGTTCCCTCGCCAGCTTCTTTTTTCCTCTCTTGAAGTTCATAAGAAAAAAATAAACACCATGTCATATGCCAAGAACCCAAAAAAGCACAATGTGCTCTGTCCTGAAGACTCTCCTGTGGTGAATCTTATGGACTGTTACAAAGCGCTAACACTGGAGACTCCTTCCATAAATGTTAACTAAACATCTCCACTGATTCTTCTTTGTTAAACAGTACGTTTTAATTATAATAAGTGAGCTAATATAAACCTGGGATTGGAAGGAGAGCTGCAACTACTGTCAGAACTGCCGTTAAAGAAGATGAATCCGCATCAATCAACTGATTAACCAATCAGATTCAAGACTTCAGCATGGGTCTACTCTGCAGGGATATTCAGCTTTCCATACTATCTGCAGCTCTACTTTACAAATGAACGTATAAAATCAGTAACTAATGGTGAAGTGATTGCATTCTGGGACAAAATGTCAAAACAGCATTGAATCATTGAATTTGTATAATAAGCATATTCAAGGAAGCCTTTCTAAATTCTCCTTACACTTACAAATACTCCTTACACGGTGATAATGTTTGATTTTGATGTTTGTTTAGATCTGCTACCGTTTATTTCCCCTTGTTACTCTTTAAGGTTACTGCAGATTAACAGTAACAAGGTTATAATATAAGTTTGTGAATCTAATGGGGGGGGGGGGGGGGGGGGGGGGGGGGGGGGGGGGGGGGGGGGGATGGGGTGTTTGTGGCGTCTAGGGTTGTTACAGTGTCACAGCTGCACATTTAATCACAGTGTGTGTTACCTTTTGCTTTTGGTTATATATGCAAGGATGTTCAAGGAGACTTTTTGCAATAAACTTCCGCTTTAATTTTCACCATCGGCTTGTTTGTTATACCCTAAAAACCAGGATATTTCAGATTAGGTCATTATACTGTGAAAATTTCAAACCATAACACCCCGCCATCTCTCACCTGGGAGCACACACCTGCCATCATGCATGAGAATTATTTCTCTTTCAGTATTAATAATACTGATCAGGAGGAGAGGTTAGATGTGGATTTTTTTTAAACTATTTTTTAAATACCTTTAATAATGATTTTTAATATGGGGGTAAAAATGCAGGGTAGTGAAGAAGCAGAAGCAGAAGCTGGTGGTGTTCAGGGCCTTTTTGGCTGCACTATCTAATCTACATAACAAGCAGGCAAACAAGTGCAAATAAAATGCATGCATGCTGGCTTAGAGAAGAGTAAGTATTACTACACCAAACACTTTAACACTGCCGACGTTTCCAGTGTGTTTCATGCACGTGAGGATCAGAGGGTAGTGTGTATATGATGTCACCCAGCTGTGCTGTAAGCTTATAGATGCAGCGTTAAATGGCTCTTTGTGTACGAATAGGATCACTAGCAGGCCGTAAATATGCACAGCTCTACCACTGCTCATCTGAACACTACACTCAAGAGGTTTCCTGCAGATGATCCCACATCTGCCCTGAGTTAAATAACCAATCTGAGATTAACAAGGATGCTCAAGTTCCCCAGTTTTAACTGCTTTTGACACCCGTCCATTCCTCCATAATAATAATAAAAAAAAAAAAAAGTCAACATGTCCGACCGACGACAGCCCTGCAATATTTCCGCCTACGACACCCTCCTCTATCGCTTTCAAACGCTATATAATCCGTTAAGAAGTGATTAAATAAAATATTACCTCCTGCTTTTGTCTTTATGCTTCTTTATCCAATTATCGTTTGCTTGGCTTTATCCCTTTTTTCCGTCCAGCTAAACGCTCGATTAATGCTCCATCGCTAAAACTGGGCCTCTCTCCGTGCTGCAGAATGTCCGCGCTTCCTGATTGGTCCGAGCGCACGCGTACCTTTCATGAGGACAAACAAACCGAGATTCTCATTGGCCAATTTGTTTAATTGACGCCGCGTTAAGCCAATCATATAGCGGTCGTTTATGCCGTCTAAGGAGCACGGAAAACACGTACACACGTCGGGTGAGTCTTAAATCGACTCTAAGTGAGTCGGTTTTTATGCAGCGAAAGTAATTGATGTGATGAAGTGTAGTGGGTTCTGTCCTAAGGAAACGTAACAGTTGTGACTGCACAAAACTGGCTTTATATGTCACTAGTTATCTCTCATGTCCAAGTTAAGATCAATACAAAGTAACAGCTCAGAAAGGCCGCTTTAACTTGTTTATCTCCAATGCAAAAATCAGTCGTTTCTATGGCAACTACGAAACGGTAGTTACTAGCAGGAAGCTAAGGCACATTTTAACATCTTTCACTAGTTTTTTATGATAAATACACAGCTAAATTCAACTAGAGAAAAAGTCTAGTCTTTACTTGAATTTAATTACTACGTTTATGTACATAATTCTGCTGGGGTTTTTTTTAAAATAATGTTTGTGTATCACGTGACACCATTCACACCAATAGAAATCAAGTATACTGCTAGTTATTCAGTTAAACTGCTAGTTATAGACAACATAATCATGTTAGAAACTTTACATACATACATTTCCAAATTCTAGCTAGATATTCTTTTTCGAATAACTTATAAGTGGAATAAAGGAGTGAATAAAACAGTAATGTGCTGTTATAAGAAAATAATCCAGGACAGGGTGCTGTGATGTGGCCTACGAGATGTTACTGTTACCCCCCCAAAGCTGATTCTTTTCCTAACCCGTGTTTTATTCCCCTTATATGACATAAATTTGACAAGATTACAATAATTGATTTACTAATGAACGTGTGTGTGTTTTTTTAACTGCTCATCCTTGTAGTTGATGTTGTGGAACGTCTGCGAGATAAGTTAGTTCCTGTTACACCACGGCGCTGTTTAATACTTGATTCTGATTGGTCCACAGACGTTCTGAGGCATGCAGTTCTTTTTCAGTTAATGCAGAGCTGAAGTGGTCCCAGGCAGGACTCTCCACCCCAGCACACTGATCTAACAACAAACAAAACGACAGACAATTTTGGTTTTCCAGAAATAACTTTTAATATTTTACGGACAGCATGAAAATTTCAGCAATTGGGCGACAGCTGTATTGGACAGTCCAGATGAAAAACGGTACAAATGAAAGCGAACATTAAAGGCAATGGCAAATGACATAAAACAGTCAGTGATGAACAGCTAGACAGGCTTGAGGGTGAAAAACATGAAGGAAACAGCAGAAAAACAACAGCTTGGGCAGTAAATGTGTTTAACGATTGGCTTAAATCCAAAAATACTTCTGTGGAAGAGGTAGAGAGAGAGGACAAACACTTTAAACACTCAGCTGTGAACTTTCTATGCCACGAACAGAACCACAGCTCTCATGTTCTCTCTCTCTCTCTCTCTCTCTCTCTCTCTCTCTCTCTCTCTCTGTTCAGTAACTGCATATCAAATGCTCAAGCCCCTGTATAGTTCTAAAATGATGCTTTGGAATTAGCAACAGAGGTTTGAGATGGGATGCGTAAGAGATTAGTTCTACACAAGAGCATTTTAAGGACAAAAACCTGACAAATGTCTTGAAATAAAACATGTGAGCAGTGTCTTGAGGTGTGGTAACTGTTGTATAAGTGGAATAATTGACAAGGGGCTGTTGAATTGTCAGAAAAATAATGTAACCACAAAGGTAATTTGTGTATTCCCACCTCAGGTGTGCATTATTTTTCCAATAATTCAACGGCCTGTCGTCAATTATTCTTTCCTTATCACTTACATGATAAATAGCTATAAACAGCCGTTCCCTTGATAGTCTCTCTTTTCTCTCTTTCTTGAAGTTAATATGACAAAAAGAAATATAGCCTGGCATATTACAAAGAACCCAGAAAACACAAACGGCTCTGTCCCAAAGACTTTCCCCTGGTGTGATCCAGAGACCATTAGAATAAAGTGCTGACACTGGAGACTCCTTCCATACATGTTAAATAAACACCTCCTTACAGAAGGCGTCACCATTATGACGATTATATGTTTTTCTTTGTTAAATAACAACACACACAAAAAATAAAATTTATTAGCCTTAGATAATGCAGAACGTCTGCCATACAAGCCACTGTCAATGAGCTGTTACTACAGAAACGATAAAGTGTTACGAGTGCATTAATTACAGATGATATGAATTACAGATGGCACTACTGTCCGAGCTGCTGTTATAGGAAATTAATCAACACCTTCTGATCAATCAGATTTGAATTGTGGCACTTGAAACAAATGATAGTGCACTGATCCGTTCCATGGTAAGACACCCTAGAGATGGCCACAGTGCCATCCGGTCGATTTGAGACACACCCACACTCGTTCCCGTATGTATGGAGCTTCTTCCGGCCATCTGTTATTGCAGCCACAGGATCCCAGATTGCAGTAGTGAGATGATGCAAAGCGAAAGCAAAACTCGGTTTTGTGTACAAAATGCCAGGCTCTTTTGTCAGTATAGTATACTACATTTATTTGGTAGATGCATTTATTTTTCTGACAATCCAATCACAGAAACAGTTGAGCCCAGATGTGACTTTCTGACACTGCTGGGATTTGAACCTACAACCTTCTGGCCACTACCACCATCCTCCACTCCACACAGATTATCCTCACCCAGTTGCTGAAATAATACAAGCAAAACTAATTAGAGATTTCACATAATGTGACAATACTCTGGCTGTGGTTTTAGCACCAATTCCTCAGGGAAGGATACACCAGAGAGCTGAATGATAATAGGGACCGAATTACAAATATCCTCATGGTGATAAGAGGAAAGGGAATGGCAATTAAATGGGTTTTAATACCATAGAGATGAAAATAAAAGATGACTATTGGGGGGGGAATGAATCCAAAATTTAGGACTCAGGTGTGTAAATACAATGCTTTTATATATATATATATATATATATATATATATATATATATATAAATTTAAAGCTATGGAAATATTTGAAAGGCAGCTTGATGAACTTACTAGTACACTCTGTATAAGATATGGGATATGGGATATCTGACAGCCAAATATGATGTCACACAAAACCATATTCCTTCTATTTAAACTCCAACAGCAATGTAAATCCTATTTTCTTTCTGTATTTTTTTTTTTTAATGCAACCCTAAAAGTAAATGATTAATTACAACATACATTTAAGCGATTCATTAGAATATTCTTAATGTCCTCGTGCAATTAGTATGAAAGCTAGTTAAGTACATTTTGGGTATTTGATGATTCTATGCTAAAAACTCATACCTGTAACTTAAGAGTAAAATGCAGCCTGTCAGTAAAGAAACCTCGTATAAAAAAAAGAGAGACTGTTGCAGGAGACGGGTTAACATGGTTTACTTGGGATAAATGCATGGTTTATTAGATTCAATGTTGAGGGGAAAAAAATAATAAAGTTTTGTTTTTAGGAGTTTCAGTCATTCATATTCAGCTTCATCCTGGTCAGGGTCACAATGGAGCCCGGGAAACACCAGGCACGAGGCGGGAGAATTCACCCCGGATGGGACACCAGTTCATCACAGAGCACAGAGGAAGCTGGAGAATCCGAAAGAAACCCACATGAAACACAGGGAGAAAATATGAAATTTCACACATACAATAATTGGAGCTCAGGGGATTCTGGAGAATCCTGGAGCTGTGGAGCAGCAATGCTACCCACTGTGTGAGCTTTAGTCTCTAACTGTATATCTACATCGTGGTCCAACAAGGTGGGTGTGTAGAATAAAGTAAGAGTATAGTGTTTATACACACACATGCACCCACGCGCACACACACACACACACACACACACACACACACACACACACCACTGCTGTGCTAAAAATGAACCACACCACCCAAACAATGCCTTGTATCTCCCATGCAAAGCAAAAGCAAACCGACACCAGTCATGCCCTTCTGATCTGCGTTTGCACCGGAACAGTGTGTACACTTCGTGTAATGAAATCCTAGAGCCTTTCAGATTTAGCATTTAAATACCAAATAACCCCAAGAAAAAAACAAAACAAAAAACAACCAAGACAAATTGTTCCATATAAAAGGAATAAGGTTTATTGAAAAATATCGCACTCAACACAGTGCAAGAAAAAAACAAAAAAAAAAAAACAAACAGCACCTAAAACTACATAAAATCGCTAAATACAAGTGCTAAAAAATATACAATTTCAATTTCAGAATATACATTTCCAGTCAATGCAATATTAGAAATTATTGAGGTATAACAAAACTCTCTGGCCTTAGGCGTTTATTTATCAAATATTGTGTGATAAGAACAAAGTGTAGAACTTTGAGATATGTCATTAAATATTCACTGAACAGGAGGTGCACTTGGTGATCATTTGTTCGGAGAATTAACAGTCTGACGGTTTCCTTCTGAAGCCCATGGTGGGAGAACGAGGGATAACCGGATTGCATAACGGGAATAAAACAAAAGCAAAAATAATAAACGTGGAATTTCTAAGCACATACAGTAGTTAGAAAGCAAAGCCAAGACAAAGTTAAAGGGATAACAAAGCTCATTTTATGCATATGAATTTTTAATATAATAGAACTGATTAGCTTTTAGTTAAATCACCCATGAAGGAATACGTTCTAGGGGGTGTCGAAATAAACGGCTGTTAGACAAAAAAAATCTGATCTGAATCAAATGTTTTAAAAAGGATCCTGATGCCAGTGCATGCCTACATACCTGCTATCAAAATATGTCCACTTATCCCTGGCCAAAAAAAAAAAAAAAAAAAAAAGGATTTTTGCTAGAAGCAAATAGTGCAGTTGTGCGTAGCGGAAGGTTTTTTTTTCAAAAAGATGTGCTGGTGCAGAGTAATTCAGGAATTACATTTCATAACGGGAAGCTCCTACACCTAAAAACATCTCTACAAAGCTATTATAAGAGGTCTGTTAATATAAGGTGGGTATTGGGAGGGGAAGATCTACCTGATGGGCTAAATAAAAAGAGAGCAGGTTACGAAGTACAGCCCTGCTAAGAATCGGACCAAACAAACGGGTTGCGGGTGACCCTACACCCTGATTAGCTCGCGACTTGTTCGATATTTTGAAAGGTGACTTTTATCGTGGTGTTTAATTCAGTCTCGATGCGCAGCGCTGCCCTTACTAGTTCCTCGGCACGTTCTGGCGTAACAGGCGGTCATCATCGGCCGCTGCTGTAGCCGGGGAACAGCTGGGTCAGGATGGCTTGTAGAGCTTTGTTCACCGTCATCTGGTAGTTCTTTCCTAGATCGTGACGGCAGGCGGGGCAGGTGTACACCTCTGCTTTGAAGGACCGCTGGAGACATTCCTATAAAAAGAAACACAAGCGAAACAGGACCATGTGACAAACATATCATGACAGTTCTGTGCTACACGTCTGTATCACGATTTATAGGTTGGCGGAGGGAGACACAGCAAGAAGTAGGTTTCAACAGCCAATCAGTTGTGTGTTGAACATTTTAACGGTTATCACGTAAACCATAAGTTTTAGCATCATTTTGCTGGCACTTTGGCAAACCTAAATAGAAATGATACCTATTGGACATGATTGTTTTTAGCACATCGTTCACCTCTACCTTTACAAAGCATGTCTTGTCTTTGTTAACAAAACAACATCAGTATATGGGGTTTTTTTTTTTTTTTTTTGGCTGATATATTTAGAGCTCTAAATATTGGTCAGACAGATCAGATGCAGAGCAGAGATCCTGAACCCACCATGCAGCATCACATATGATGCAAGATCTGTTTTGCACTCGTGACATGCACTGGAGGATTAGATGTTTCAGGTAAAGAACAACTGAATAGCTGACACTTCGAACAGTGCATCCCTCATTTAAACTGATGTGCTTTTTCTGAAAACATTACATGATGCGCTCAGCCTCACCCTGCAGACGTTGTGCTGGCACTCTGTGGTGATGGGCTGGTAAACAACTTCTTGGCAGCAGATACACAGGAAAACTTCCTCCACCTTGTTTATGAATCTCTGCAAGAACAGAAAGGTTGGTTAGTGAACTGGGTTCAGTGACTGGGCAGACAATTGCATTTCGCAGTAAAACAAGTGTGTGTGTTTATTTTTATTTATTTATTTATTTTAACTGCAGTGCTACATTCGATGAACCTCTGCGCATTTTGTACCAACTCTCAACGAATGAGAACTTTTCTGCAAGCTGGACACATTGGATCTAGCTATCAGAAAATAAACATTGTACATACTGGTCCTAGATTTAAAGACTCCATGGCCTCATCCCAAAGTTTCTTGTTGAGCTCGTCTTCCTTGATCAGGGTCTTCTGCTCCTTGGTCAGCTTGTAGGCCTCCACTTTGACCTTCTTGGGTGTGCTCTTAGATGGTGTAGTTTTCTCCTCATCCTCAACTAAATCAGACACAGAGACAGCATGAAATTAGACAAAGTGACAGTAAACCAACAGCAAA
This sequence comes from Pangasius djambal, assembly GCA_022985145.1. Classification (NCBI taxonomy): domain Eukaryota; kingdom Metazoa; phylum Chordata; class Actinopteri; order Siluriformes; family Pangasiidae; genus Pangasius; species Pangasius djambal. Next base: position 14,039,318 of record CM040985.1, read on the forward strand.
TTTCTCTTCATTCTGATTGCTCATGTTGATGTGATGAGTACTGTAGAAAGAAATTTTTTAGGGCTGTTTTATTTGAAAAGATTCCAAACATGCAGAAAGTGTGAGGGTTAAATTTATCTCTATAGTTTAGGACAGACAACAATTGACAATCAGACAATATATAAAAATAAACTATTATTATTTCTTTAAGATATACAGTCTATATTCTGTTTGCTTAAAAATACACTACTAATTAACCACTAAAACAGCACTGAAGCGGTTTAATGCTGATCACAACTACAAAAATCCTAAAAATAACTAATTACAGGGCAGCTATCATTTTCAGGGTTACATAAAAAAAAAAAATCCAGTCACATGGTACAGCAGACATCTGCAGTTACTAATGGAGCAGAAGGCCTTGAGAAAAACACGTGTACAACACATGCAGTGCTCAGAAAAGTACCAGGACCAGGTATTCAGGAAGTTGAACAAGTTGCACTTGCCTGCCTGAGATTTCCGCTTCCTCTTGCCCTTGGTAGGCGTTTCAGCCACCTCGTCCTCGTTCTTATTCTCCTTTTCCTTCTCCTTTGCTGCCACTGCTTCCAGATAACCTTCAGGATACTGCAGGGTATAGCCGAACATGCGGTTAACAGCATGCAACTGCTCGTGTTTGCCCATACACAGGACAGGGAACACAGCTATATATCCAGCTACAGCTGCATTACCTGCATGATGAGGCCAAGCTTTTTAATGCGTTCTTTGCCATCTCGGGTCCACGGGGCCGGTTCATCGTCATTCCTTTTGAGCAGGTATCGCCATACTAGGAAGCCTGACTTGCCCTTCTCTGGCCAGTACTTCACCACCTGGTAACAACAACAACAAGAGAGAGGAACAACAGACAGTTAATGGTGCAGCCCTAGAAAAGATGTCATTTTTTGCCTTCCTTAATTAAAAACAACTGACTACAATATCAGAGTCTAACAAAAGTCATTCAGTATGTCAGACATTACCTGATTTTCATACATATTAAACCACAAGCTTTTTATTCTAAACTGTTTTACATTTTTTCAGCCTCTGCTGAGACAAGGTCTACAGACAAGTGCATTTTCTTTCAGATTCACAAAACTAAGGCTCAGAGAGCCAATAAAGCATCCAAGGACAGAATTTATATTTTCTAAATGAGTCCAAATGTGTTTAACATTTAATATTTGACATAATTGAATAAAATGCTATCAAGGTAACATTCTGAACCACAGTAAGAAAATATTTTGTTCCTGAAAATAGGCATATACGCTTGTACAGCCTGTGAAGATGCCTAAAGAACCAAACAAGCTTTATATCATTTTCCACTCCCTTACAATTTCTCTTCGCATTCTGATGCATTTTAATAGCACATGCACTCTCTCAGCGCTTTCACCATGCATGCCATCACACACACCTTGTAAATGCCATCATATCTGTTCCCGTCTTCTGGGCAGTATTTGCTGTGTTTGCGGCCTTTAGAACTGCGCACCACCCTCACAGGCTTCCCCGCCTTCCAGTCCTTTGCCTCGGCGCCATCCTTCTCGTTCACCGGCGCGTTGCAGTTCAAAGCCAGCGCCCTGCGACATTAACACCATTAGTAAGAACAGGAGGCAAGAGAACACAGCAATCCAGGTCCAGCACATCATATCAATAATTTGACAGATTTTTAAATAGGTTTGCATATATAAACACACACATACAAGTGGGGTTTCTCCACTTGCTCAGACATGTCTAACTGCTTCATCTGAAAGTTAGTGACTTTGAAGAAGGCTGTATCTCCACCCACTCGCTAATGTAAAAACACATGAATTCACACTGTATATTCATAAAACCATTTTTCTAAAAACCAAATATTTTTTTTGTGATATTCAGAACGAAATCTCAGTTTCTACATGAATGGCCAATGACTACATTGTGTTAACTGTGCAAATTTAGGCATATTTAATTAGGGCAAGCCTCATTTGCATAAACTTTCAAGAATCAGTAATCAACTAGCTAAGACTAAATCATTAAAAACAAAAATACTATTTATATATTTATATACTATATCATTTTTCTTTAAACAATTTCATTTAACTTAAATACAAGAAAATTCAGTACAAACAAGTCTGCATCATCTGTCCTGACAATCTGAAGTCTCAAAAATAGTTTTCAAACTATATCACAAATTTATAATTTATTCAAAAAAAATAAAAATAAAATTAAAAATTAAAAAAAGGCAGAAATGCAAGACTAACACACTATACCAGAACCAGAAACTGCAGTTAAATGGACACTTTTCCTTCTAGGATCCATTTTAAAAATAATAATAAACTCATGCTATGCCTATGCCTTCATCATGCACTCGTCCATTATTAGCCGATACCAACCTGTTCATATTGGTGAGTTTCTGATCGCAGGATTGTTCGGCAGTTCGCTTGTTACCAGAGAGATCTCGACCACCAGAGCCTGTGTATGTAAACTCGTTACCATCATCCTAAACGACAAGACAAAAATAAATCAATCAGCTTTATCTCTCATTAAACAGGGTTAAAGTAGGGCTATGCTTACGAGTTTTGGCTCGAAATTAAAACAGTTAACTAAAATATTGATGAGCTTAACTGAATTTAGTCAGCTAACATCAGGTGTTGGTTTAAGGGCATGAACAACACAGGCTTGCCATTCATACGTCTGCTAAAGTTTCATATCAATTCCAAAGAAATTATATCTGCTATTCTGATTCAAGGTGATAAAATGATTAAATACAAATAAACGTTGCATCTGAATTGGCTAAATAATACTACAATAAATAATCCTGATGTTAATACTGAGTCTCAATCATGATAACTTTAACCATTATCATGCAGTGATGGTTGTTCAAACAAAATGGTTATCTTAGGACAAAAAGTCCCAGCACCAGACTAAGCACCATTATATCCAAATCCGTTTCATTAACGCCGCCAAACAACAATCCCAACATACCACGTCGTCTTCATAGCCTCCAGCCAACACTAGAGAATAAGCACCGTCGTTGCTTCTGCCATGGATCCCTGCAACGTGAGGCCTGTGGACTCCAGACTCACTCACCTGGTGTGCAAGAAGCACATTTTTACAAGCTTATATTAAGAAACAGGTTAATTAAAGTAGTAGGTGGCTTGTAAGATGCACGACCAGCTCACCTGCACTCTAAACTTCCAGAGGGTACCCACAGGGACTCCCGGCACGGGCCCGTAATGGTTGGAGGGAACGATGGTACACTGTTTGGTGCGGCCCACACACG
>CM040985.1:14042679-14060010 GCA_022985145.1 Pangasius djambal
TTTTTTTTTTTTTTTTTTTTTTTTTTTTTTTTAAATACACACACCCCAGAGAAGACATTTTGTCTGAATCGGTTGAACGGTCATGATCCCATACGCAAATAATTACAGTAAGACTTGGAAAGCTTTTAGATTAATATTTACAACACAGTGCTGTTGAATTCTCGATTTTAACTGGTCAGAAGGCACTGATCACTCTTCTATAACCACAGATTTAATGATGGTGCTAGCTCCAAATCAGGTGCTTATATTAATGCGCTTATTCTAATACGTTATTGCTTCAAAATTAAGTGTTTATAACTTGTTTTGTGGATGTTCCACAACAGTATGCAGTCAAACTTCATATATATTATTTATTTTATTTTTTTGACCATTTATAGTATAATATATATAACATATATTACACTATAATTAGTCAAAAAGTATGACATGACATTCTTTAATAAGTGAAAAATTGTTAGCAAATTGAGGTGGTATAATAAGCTTATAATCAAATCTTATATGAAAATCAACAGCAGCACAACCTCATGATTTTTTATATTATAGTAGTAAAATCCTTGGATTCTTTAGGTCAATAAAGGTGTAAAGATGATAGATGTTCCTATGCCATTTGTTTGGTTTCTTTGACACACACCAGCTCATCTATGCAGTTATCCAATCAGCCAATGTGGCAGCAGTACAATGCATAAAATCATGCAGATACAAGTCAAGCGCTTCAGTTACCTTTCACATCACACATCTGAGTGGGGAAAAAGTGCGATTGCTGTGACTTTAACTATGGCATGGTCTTTTTCTAGTGTTCAACTGTCCAGTTTGGGTGAGTCTGTGACCATGATAGGCTTCAGATTCTTATTCTTGGCTGACGGGAGTGGAATCTGATGTGGTCTTCTGCTGTTGTAGCCCATCCACCTCAAGGTTCGATATGTTGTGTGTCCTGAGATGCTTTTCTTCTCACCATGTTTGTCAAGAGTGATTATATGAATTACTATATCCTCTGGCCATTTTCCTCTGATCTCTCTCCTCAATATGGGGTTTCCCACAGAACTGTTGCTCACTCAATTTTTTTTTTTTTTGGACCATTCTGTGTAAACTCTAGAGACTGCTGTGTGAAAGTCCCAAGAGATCAATTTCTAAAACACTCAAACCAGCCCACCTGGCACAAACAACCATTCTACGGTTAAAGTCACAGAGATCACATTTTTCCCCTTTTTGATGACTGAAATTAACTGAAGCCCTTGACCTCTACCTGCATGATTTTTTGCACTGTGCTTTTGCCACATGATTGGCTGATTGGATAACCACACGGACTGGCGAGTGTATGTATGTGTGTAGGTAGACACACACGCGCGCACACACACACACAAACATTGAATAGCAGTGGGGGGCGGGGGCGGGGGTTGGTACACCCTCCTTCAATTCTATGTTTTATTTATCAGGCCCTAAATAATAATTGTGTGGCTCTCACCAACTTTTATAAACAAACAAATAACCTCAGGTAACAACAAAAACACAACAGATTTCAATATGCAGTCATTTCTGCAAGTAAAAGAACTTTCCTACTTCCACAACCATTAAGAGAGTAATTAACAGCCAGGTGTTACTAATGAAATTCACAAGATTAGTTAATCAAGGAGCATGTTTACCTCTATAAAAACAGAATTTTTGGCACATTGGTGTTCTGGCACACTCAGGCCTACATCATGCCAAGAAGAAAGAACATCAGCCACGACCTCAGAGAAGCAACTGTTGCTGCTCATCAGCCTGGAAAGGGTTATAAGGCCATCGCCAATCAATTTGAAATTCGCCATTCTACAGTGAGAAGGATTGGTTACAAATGGCCTTCACGACAGTTGCCATATCTCCCAGGAGTGGGTGCCCCAGCACTTTTAATGCTCAGGGAGATAAAGCAAAACCCAAAAGCTACATCATGTGACATACAGGCCTCTGTAAGCATGTTAAATGTTTATGTTCATGATGGCCAAATTGGATCATAACAAACCACAAAAGGTCTGTAACGATATCCTTCGAACTGATGAGACGAAGATGCAGATGTCTGGTCATCATGCACAGCGCCATTTTTGGCAAAAACCAAACACAGCGTGTCACCACAAACACCTCACACCAACTGTCAAGCATGGTGGGGGAAGGGTGATTTGGGCTTGTATTGTAGCCACAGGACATTGGAAACTTGCAGTCAATGAGACAACAATGAACTCCACTTTATACCAGATTCTTTACACCTATTCTTGAGACAAATGTGAGGCCATCTCTCCAGGAGCTTACGCTGGGCCAAAATTTGGTCATGCAACAGGACAGTGATCCCAAGCGCACCAACAAATCCATATCTGGCCAAAGAAGAAAAAAATCAAGGTGCTGAAAAGGCCAAGTCAAAGTCCTGACCTCAACCCCACTGAGATGCTGTGGCAGGATCTTAAGAGAGCTGTGTATAAACGAATGCCCTCAAACATTAATGAACTGAAGCAATGTTGTAAATAAGGGCGGAAGAAAATTTCTCCAAAACAAGATTCCTACAGAAAACTTTTACTTCGAGTTATTGCTGCTAAAGTTGGCTCTACATGTTACTAATTGTAGGATGTACTTATTTTTTTCCTCAGCAGGTTTCTGAATGTTGGTTTACTTTTTGGAAGAAATTACTACATACTGTAATCTGTCAGATTTTTTTTGTTTGTTTGTTTATAGAACTTGGTGAGGACCACACAATTGTTATTTGTGTGTGCGTGCGTGTGTGTGTATTTTATTGCATTTTATAGATACACACAGAAAATATTAATGGGCACTTTTATCCTACAGAACGGATGCAAACCTTACACTACAAAGACAGAACGTGGTATCACATACTTTGCCCCAATCTCTCTGGCTGGACGAGCTGGCTGACGCCATCTTTGCTTTCTTCTTGCTTTCCTTCAGCTTCTCTCCAGCCAGGACGACCTCGCTCGCGTCATTCCGACACTCGGGGCAGTACCTGCACACGAGGCAAAGAGCATAAGAATATTAATAAATCACTCCTTCAAATCTGACCTATATGACAGACACCCTTGTACTACTCCTACAGCTGGAACGTAATTGAGCTTAGCGTATTTCACTTGTTAGATAGGCTGTTCTGAAGCTCCTCACCAGTCCTCATCAGTTGGGATGGTGGTGAGAGGTGGGTTGAGGCAGTATGTGTGGAAGGCCATGTCACACTCATCACACAGCAGCTGTTTGTCTGGGTCCTGCTTCACACCACACACACGGCAGTTACACCAGCGGCAGTTTTTCTTGGGGTCGTCCTTACAGTGTTTACACTCGGGCCCATTGGATCCTGAACACACACACACAAAAAGACAAATACATCAAAGTTCACGTTCACAAAGTTCATGTTCACATACATTTATATTTGTGGCTTGATTTAAACGAACAGGTCATACAATTTAATGCTATTTGATTGCACCTTCTAGTGATGTATTAAGGTGAGTGAAATACTGAACAATGAGCAACTTACTCTTCAGAGGGCTGTCAGAAGCGGCTGCGGGTCCCTCTGAGCTTCCAGCCTCTTCGATTTTGTAGATTTCATTCACAAACAAGATCCGGCAGTCGTTCAGAGAGTCACCAGCATCCCTGTGATACAATCACCATCAGTATGCAATCTCAAAATAAACTATCTATGTATATCTGTCTCTGTATACACACAAGCCCTGGTCTTAGCACCTCTATGCACTGTTTCCACTGCAAGGTTAAAAATCCACTGGCATGTAATGTCTCAGCTCCACCTACCCGAGCAGTATTTTGCCAAAAATCTCTCGCTGGGTGCGTGTCTCCCTCTTCCTCTGGATCTGAGCATCGTACCAGTAACCACGCTCTTTGGGCTCATCGGGGTTGTAGTTCACCATGACCACCATGCCCTCCTCCAGCTGGTGCCATTGGTAGATAGTGCGGGCGCGTGGGCGCACGTCCTTCCCCTGGAGCTGCACCACTCCGTTCTCCGGGTAACTGCAGGACAGGCAAACGCAGTTTGTGGTGATAAGAAAAAAAAATTCTGCTACTGCTATTATATTTGTGAATTCTTCAAATCGGTAAGCAAATAATTCAGCTTGGGTATATTTTCCATCTTGGAGTGGTAATCACACAGTGAGGTGGAAATGTGTAGCGAATAAGCTCACTCTTCGTATTTGATGTGGTAGCGGATCTCCTCCTCTCCATCCGTTTCCATGCCTTCGCCTTCTGCGGCTTTGGGAATTTTTGTCACATTTAAGATCTGAGCCTCAAACCAAGCTCCCATATTCAGGTCTCTGGCGTCTACAAACTCATTTATCTACAAGACAGTTCATAAGAACATATAGTGAAATAATACCAGGAATATAATGGACAGTACAACAAACAGCCTGTCTGTTACTCCAAAACTTGTACTGAGTAATAAACAGTTCACTTTGTAGTGCAAGAGAGATGTAAGCAGCTGAATAGCAAGGGGTTCACTGCACTCTTTACCTTATAGAAGCCAAAGCCCGGGTCAATGAGGTCACTCTGGGCTGAGGTTCCAGCGCTCTGACCCTCACACTCTCCGTGAGTGGAGCTCTTATCCGACTCGCTCTGACCTGAACCGCAGCCCGAGTCGGAGTCTGACAGCTCGGCCTCCTTGTCTTTGGGCAAAGAGACTGCAGGAAGCGCCTGTCTCACGAGTAGCTGAACAATGTCATTCAGGCCCACATTGTAGTCGAAAATAGTGTGGCCATCCTCCATCTGTAACACAATTAAAGGGTTAAAGATGCTGCTTTGAATGCTAGAAGGATCAAAAATCGTTTTTAATGGCTCTATAAAATAAAAATTGCAGTTTATAAAACATTTGCTTTTTGCCAACTGACAACTGTACAAACATCAGGTCTGTAAATAACTTCATAGGGAACTTCATATACTTGTGTCTAATACACTGGATATGAACAAATTAATTCGGGAATCTTTCGCAGCGGCATTTACACAACAAATGTGTTGTTCATGGGAGAGAAGAAAAAAAAAAAAAAAAGGTTTATCCTACGAGAGCTCCTGAGGTTGTGTAAATTAATGCAAGTAGACTCACTAACAAACATCAGTTGATCAACTTCAAATCGTATAAGTGCAATTTTATACACGATTTACGCTATTGGGTTTAAATCACTTATTTGTTATGAAAATCCTGATACTCAATCATTTACATTGACGACTTGAAAGAAAGAAATCTAAGACTAGCCAATCAATTAGGACAAAAGAAACCGCACTCTATAAAAGGAGGAAGAGTTATTGTGTGCTTTAGGGGAGGAGTGTAGGGTAGTGTTCGGTGTATAAACCTGATATGGATCTGTTACAGCAGCACATGTTTATAAAAAGCAACGAATCAAGAAATGATGGGGGATGGAGGTGTGCGGGGGGAGAAAGAGGAAGTGATCCACCCTATCGAACGCTTTAGTGCCCATGACATTTAACTGACTGCATAAATTTCCCATATTTTCCATCATGCTTGTACACTTTTTTTGCAACACTAAACCTCACACATGTATGTGTCTTTTTATCCAACCTGTTTGCCTCTGTAGAAGAGCCTCTGTCTCTCAGGCTCAACGTTGAAGAGCTCCATGATTCGCAGCCTCAGCTCGTCCACTTTAGTGAGTTTGGACAGGGAGTCGACCCTGTGGGTCTCCTTACCGTCCATAGTGCGCACCTGGATCCACATTGCAGCAGCCCTACATCGACACGACAGTCAGACACAACAAAGATGTAAATCTATTGCACGCTGCGGCTTAACTCTTATCATGAAAACGTGTCATATACAGCTGAAACATTTGCAGAACTATTTACAATAGTAGCCAAAGTTCCTACTACCGTCACCGCTGTGCCTCACACCATCGTCAATCAGATCAGATGATGAGATTTATGACTTGCTAATCAATTTAACATAAAAAGAACTAAAAGTGTAGTTTATGAGTGGCTTCACTGATATACAGACGCTGTTAGCAAACCGAAACATCATCATTCATACACCATGTATTGTGAAACTGTTCACATATTTCTGATATTTTATTGACTTACAGATATCAATACAATTTCCTTCCCTAGGGGTCAAAAGGTGAGGTATTGGCAAATAAAAAAAAAAAAAAGAAAAAAATCCACTCTGAATGACTCGCATTCTAGTCTTTATAATGTGTGACTCTCAGTGGCGACTGAAATGAATTGTAAACTCCACTCTGGAGTTTCACTCTGGCTGTGGCCTACATTACCCACAATGCCGTTCGACTACCTGCTGACAGTGGACCAGTGGGATTTAGCTTTTGCTTCATCTCTACCTTAGGAGAGTGATGCAGCGGTGCTTTAGTCCTTTAGCCTGTCCAGCTCTCTCACTTCCTCATCTGTACACACTGATCAAACCGACCAGCCTGCAAATCTTCAGCTTTTGTGCTGAAAACACCATCGCGCTTCTCGTCTCATAGACTGTTCGAACTAGAGTCACACTGCGCTGTACAGCTACACTGATGATCAATGTTCCTAGAAATTATTTGTACAAGGTATAACGATCAGATTTCACCATGTTTCTATTAAAAGATATTAATGCACTTAACAATAACAATGTCCTCCCTATGACGTCAATAGGGCACACCAGCAAACTTCTCACAGGATTAATGAAAATAAAGCCTTAACCAATAGATTACTACAAGAATCACTAAACACGTCACAAATATTTGGATGTAAGGCTATATAATGGGTTTCAGGGTGGAGTTTTGCATTTTTAAGTGGAAATGAAGCTGTTCCACTGATGAACTGCATCCGCTAATGTGAGGGCGGAAATGCGCTCCGGCCCCCTGCTGGCCAGCTGGTGTATGACAGATATAAACACTCCCGGATTGGCACAACCTCCTGCACTAAAGCCTGCTAGTGTAATGCAGGTTATTAGTAATAGTCAAAAAAATAAATAAAAATAAATAGATAAAAAATATCCTTTAGAAATTATACACGTCGTAAGTCATATGAATAACCGTTATGAAGCGCTTAGAGAAATGCTCTTCTGATCTATAGAAGTTGGCTTAAAGTCGCCTTTGTTGTTTTAGTCATTGTTCAACCATAATGCTTTAGCCATGCTAAGATAGCTGTATGCGGAAATATGAATTACAATAACATTCTGGTTAAAAGGTTTTATTTTTGGTTTAAATACAACACTGGCACAAACAGAAAGTTAGTTAGTTAACCAAAGCTGCAGGATTGGCATTAGCCGAGCTAAGCTACATTTAACGCTATTCACTAAACTTGAATATATTTACAATTAAGCATTAATAAAAAACTAAAAACTACCCAGTTAACTGTTATTTTAATTAGTATTGGAGTAGCTAAACTTATCCTCTTACTCAAGATTACTCAATTTGCTGGAGTTTTAAGTTGAGCTCAGTACAAGAATAAAATGTGAGGATTGTGAAAGAAACTCAACTCAATTCATTCAGATTAAACTACAGCACCAACTTATTTCATCTTCAGATACAGCTACAAGTATCATCTTACTGCAAATTACATTTCCAAGAATAAAGCCGGGAGACAAAGTTACAATGCGAACCTTCTAACTAAAAAAAAAGCCCCAAAATAAGATGTTCACAGTTACCTCTGTCTTTACGTCCTCTCGAAAATAAGAAAGCAACCGGTTATAATTCAGTAAACACGCGTCAGACTGAAATACAAAAACTCTTGACTCTTAAACCTGCACTACATAAAACCTCGTACAGCGATTCAATAAAAAAAAATTGGTTCAACAACGTGTTTTCCCCTCCTGCGGCAGGCGATGCCGCGTTTCTATTGGTTCCTGTGGGCTGAAATCCACTCACAGATTGGCTTACACACCCGTCAATCACGTCTCTGACCGGAGCTTTCGACTCAGCGCGCGAAATCGAGCTCTCGCGGCAGCACGTGCCGACGTTAGGTTACATATCGCGAGATTATGCTAATGTAACGACTTTTTATTGACATAAACCTCGTTATGGTCTTTAAAAGCACTTTTAGTGTTTGTAATGTTATCATATCAGACAACATCAGAGACAATGTCTGCCAATTTTTTTTTTAAAGAAAACATTTAAGGGAAAGCCGTAAACTAAATCTCAACTAGAAAAAAACAGCATTAAACCCCCGGAATACCGACAATCCCCCCATCCTCCCCCCCCACTCCCAGATTCCCCCAAACCCCGCCTTCTGTGCTAGGATTGGCCGGTAGGTCTTACTCACGGCTTCAACGATCCAATCGTGGCACTGCGCCTGAGGCCTACTGGCCAATCCTAACGCAGAATGGCGTGTTTGTCCTTTGTGGTGATTGGCGGGAGAATGTACTGTCATAAATATAATCAAAATGGCGAAAGCAGTTGTAATTCAATGTATTTCAAACAATTTATATGTTTACATAATTTATTTTTAACATATATTTACACATAACCTAACTTTTTCGCTAATGACAGTTGAGTGGGCCTAAAATCATGACTGTAGTAATTCAATATTTTGCTTAACAGTAACCAATAGTAACATTATTTAACATGTTAACATTTAAATAATTAAATGTTAGTAAAAATGTCAAACCCATTGGTAATAAACAACTACTTATAATTGATTCATTTTTGTTTAGGGTTCAGTCTTTAGACCTTGTTTAGACCTTGTTCAAGGACTTTTCATATTTCATGGTTGGTGAAGTTCAGAAAATAAAAATTGTTTTGTAAAAGTAGTTTGACTTCAAACAATCAGAAGTTACATCAAAGGATAAATATACATAAGGAATAAAACATGTCAGGATGTGCTGTTATAGGAAAATAATAAGATGTTGTGATGTAAAGATGATTATTTTCCTATAACAGCACCCTCTGCAGTGTTTTATTCCTCTTATACCACAGCAATTCACCAACTAAAATTTATTAATGAAGATACATTGTGCTTTTTATCCATTTATAGATACAGTTCATGTAGAACATCCACAAGACCAGTTAGTTCCTGTTATCTCATACTTTATAGCAGCTATAAACAGTCATTCCCGCACCAGCCTCGCTTTTTCTCTCTCATTAAGTTAATAAGACAAAAAAAAGTTACAGAGAAACCCCAGAGAAAGTGTGTCCCATGTCGGAGACCGTCATGACACCACGCTGACACTGAAGACTCCTTCCAAAAATTTTAAATAAACATCTCTTTATAGAAACTTTCACCATATCAAGGATTATAGACTTTTCTTTATTAAATAACACCTCATGTATTTATTAATTAATTATTTGTCTTAGATTATGTGAAGTGTACATACAAGTCCCAGTGAATGAGCCGTTACTATAGGAAATGATAACATATTAGACAATCACATTAATGTAAACCTGTGGCTTGCCTTGCAGCTGGAACTACTTTCAGAGCTGCTGTTATAGAAAAGTAATCAACACCTTCCGACCAATCAGATTCAAGAACAGCATTGTAGTATAAATGGATATAACATAACCATTAATATCTAAGTTATACAAAACAGTTTGTAGACATTAAAGAAAATACTTTAGTAGGACACTATACCTTTTATACCTTTTTACTTTTAAACATTGTTATAAACATACTTTACTATTTTTGTTTTTATTAGGGGCCAAGCACCAAAGGTGCATAGGCACCCTATTGTTATTCTATGTTTCTTTTTAATGGGCGAAGCACTGAAGGTGCATAGGCACCCTATTGTTATTATTCTATGTTTTCTTCTTCTTCTGGCTAGGGTGTCTATGGGAGCCCATAGAACCATCTGGGAAAAAGCTATGAAATTTGGCACACTGATTGGGGAGGGTCTAAGAAACATTCTGACCAAATTTGGGCCAAATGTTGCCAATGCTCTAGTGCCACCATCGGGTAAAATTTGGGCCTAATTTGGAAGTACATTTATGGTCATAACTTTTGAACTGCGTGTCCAAAATTTAAAAGGCATCACTGGATTCCCTGGATTGAGACAAGTTCAGTGCACCCTATGATGTTTGTTTAGATTTTCAGCCATCTTTTATTTTGTCAAGAACATTTTTTTCACTACTCCTCCAACAAATTTTGTCCAATCATCAACAAAATTGGCACTCATCATCTTCAGAGTAAGCCTCACAAATTATCAAAAGAATTCTGAATAGTGCAAAGGGTTTGCCTGTAATGGGCCAAGGAATCTGACGGCAAAGCTGCCAAACAGGAAGTGAGGCTGTATGGCAGCAACGACTTTGCACACTGACACAAAACTTGGTAGGCATCTTCAGGACCATGACCTGAGGCTATGCAACAAATTTTGGTCAAAAGCTACAATAACATGCTAAAATATGTTATATATCTAACTGCTGTTTTTGCTACTCCTCCTCAAATTTTATCTTATCTTGTGGATTGTATAGTGGCTCACATCATCTTGACAGTGGTCTGGAAAATGCTGCAGCAATGCCACCCTGCTGCCCATTTGTTCTTCTAGACCGTTCCTTCTACAGTCAGAGAATTCCACCACTGTCTGTAGTCAAAACATACACATCATGAGTGAAACTACAAATCACTCTTGAATCCCTTTGCCTAAAGTTATGGCTCTGCTTTCCTGTGATTGTTTAGGCAACAATTGTAGCGTGTCTGTGAATGTGAGGCTCTGGGCCCAGGGTGGGTGCATGGCCCCCGAAAATGCTGTAAAATGCGTGTAAAATAAGACTCTAATTGTAGAGCATTTGTGCATATGACAATAAAGCTCTTAAAGTAGTTCTTAAAGTGTATATATATACAGAGAGAGAGTCATTAATTAATTGTCAGTAAATATGTCAGGAACTTTTATCAGCTCCTCTCCGTCATCACTGGAAATTTGCCGCCATCTTGCGGTCACAGTGTCAGGCCGAATCCTAAATCACTTCCTTTACAGTACACTTCCTAGTACACTACGTATGACTTAAAAACATCATTTCATACTTGACGTAGTGCGCGTATGTAAGGAGTAGGGAGCCGTTAACGTGACTTTTTTTTTTTTTTTACGTGACTCCAAAATTAAGGTTTCGGTGTTTAGAGTTTTTACACTACACGCTTTCAAAAAGACGACACAGTTCACAAAAAAACACAAGTTCTGTACATTTTACGCAATTAAGCTTTAAGTTTTAAATAGCGTTTGGAACGTTTCCGAAAATTAAGAACATTAACTTGAAATAATTTCTAGGGTTTGGGACACAGCCAACATTGGTGAGGTTTTTGCTGTCTTTAAAAAAAAAAAACACCACGAGACATGGACCGAATCCAACATGTCTGTCCATATGATCTAGGTGCACTATTATACGTTGTAGAAGCCATTATATATATATCACACCCTATGTAGTGCACTTCTCCAAACTGTTTATAATGGCGCCGTTGTTCTTTGACACAATGACGTCAACGTTCTCCTGAACAATTTCCTCTTCCTGTTTCTCCACGGAAGGACTAAAAGCAAACAGCGTTATTGATTTAGAGGTACGTTTGCAAATTACACTGTAGTGGATTTTTGTTATTGTTGTCTTGATGGTCAAATGTTCAATGGGTTGACAGTCTCGTGTGTGTGTGTGTGTGTGTGTGTGTGTGTGTGTGTGTGTGTGTGTGTGATATTCAGGATCAGGTGGAAAAAATATTTTAGCTGCTTGTTTCCTTCATGGCTCAAACTTGATATGTTTTAAAACTTAAGTTTTAGGAAGCTAAGAACCATTAATTATCCAACAAACCCTTAAAAAACCATTCAAGAACCCTTCAACAACCCAAGAAGCAAGTCAGTTTAACTAAATCTTAAGTGCCAGACAGGTTCTAGATATTAAAAAGAAAATAAATAATTACCAACAGTTTGGAGTTTTAAGACTGTTCGTTAAATATATAAAGAAAGAAAGAAATAGGAACTAAATTTTCAGTCAGTTATTCCAAATGTTCATGTTCGCGAACATTAGGAAATTTAAAAGCACTCATTTCCAGACCTAGAAATGTATGAAAAAAAAAAAAAAAGAAGTGTGGAAATTCTGTTACCAAAGTGGGACCCAGACCCTACAGTTTCCGTAATGTGTAACACATAATGATACTGTTATGAACATTTTTGAAAAAGTCTGGAATTTTTCCTAAGAAAAGAAAGGTTTCAGCTTTTCACAACCTTGTCAAGAATGTCAGCTCTGAGGTTGCAGCAAGTTCACTACTTCTCTAGATTACGTCTTTCTCTGTCAAGACTAATTGTAACCTTACCAGAGTGGGCTGATTTTGAATGCAGATGATACTGTTATGGCAGGCCAGTTATTTAGTTTGGTATTTTAGTATTTATTTAGTTTTTATCAGGATATTTTGGTCAAAAATGTGTGATCAGTGCAGTCAAATTAAGATACAACTGAAAGTGAAATAGATCTGTTTCTTTTGCAGAGACATGGGCATAGATGAATCAGTGTCATCACCCTGCAGGATCAGTACCCCATTAGAGCAGCAGGAATGAACATGTGGGCTGGGCATGATGGTTTGGCCAACATTCGTATTGCGCTAAGAAGAAAATGGCAGAAGAGACAGGACTGGTGGATGAGAAGAAGCTGGCAGAGCCCTGTGCGAACCCCAACACTGTGGTGAATAGCCCCTCAGAAAGATCAGTCTCAGGATCAGGAGGCACTGAGAATATCTCTGGAGAACACACAGCTGCTGGATGTCAGATTATGGGTGCCTCCTTCCAGCCAAGCAGGGGAACCGCTGAGGTATTAAAAGCTCAGAAAGAGCCACCTAAACGAGATGATAGCTACCCATCCTCTCTCCACTCCACCTCCACTTCCTGCAGCTCCTACAGCCTAGAAATCAGCGTATCCACAACTAATAACAGTAACAGAGAATCAAGACCGCTGCCTCTAAAGACACCTCTAGAGAGCAGAGATGGTCAAAACCATGAGGCCAAGCCCCCAAGTCCCCTGGTCTATAAGAATCCAGTTCCATCAGTAACGAAATCATGTAGACCTTCAGATCCCAAGCCACTCAAAGAAGAGGAGCAGTTAGCAGAATTAAAGTTCGCTCAGTGCCTAGATAAGCATGGCACTTCTGAGATTGTAACACCCAAGAGCCCAAGTATAGTCTCTGGACTGGAGAAGACATTTTTGTCCAGCCCTAGTGGTGATGGAAAGGTAGGAGCTCAACCAGTGTCAACAAGCCAGCCACCAAAAGCAACTTCCACTCAGGAAGTTGGAATGCATGAGAGCTATGGTTCAGAGAAGCGAGACAGCCAGGAGGAAGAGGGCATGTTTTATGCATTTGTAATCCTGCATGCAGAGGAGGACTCCGAAGAAGCTGTGAGACTCAAGTCCAGGTTGGAGTCGATCTCCTCAACAACTGGAGCGACTTTCTCTGAGGACTTTGCAGTGCCCGGCCAGCCCACCTTCAGGTGTGTGGAGGATGCCATCGAGAACTCGGCCTTCGTCATGCTGCTGCTCACACCAAACTTTAACACTCACCTAAATGAGACAAACGCAGATTCTGCACTCATGAACTCAATTGAAAAACCACACAAATACAACACTGTCATCCCTCTGCTGCCCCGGGCAAATGGTTTGACTCGTGATCAAATGCCCTACGCTTTGAGAACTAAAAACCCGCTAGATGAAACGAGGGACAGAGACATTTTTGAAAAGATGGCCAAAAAGGTCCTGGACTTGAAAAAGATACAGTGCCAGAAGACAATGTGGAGAAAGGCACAACTGGTAAAGAAAGAACGGGAAAAACAGCAGCGGTTGCAGGAGGAGAGACAGTACTGTAAGGACTTCATTCGAGAGTCTGCAAGGGTCCGAGAGTTAGAGGAGCAAGTACAGCAACTGCAAATGCAACAGCAACGCCTACCTCCTTATGCCCACCAGCCCAATTCATGCCAGGGCTTTCCTCGAAGACCACAGTCGTTTGGTCCCACGCCTTTCCCAAGCCCAATTCCGATGCCTTCATATTACAATGGGAATACGTGGCAACAGCCACCTTCCAACATCCACATTCAGAATGCTAAGTGCATCATGATCGGGAATAACTCCACCATGACTGTGGGAGGAGTTGTAGACTCTGGGGATGAAGAGAACTTCTGAAAACTGAAGCACTGCCTTGAATCACAAAAATAAGTGCAATTCACATCACTATGAGATTGGAGCTTTAGCTTATCCAATGATTAGGGGTGATATGGTGTCAGTTTCATCATTACTCGTAGTGTATGAACGGATAGTTATTTCACTGTTGATCTTTTCACAATACAGATGAAAATTGTCCATTACCATCTACCATTTCATTTTTCAAGTTCCTTCCTGCAGTAGTTCTCATCTTTTGTGTTTGGCTGCGACTCCCTTCTTCTGGACTCGCCCTTAATCATACTACAGCAGTCTCCATTTCTCCGCTCAGGGGACGTCGCTCTAATCCGCTACTTTTGTAAACGTTATGACGGTACCCCTGCTGAGACTCCTCGCATGTTCATAACTTGATTTATCCACGACAATCTATCAAACACACAGAATAACATGGTGATGCTGACTAGAACTAAACCCAACATCTATCTGGGGGTGTTCCTTTGCCTAAGAAGTGCTGTACACTGCCATGCTAGTTGGAATTTTATTTTATTTTATTTGTTTGGCTCATCACACCACCTTTCCTCTCGGCCACTCTCTCTTTCTACTTATAGGAACAATGTGCTAAGTACCGACAGTGTAAAAGATTTTATCTGTTTAATATGTTTCTAAGAAAAAAAGAACAATTAGGGGATATGAGCTTTCTGCTTCCTTTTGGTTTATATATACGGTGGGTGGGTGTAGTCAATTGAATTCATTCTTTCATTTTTAGCACAGGCTTGCGTGTTTTTAAATGGCTGATTAGTACCATGAAACTGTGGTAATGTTTTAAACTAGGTTATCATACTATAGAAATTGCAAATGATTCATTATTGTGATAGTTATTGTGTACGGTCGGTGATGGTCTGGTCAGTAAAATGATTACCCAGGACTTCAATTTTGTGTGCTCTGCCACTAAATGATATTGTTATTATAAAATAAGGTATTTCTCAGAACTGTTTTTTTTTTTTTTAAATTCTCAAATGTCTGTAAATGTATCACATTTATGGACACCGTTTACCTGCAAATACAGTACTTCTTGGACTTGTTTTTGGACAGCCAGAAGCAGGAGATGTGCCAGAACAAAGAAATGAGGAAGAACATCATCAGCACGAAGCACAGATGAAATAACTCCACCATGCCTGTGGCAGGAGGTGGAGACTCTGGGGCTGAAGATCGCTTCTGAGCTATGACACTTGAATCATGAATGAAAATTGGTGCAATTATTCATATCAGTTATTTTCTATGGAATTGTGTTTTTCCAATGAAACATCTGATGATTTTTACCTTCCATGTTATATGTGGATGATGGTGTGATTGTGGTATCCAGTATATCATCAGTAAAACGATTACCCTGCAATCTGGCATCAGTCACTGTTGTTATTTCAGAAGAGGTGGATTATCAGAACTGTAGTTGTGATATTAAAAGGTTCTGAATTGTCAGTGAATTTATCAGCTACTCAACAACACAGGCTTTCAGTCATGTGGGTTTTACCAGCTGAACCAGTTCAACAATTAAGTCACTTCACTTCCACCCATTGTCTTCTTACATTTTCCATCACTTGGAATTTATCTTGATGATCTTATTTTAAGAACAAAACACGTTTAAAGGGGTGAATATATAATATGCTAATACAGAATATTCAATATGTGTAGTGTACATTTCTGAAAATTCTTTATAAAAACAAGGTATGAATACAAGGAATAAAACATTTTGGGACATGGTGTTATAGGAAAGTAATTAACGACGTGGTGGTGTGAAATGGCCTGACGCGAAATGGAATTACTGTTATTGTTATTTTCCCATAACAGTACGTCCTGGAGTTTTTTATTCCTCTCTTTCTAGCAACAATTACAGTTTTTAATTTATTAAAGAACAGATTGTGCTAGTATAGAATAAACAGCTAGTATAAACAGTCGTTCCCTTACCAGCCTCTAGATCTATCTATATACTATATCTATGTTAAATACTAATACTAATAAATACTAATAATTTGTTAAATATTATGTCAAATGAAACTTTTTTCCCACCCATTTATTATTAGGATTAGATTATGTGGAACATCTGCCATACAAGACCCTGTGTATGTTTTTACTATAGAAATGACAACTTGTTAGAATGAGCATATTAATATAAACCTATGATTTGAAATACAGCTGACATGATTGTCAGAGCTGCTGTTAAAGAAAATGAACCAACACCTTCTAACCAATCAGATTTGAGAATTCACCAGCACTGTGGTACAATTGGATGTAACACTTGCTGGCCACTTCATAGACACAGCTTCATGCGGGAATGCCTTTTTCTATGTACAGTTAAAAATTAGAGGTCAATTTGATTTCATCCACAACGTGTGTTAATTGATGTTTACACTTACTGTCAGTTTCCAACCACAGCACTGCTGCTGGCTGGAAATTTTTGATTGGTGGATTGTTTCTCAACCCAGTAGTTACAGCAGCTGCCAGAAACACTGCTGCATCTGATACACCTATGCACTAACATACCCATGTCACCGCTAGTGCTGTTCATGAATGAATTGGCTCTCTGATGTGAACACTGAGCGCCAAATCGCATACATCCGACTTTCCTTCTTTATTTCTTTTTTTTTTTGTAGGTGTAGGGAATGTCATTACTCATTCAGTCCCTCATTCATTCATTCTTGACATGGTGGCACAGGAGGCAGCATTGTCGCCTTGCAGCTCCAGGGTTCAGTCCCGAGCTCGGGTGTCTGACTGTGCAGGGTTTCTGTACATGTTCTCCCCATGTCTCTGTGGGTTCCATCTGCTTCTCTGGTTTCCCAAAACCACCTCCCAAAAACAGGCATGTAGGTAGACTGGCTGTAGTAAATTACTCCTAGGTGTGCATGGTATGTATTCCCACCTGGTGCCCAGTGTTCCCCGGATAGACTCCAGATTTTAAACAAATGAAATATAGATATATGCACATCTTTCAGGTTTCTACATTTTGAAATAGTCTGCAGATACTCCTTTAAATTTGTTTGATAAAATTCAGAAATAGGATCCATATATATATATATATATATATATATATATATATATATATATATATATATATATATAATTTTTTTTTATAATAAAGTAATAATGTGCCAAATCCCATAAATGTAAATGTAATAAGTTGTTTTCTGATCAAAGTGAAGTTTAACATATCTTATTTCCTCAAAGCAAATATCAGTATTGGTCTTTTTGCCAATATATATATATATATATATATATATATATATATATATATATATATATATATATATATATATATATATATATA
>CM040985.1:14077341-14120265 GCA_022985145.1 Pangasius djambal
GCAAAACTAAAGAAGCAAATATTGGACACTAAACATGATGTGGCTGATTGGCTATATTTGAGGAGGGGTTTGGGTAAATTTGATTTCGTTCTTTTTTGCTGTGCTGAACTGTTCCTTTAAGTCATCCAAGTGAATCACCAAGCAATGAAACCTCTTCATAAATGTCTGAAATGATAGCAGTGAAGTCCAACATTGCTGCTGATCAGCATTAGACGTTTATGTCTTCACTGCGTCAGTGAAAACATCAGCTATAAACTTAGCACCTTAGCAAAAGGAAAATCCTATTTTTCCTTTTGTGACATTACAGATTTCGCCTCCTGTCGCTCATAGCTCCAGTGACACGCTTGAAGTAGTGGATGAATTAGCATGCTTACACTCATAAAATCTTCCTAGCACGAAATTACAGCTTTATACTCATATATCAATCTATACTCCATACCCCGTAATGACAAAGCAAAAATCTAATTTGTCGAGATGAAAGCAGGAAAACACGAAATTTGAATTTTTTTTTTGCAAATTCCAAGCAGGCATTCATGTGTCTTTCACTCAGAAGAGACTTCCATCTGGCCACTCTTCCATAAAGCCCAGATTGGTGGAGTGTTTCATGATGGTTGCCATTCTGCAAGTTTCTCCCATCTCCACACATGATCTCTGGAGCTCAACCAGAGTGACCATCAGGCTCTTGGTCTCCTCTCTTACCAAGGCCCTTCTCCCCCAGTTGCTCAGTTTGGCTGGGCAGCCAGCTCTAGGAAGAGTCCTGGTTGTTCCAAACTTCTTCCATTTAAGAATTATGGACACCACTGTGCCCTTGGGAACCTTCAATGCAGCAGACATTTTTTTTTGTAGTCTTCCCCAGATCTGTGCCTGGACACAATCCCGTCTCTGAGCTCTGCAGGCAGTTCCTTTACCTCATGGCTTGTTTTTTGCTCTGATATGCATTTTCAGCTGATAGACCTTATACAGACAGGTGTTTTTGTGAGTATGCCACAGGTGGACTCCAATCAAAGTGTAGATACACCTCAAAGATGATCCAGAGAAATGGGATGCAGCTGAGCTAAATTTCGTGTCACTTATGTCAATGTGATATTTCAGTTTTTTCTTAATAACTTAGTAAAGTTATCATAAATGCGGTTTTTGCTGTGTCATTATGGGGTATGGAGTGTAGATTGATGTGAAAAAAAATTTTTTTTTTAAAGCATTTTAGCATAAGGCTGCAACCTATTCATACATACATATATACATACATACATATATATACTTATTTGAAGACAGACAGTGACTCAGCTATTCGGACAGCCAGGGGAAGTTCGTTCCACCACCTGCAGAGAAGAGACAGAGAAGAGGCTGCCGCAAGCTCAAAGGTGGTCCAGGGCAGGGTGTGATAAGTGCCTTAAGGTCTGTCAGCGCTGGTCCATTTTTGGCTTTGTAGGCAAGCATTAGTGTTTTAAATCTGATGCAGACATCTACAGGAAGCCAGTGGAGGGAGTGTAGCAATTGGGTGGTGTGGGAGAACTTGGGGAGGTTGAAAACAAGTTGTGCAGCTGCATTATGTTACTGACAGGAACAGAGGTCATGCCTTCTTCACTTTGGAGGGAGAAGTACAGAGACCACGTCTCCTTCATTGATATCAACAGGAACAGAGGCAAGACTGCCTTCAAACATCCCCCTTTAAACATCCATTCAGGTCACCACACCACTCCATTCTTCTATTAAAGGAAGAAATTCTCTATAAGAAGATTTATGAAAATATTTTTTCAATGCATTTGTAAAGGAATAGTTTGGAGGGAAAAAAAACTAATTTACACAATTGTCTCTATACTCCACATATAGTCTATCAGTCCAGACATTTTGGTTGTCTGATATTTGCTTTTTTTAGTTTTCTATGGGAACTACAAGGCTAATGTGGCTAACAAGTAATGGAAGTCTATCTTCCATTTATGACATTTATGTCATTTGTCATATGTCATTTCTGTAAAATATCTGCCTCAAACCACATCCAGTTCTTCAGTTATGTCACTAAGCTTTACAGATGGGCTCTTGAACAACAGGAATCTCTTTTTTTCCCTTTACACTGTGGTATGTCCCAAAGCTCCACCTACCACTGGTTGAAGATGGAGCTGTATTAGAAAGCTGGAAGATCACAATACAGCTCCACTTTGGACATAACCTTGTAAAGATTTTTTTTTGTGTGTGTGTGTGTGTGTGTGTGTGTGTGTGTGTGTGTGGCTTATGAATTGAGTCATTTGAATCAAGGAGCTACAGCTGTGTGGGGAAAGGAGTTTGGGTGATATAGACTATTAGCCTCACAACTCTTTTCTGTCCCTTTAAGCTTAATTCTTTTAACCAGCAACTGATGGAGTTGGCAGATATGTACTTTTCCATAAAGTACTGATTGTATGTCTTGCTTGCAAAAGACCAAGATTTAAAGCTTCAGGGAGCAAGGTGGAAAAGACATCAATTTTGCCCATTCAGACAGCTTAACTCCTGCATTTTGTGCTAATAATCTAAGTACCTCTTTCCAAATGGTTTTTTATGTTTTGCCAATCCCATAGGCAGTGTATCAGTTTTCCTTTATCCTCACTGATCTGGAAGAATCCTGTTGTTTTGTTGATTAATTTTCTTTAACAGCACCTCCGAGAGTAGTTCTGGCAGCAAGGCAAATCACAGGCTTATATTAATATTGTTATATTTAATATTGTACTTGTTCTAATATGTTTCTATAGTAACAGCTTACACAGGGGCTTGTATAGATGATGCACCATGTAATCTCACACAGTTGTTGATATGGTTTTTGTAAAGAGATGTTTATATGTATGTTTTATTTGTTTTGTTGCAGCATTTTCATATTTTGGCATTATTATGACTAGTTGTGGCATATCGCATAAGAGCCTCATAAGTATTATATATATATATATATATATATATATATATATATATATATATATATATACACACATAATGTTCATGTGTCTGCAGTGACGGGAGATTGACTCTCACACCCAGAGGCTTCACTGTGGCTGCGATCCATTCATGTAGAAATCATCCTAAATGTGGACGGCTTAATGATTAATGCAGTGTGATTAAAAGAGGCCTCATCCGTAAGAAATGCTGCTTAATTTGGCCGCCACAATTAACCGTGCCCCTCCCTTTTCCCATAAGTAACATCATTTATTATTTATGCGCTCTGGGTCAGTAAGGCTTCATTTCAAACCAACTGTAATTACACTGGAAATGGCATTTCATTAGTTAACTGTCATTTTAACTTTGGAGGATAAATGGCTTCCAGGCTGTTCTAATATCTAATGTTCTAAAACCCTATGAACAGCAAAATCTTCAGTATTGAATTAACTCTTTGCATGCTCATTTGTGAATTTACAGAGTTTATAGAAACAGTAATTTATGATTTTTAAAAATAATTTTTTTAAGCTTTGCTATGCTTTTAACTTTACTATGACTTAATATTTTTAACAGGCTTCGTTTTGGTCCCCTATCTTAAGGGACCTCTATCTATTTATCAGTCTATCAATCTATCTGTATATCTACAGTGTGTATATATATAATATATAATATATATAATTTAAAAATTTTAAGTTTTAAAAAGTAAAACATTTAGCAGTGATAGCACAATATCGTATGAAAAGGTATTGAAAAGGTATGCACTTCCTGTAAAATCAATGGAGAACCTGGACATCATTCTTTATTCATTTTAATTCCCTCCTGTTATGAAGAGGGTCAGGGATTTATAATAATGAATAACAACGTCAAACTGGATTTGTTTGGATTATTTCTTTTATTTTAAATAGGGGAGATTAGCTGAGCAGGCTGAAATAATAAACCAAATCTGACTATGAGGCATACCTAGCCTACGCAAAATTGAAAAAGTAGCTAAAAAAAACAGGAGAATAGTGTTGTGGAGCAGAGGTGAGATGAAGAATTGGTCTGCACAGGTAGGAATGTGGCGTATCATCACATAGAACAAGAAAACTGGAATCAGCCAATCAGAAGCAGGAGGTAGGAACAAGCCATGTGGACTGAAAAAGCAAGTAATTTCACTACAAACGAAGGCCGTGACCCAGGTTACTACATTTCCTTAATAACAGGGATGAATGGTCACTGCCAAAAATACCATTAAAGAATATGTCGATTGTGTAGCCCAATTTATTACCACTCATAATGGATCTGCTGCTGAGATATAATATTAAAAATGCACAGATTTTCTTGAGAGAAGTCACTTCATATGTTACGTGACCAGCATCCAGACAAGTTGTGTAAAATGTATGCTCATCTCCAAAAGAATGGGCAAAATGGCTATATAGCATACACTGCCTGTCCAAAGTTTTTGAGCATCTGGAGTTTTCCATGTTTTATTACAGGTTTTATTACAGACTATTACTGCCACAGACCGAACACAGAGATACAGAATAGCAATGAAATACGGAAAGCTAAATCTTTGTGGAACTTATTAACTGCTCACTCTCAGATCCTCAACTCCTCACTCTCAGATCCTAACCGCTCACTCCTCAGACTCTAAATGAGCACGTTATTAAAGACAGGCGCAGTTGGAGGGTAAAGCCGTAAAGATGACAGAAAAAAGACTATAGAACTAACTATAAAACATAAATATGTGGTGAGCCTAAAAAGTATAATTAGAGTGATAAAGATTTTGGCCTTTTATGATTGGATTAGATCTAGAATGTTCCAATAAAATAAAGTAATTTCTAGCATTTCTAGCGTTTATTTAATAATAAACATTTCTCCATTCATGTATACCTATTCCTTTGTTCGATTTTCGGATTTTAGAGTATTTCATTTAGGTCTTTTAAACAAAAATCCTAAAATACACATTGTTCACTAGCAGTGTAAATATGAACGATTTAAACACAATGATTTTAATTTTCCACGCATACATTTGGCAAAATAACTTAGGTTTAGCTTTCCTCTAAAAAGAAACGTTTCTCAAAGGAACTTATATTTCATATGACAGCATGTTATATCAAAATATATGTGGCAACCCGTTGAGAGCACTAGAAAAAATCTATCTATCCATCATTCATCCTTCACTATGGGGAACACAGTCAGAAAGTGAGGTAATGGATAAATATATACAGTTAAAAATATAATAAAAGGTACAATCAGCTATAATAAAAATTGCAAATACTTTAAACTCAAAATATTACAATAATTCTGTTTGTTATTTATTTAAAAAACATTTAAAAAAATATGATTCATAACGCATGGTAATTTTAGTTAATAAACATGTGCTTTTTTCATGTTCTAGTGCAGACATCAGGAACAGTTTCTTCATAATCTGGAGCCAACATTTGATTTCATGGACAATAATAATGTGATCAGTTGTGTATGTTTGTGTTAGTGCAAGAAAAAAAACAAGCAAAAAACCCCCACATGCTATATGGAGTGTTTGCTTCCATTAAGCATTCATGCATCTTAAGCAGAACCCTACTGTTTCCTGTCCAGTCAGACTGAGTGCTTCATATAAGATCAGCCAAACTCAATCCTGAAGGTCCTTGAGACACATAATGTGTTCATAATGTGTTCAGCTCCCTCATGCATAATAAACCCATTCCCACTAGGACTATCGGAGTGATAGCTTTCCCTAGAATGTTGATCGATACCTGTGGGCCTTGAGGAGAAGGAGAAATGAGGGGCTATCAGTTCAACTCACTCCAGCGAAGGGCATCGCTGGACACGCCTACTTTATCACACTGTTGTCCTGCAGGGGCTTCAGGCTGCTCATGGGCTAAAGATGTGACTGGAAGCATCGGTATGTGGATTACACTATTAATCTGTTAGCATGAAATATTAGCTGCTTTCTTCAGGAGTGTGTTTTATTGATGTTTGGGGAAAAAAAATAGATGTTGGATATTTGGGATAACCTCTACATTTCAAACTTCACTACGATCCAGAGTTGACCACCCTAGACCAGTTTTAATGTTGGGGGGAGAGGTTAATAGAATGGCCCATAAGTGCAAAACACGTCAACACACCAAAAACACCACAGCAAATCCAAAAACACTACAGAAAAACCATAAATGCCACATCAAAACCAATAACGCTACAGTAAATCCAAAAACACCACAGCAAAGAAACTAACAGCTTTCGGCTCCCAAGTGGCAGAAGAGAAAATCGCTTGCCCTGTTGTTGGGCGATTGCTAGTTTGAATCCTGATAATGCCAAAGCCATCATTAGCCAGGAGTCGAAAAGAGCATTAGCTGTACTCTCTGGGTGGGACTGCCAAAGATGTGGCGGCTTCACATGTCTCAGAGGAAGCATTTGCTAGCCATCACCTGCCCAAATAGGGAGAGCTATTTAGTGAGTGGGAATGGGTAGGAATGATGAAATTGGGAGAAAATAGAGTTTAAAAAAAAAAAAAGAAAGATGACACGTCCCCAATACAATTTCTGGCCACATCCCTGGCACCTGACTTTTGGTGTCATGTTGTGAAAATGAATCTTGAACCTGACAGCTGCAGATTGGACCTGTTGACTCATTATGCTTTGATTTGTTGCTTCTTACTGCAGTTTTCACCAGTGTTACAATTCACACAGACTTTCATTTCTCCAAAGACCAAATTAAGTATTATGGTGTTCACTTGTAATTAAAACAGGATCATTTAGGGACTACTCAGAGCCACTGAAAGTGCCTTTAATTAAGTTTTTCTTGCTTAAGGATTAATTCACTGACTGAATCGTCAACTTTCTGCATTGGTATTATGTATATTTAATGTGCAGAATTCCAGGGAATTGGAGGCACCTTTAGACAGCAGCTTTTTCATTTTTGATGTTCTTCTCTAAAGCTTGAATTGTAACACCAGGCTTTTGCAGTAACAGTAAAGGTAATTTAAAAAAGTTGTCACTTTTCACTATGGAAAGCCGATAAGATAAGACAAGACAAGACAAGACAAGACAGAACTTTATTCATCCCGAGGGAAATTCTTATGCCAGAGGTTGCTCAAATGGATATATCACAACAATGTAGGAATAAAAGACAATATATTAATAAATAAAGTAGTAAAAATAACCACAGTGGGTAATAGAATAGCAAAAAAGGGAGACACTTTAGCAAAAAATAAGTAAAAAAAATATGAAAGATATTTAAGAATAAGAATAAGAAAAATAACTAGCAAAAAAATACATCACTCCGCCCTCTTACCCTCACACAGAGAGAGAAAGAGAGAGAGACAGAGAGAGAGAAAGAGAGAGAGAGTGGTATATAGAGAGATAGACAACAAAAAAATTAAAATAAAAAAATAAATAAAAGTATGGGAAAAGCATAATTGTGTTCATACAGCCACAAGAGTTCAGGATGTGAAGCAGCCACTCTGGGATAATCAGACCAAAAACAGACTGCTTAATGACCTATTAAGTAGAGTCGAGCATTGTGCTTTGGAGTGTGTGTGCATGATTAAAACAAAGAGGTGATGGTAATCAGTATTAACTCTCTCTATGTCGCATAGCTCTGCACAGGAAATAACAGGAGGAGACAAACAATGCAGCCCTTCCCTTGATTCTGTGTGACTCTACCTCGGTGTTATTCTTGGAAGTGAAAACATGAAGCCATCAAGCACTCAAGCTTTATGGCACTTAATGCTTTTCTGTGATATCCGCTTACTACTGCTCAAAGCGTTGCTGTTAGGACTCTTTTATTCATGCTATTATGGAAAAGGATTATAGATGAAGCTGAGGGCTGAGCTGTATTTTATCATTGCTGTGTTTTCATTAGTGATTATAATCCTTCGCTGCTTTCATATGATCAATCCATCTAGAATAGGAGTGTCTTCATTTTGTTCAAAGGATTAAAAGCAATAAAATATAAGTATCAAATATTTTGGTATCCTGTCCTAATCAGTTGCTATCATGTAAAAATAGCAATAAGCTTAGCCTAAAGATCTGCATGAAAATTGAGTTTCTGAAGCTGATCATTTCAGTATTGGAATGGATATTGTAGAAAAGAAGCTTCTTTTACATTTACCTTATCTAACTGTAATAGTGGTTATCTCTAATATTTAATTAACCACATGGTTAAATTACGGCATTATTTGTAGCCATTTCTACACTGGAATGTGAGTTTGGGTGCCAACCCATCACAGGGCACAATCACACATACACTCACTACAGACAATTTAGACATGCCAATCAGCCTACAACGCATGTCCTTGGACTGGGGAGGAAACCGGAGTACCCGGAGGAAATCCCCGAAGTAGGGGGAGAACACGCAAACTCCACGCACACAGGGTGGAGGCAGGAATCATACCCCTAACCCCAGAGATGTGAGGCACCAGTGCTAACCACTTACCCACCGTGCCCCCCAAACCTACCGTCAATGTAGAATTAGGAAACATCAACAATGCGTCAACATCAACAATTTCTGCATACCACAAGAATGTTCAGTTGATATGGAATCTTCTTATATGGAAGATGAACACTGTCCAGTTTAAATGCTACATTTCTGACAGCTCTGTGTATATGAGCTGTTTATGAGCTGTGAAGTAAAGATGATCTTTTACAATATGGCCGCCACCATGGAAGTTCAGTTTATGCTAAGCGTCGTTTTTCCCCTGTACTGAATCTTTCCTGAGTAATTTATCAAGAGATCTGAGAGAAATGCTGATGGTTCTGCTAGTTCTGTCTTATTTTCATTGTCACTGTGTCCTTACCTTGTTTGTATAAAAGACTTAAAGGCTACAAGCTAAAAACATTAGCATCAGTTATTAGCTTATGCGTGTCATCCATATTTACCAGTTGCCTAGAAACAGAGTACTTATGACTTTAACCACTTGAACGTGTGTCTGCTTTTTCATTAGTGAATGAAAAAATTAAATCTTGATTCAGCACACCGATGCCTCCAACTGAATGCGGCCATTGACATGATCTAAATATTTACCATGCCTTCATGTTGTTGCTGTTTTTTTCCACTCGGCTTCGATTTCCAATTACAGCAAGTTGCTGTCTTTTTGTTCTTTTTTCTTTCTTTTTTTTTTTTTTGCACAATTCTATACTACTAGCTATATATTTCCTGTAATTGTTAGCTGCATATGCACTTTAGATTTAGTGCAAAACAAAACAACAACAACAACAAAAAAACTAATACACCCCCGGCAAAAAGGGAAATTGGCCAAACTCTATCTTTAAAGTGAACCTGTGTTCATCCTCTAAGAGTAGAAAAACAACCCAGCGGTGGATCTTTGACCAAACGATAGTCTTTTAAAGACCTCGAAAGGTTAATGAGGCTTATTGTGCAGTGACTGAGGAAGATGCTGTTCGTTATGGAAGAAGGGCCGTGTGGCGCTTGAGGGGAGGACAGTAATGACACCCCATGGATCTCATTATTAAGGTTATTGATTCGATCAAGCCACCTGCTATCCACCTCTCTCACTATCCCTATCTCTCTTTCTCTCTCTACCTCCATACCTCTTCTCATATTCATTTTACGCTGCCCAGCAGGATGCAGACTGCCAGGGTGTCTGCCTATTACATTCCACAGTGGAAAGCGGTGTACCTCTAATTGTGGTCATGTTTGTGGGTGACAGTATGGCTGGAGAGGCATCACTCATACACTCTGACCTCATGGAAAACGTGGTATCCATGACCGACACAGCTGAAGACTGGCTGCATGAGGAGGAAGTGGCAGCAGGTGGCACAGATGGCCAAACGGCCGCCTGCCCTCGCCCCGGGCTCTGGATCACATCTAGACCACTGAGACCGGACTGGCGTCTCAGTAGAGTCAAAAGGGCGCAGGTCCAGTGGAAACCTGTGGACACATTAATCAGAAAATAAGTTAATGAGGCATACAATACACCCCCACAATTGGTTCTGAAGCTGATGTAATAGATTAGATGTGCAGCATTGATGCTAGCTCTCTTTGGCATGTTCATATGCTACAATTTATTTTGAATAGTATTCAAAGTAGCTTTAGTATGCTGATGTACTTTTCTCTCACTGGCATCAGAAATAAGGCATGGCTCACTGAACTGAATTCAGAGTAGTCTGATGTTGCCTTATCAGCAAATATCTCTTCTATGTAACGCAGAATTCGAAATATCTGCTGAGACTGTAAAGTTAATTACCCTAATTTAAAGACTAGGAAAACAGTACTACTGTCACATTCGTGGCACAATATGCAATGTTGAATTTCATTTGAACTGTATTTATTGGTCGGGCTAGACGGAGAATACAGTTGGCTTGAAAGAAGAGTAAATGAGGACACCTTGAACAACTATCATTGAAAAAATGGAGCGGTCTGCAACACCACCTACCCCTTCCTGTACAGTGTCATTCTGGCATGTTTACTGCAGGGGTTTCAGACCATTTCACAGCTTCACACCATCCCCGGTAACAAATGTCTTCGTGCCACAGGTGTGAATCACACGCAGCAGTTACATAGCAGGAATTCCCCACCACTCATTAGAAATGATGCAGCCTCTTAGATAATGAAGCCAACGACTTAATAACCTCCAGCCATTCTAGTCACCACGGCTATGAGATGTTCGTTGTCATGGTTACACTCCTCTATGGTTAGGCTACATAGTAATCAGGGGCATTGATATAGAGCTGTATTTGATAGAGAACTTTAATGTTAACAGTTACATTCAACAGTTAGTTTTCCTGAACAAACTGTAATCCAGTCATTACTCCTTCTTTCTCCTTCTTCCACTCTTTCACTCATGCCGCCACTACCTCCCACACACTGGTCACCTCACTGACAGCTCAACGACACTCATGGACAATCTCTTCACATGTTTCTATCACTTTTCTATCATGTTGCATTATTTCTAAGGGCCCTATTACCACTTTACTGCTGCTAAACACTAATTCCTGTCTCTATGCAGCTATATACAGATATATTGTACATATTTATTACACACTGAACATACTACTACATCTCATTTAATTGTAAATGTTTTACATTTTTAAATGCTACTTTGTACTGCCGCTTCATCTGCTTTTTATAGTTTCTTGTGAATAATCCCTTTCCCCCTCTTTCCTCTCTCCTCCCACATATATCTTTCGATATATATATATATATATATATATATATATATATATATATATATATATATTTTGTACTGCACAGCTGTAGAGTACATTTTGTGCACATGACAAATAACCTTGTAACTAGAGCATCCCACAAATCACAAATGAGTATTTTGCATGCGCATGTATAATAGCTTGTAATGGCAATTAATAACCTACAAGTAAACAAAAATATGCATATTTATTATTTACAAATCTCACATCTTTGACATCATCTAACAACAAGCCTTTTTTTTTGTAGTAGTAGCAGTAGTAGTAGCCAACCTTTGTACTTTTGAACATCTAGACAATAACCTAGTATATTTGCACTAGTTTTCTTTTAGTTTCTGCTTTTGCTGCTATCACTGTCCTTCAACATACATCATCCAGC
This sequence comes from Pangasius djambal, assembly GCA_022985145.1. NCBI lineage: Eukaryota > Metazoa > Chordata > Actinopteri > Siluriformes > Pangasiidae > Pangasius > Pangasius djambal. Next base: position 14,088,763 of record CM040985.1, read on the forward strand.
TGTCATTCATTTGTATTTTTGCACATGGACAATCCAGGACTTCTCTATTTTGCACATTTTCTGATGTTATTTTGCACATTTTCTGATGTTTAATGCCCTACATGATATCACACTGAGCCTGCTACTATTCAGTTTGTATTGTCACGTTGAGACTACTACTGTAATATTTATATTTTCTCTGTAATACTTTAATTTCCCTGTGAGCAATCTTGTCTTATAAATAAACTATCTGCAGCAAGAAGTAGATACAATAAAATAAAATGAGGGGATGCAAAAATTGAGCGGGTAATATTTTAAAAAATGCTTTTAGTATTATATATAGATTAGATTTACTCTGTTTTTGTGCATAACAGTCCCTCGGTCCATCTACCTATTCAATGACTCTGACACTGCGCATGCGCAGGAGCGCATCTACTGACTACAAAAATGTCAGACAATGAAAGAGTGAGGAGTTAAATGTTGGAATACACACAGCCTCAACAACCCGAAATGTACAAACACCTACTTTAGATGATGTAGCCTGAGGATTTGTTTGTGCGTGGATGAAAAAAAAACAACAACTCTGGATTCGTTCCTGGTTAAGAATCGATTCCGTGATTGAATCATTCCAAAGAGTCGTTCATACAGAAACGAATCTCTGACGAATCGCTTGCCAGGCTGCGTTGCTCGATGGTGTTATTCGAGTTCGTTTAACGGAGCTGCAAAGCGACTGAAGTTTCACTGCACTTCCCATCTGATGCTGGTCATATTCGTCTTTCCTGGCATAGCAAGGGTAAGATTTTATATATCTTTCGCCTTCGTTTTTATTTACACGCACTGCATGATCTGCTGTTTGTGCTGTTTAATGTTGTAAGGTTGCATGCTGTGGATTGCAGACAGCTTCAGAAACTTCCATCCGATTTATTTGCCATATGGTGATTAAAATTCCAGAGATACTATGTGGAATAAAAGCTGACATTTAAAGTAATTTTATTCCCAGACCTCATTATTTATTACTGGAATGTAGTAGTAATGCTGTGTCATATATTAAAGTGCAGAATAGCAATCACAGCCTCAGGTTTACTGCTCTACTCCTTTCTATTCTGCATCATGTTGAAGAATGTATCTCCTATAGCCTGTACGTGTGAAGGTAGTGTATACTTGTATATTTTCAGCACTATTTTGTCTAGATATATTGATAATAGATGCACACTCTTATTCACTGTCAGAAAAAGACAGAGCGCTCTCAATGGTCCAGTTGCATAGCTTAGTACATTAGTTTACAGGTATACTACATTCACTTTTCTATGTGAAAGATACATACTAAAGGTACAAAAATGTGTGCCCCTGAGCTGTTTATTCAAAATCAGCAATTCTTGTTTGCACAAGTCATGCAAACATAGGAGAAAACAACAAAGAAGATTTTCGTGTGTATATATTTATCCGATTCTAGCTACATTTGACTCCAAGGTTGTATTAATTCGGAGCAGCTCCAGTGCTGGATCTGTAATCACTGTAATCATGATAAATGCACTGTGGTGAAAGTTTTGGTGCAGTCCAGAGCAAGAACTCTCTCTCCGGAGTCATTTTCTTTTTATGATCACTGCTCATGTTTGTCATAAAGAAGCCATTATTACCGTAAGTCTGAGATTCCTGTTGCTCAATCCCAAATCAGATTTGACGAAATAACGCTCTCACTGTAATTACTGGTCAGAGTTAACACTGGTCATGAATTAGCTGGCACCATGCACTGTTCAAGCTGAAACAGAATTGTTTACCTCCAACCCTAACCACGAACCTTAACCAGAGACTCAGTTGCTTGCATACCATACCCTCTGGAAAAAACGTTCTATAAAAGCTGCCTCGTCAGTATGTTATTGGCATTCCTCAGGAAAACGGTGAAAAAAGTGAATAACACATGCAGTAAGTGAGTTTAAAGCCATACAGCATTGTGTTTGTGTTTATTCTAACAAAATATTTTTTTCCTAATAAAATGCTTTCCTAAGTAGTGCATTGTTTTTTCTGTGAAACACTAACTTTAACATTATAATGAAAAAAGTATTCACAATTAATATTTGGCGAATCTAGTAGTCTCTAGCAAGGTTGGAGACACTTGTTAGATCTTGGTCTACTTCACCATTCACAACATTTTAAGCTCCTTTAGATTTTTTATTCTGTGCATCCAGACTTCCCTTTTTGATTTAGACCACGGGTGCAAATCCGGAGACTGAGGTTGATTTTGTGCTCCTGTAAACATTTCTGTATTGATTTGACTGTTTGCACTCGTTAACTCGTTGAAAGATCCATCTACAACCAAGTCTTAACTTCCTAGCAGAGCAACCAGGTTTTGGGCTAAAATCTCATCACTTAGTGAATTTCTTCACAAGGACAGGCCCACAATACAGTGCCAAAGCAGTGTCAGTATTTTACAGTGTCACCAAAACATGCCAGTGGAGTTTAATTTTGGTCTCATGACAACAAAAGACATTTCCACTTATTATTTCAGTGAGGCTTGGTGAATTTTAGAGCTGCATTTTGTGAGAGGTTCTTAGGAAAGGCATCTTTCAATGCTTCCAAAGAGCTTGTTGTTATGGAGATGGCATCTAGTACATGAATTGCGATTTATTTTTATACCTGACTTGTGCAACTCAACAACAGTCTGTCTCTTTTAGTGTTGAGAAGCTTTGGTGTTCCTCCTGGTGGCAGACAATAAAGTGATTTTCCATGTGTGCAACCTCGTATTTGGTCAAAGGCAGCAACAACATCAGAGATTCAAGCAGTTTTAAAAATACTGTAATTTTTTCCCAGAAAATGATTTTAATATTATATTTATATTTAGGTGTCTCAATAATTTTGCTAGTATCATCTTAAATTAATCCTCCTAAGTATTTTTTTATTATTTTTTTTTTAGAGGAAAGGTGATTAGTTGCACTAATTGTTTGAGTTGAAATTTTGAATCATTCTCTGAAGTGGGTAATGTCTGACTATAAGTATTGCATATGACTTACTCTCCGTCTGTGTTAATATCTAAGATGCTCAGGCTTCCTGGTCCGCCTACGAAGGAGGTACATTTTATCCCCCGGGTACAGATTAATATCACTAAATGTTTTGAACAGAGGTGGTGTTGGATCAAAGAGTAGCATTCAATTTCCTTCCAAGACACTGCTTGAAATATTCTTTGGGGCTGTAATTTGGAGCCATTTGATAATTGACACCATGTCTGGGTTTTTATTATCTTCCCAGTAAAGAGTGCTGATTTACTGTCTGGTCCAGTGGCTGTTGACTTGTTTGGATTGGAATCTAGCATTTTGGACTCAAATCCTGCTCAGACTGCTAAAGAGGCAACTATGGAACACTCCTTTTCGTTAGTGTGCTTTTTCTAAGTATTTTGAATCCTGGATGCTCTTCTGAACATCCCTTCATATCTGCTTTCTTTTATTTTTAATCCGAGCTTTCTTTTTCTGGTTTACGAGCCGAAGCTTTCATGCACACACCTCTTGCTCTGCATCAGCATTTTGATTTTTCTCCTGCACATTTAATTACCGCATTTCATTCTGTTTCCGCTGACAGAAGTTCAAGCTTAAATCCTTTTTTATAATGCCACTCACAGCAACGATGGTTTGACCTTTTTGCTGTCCCTCTCCATTGTCCCTTACCGTCCTTTTGACATTTGCTGAGTTTTGATGTGACACCCACAATGACAGACCTCTGGAAGGGACTGACATGTCCGTGGGCGGATAGTCTCCGGCTGCATGTCCCCACAGCAGGTCACCATGCAGTGGAGGAAGTGCTGTCCTCTGTATGTAGACTTCAGAAAGTGCTGACTTGTTTTTTTTATAACAGGGCGTGTGCAGTGAGACGGAAACATCTGAGCGTCAGTTCGGTTTGTGTCAGTCCTATAACTGTGCCATTTCTCTGTTAGTTCCCCCTTTGAGTTCGTTTGAAATGTGGAGCCCACTGAGGACCTGTGCTGCTACATACACCCGCCCCGTCAGTCACTCACTGCCATCTGTGCTGTCCATTCCAGCTTAATATTTCATGCAGTGATTTGGGCTGGGAATTAAAGATGCGGCAGGTGGGTTTGACAGACTGCTGGCATATTCCCTCTGACTAAGCTCCAGGTAGAAAGTGTGCACTCAACCAGTCAGTTTGAATAAACCTGTAACATGTAACACACACATTTTAAAGGTGCTACTCATTCACACTTTCAATTTGTACTTAATACTCCAGGTTCCTTACATATCACCATTTTATATGCAGTTTTGTTTCAGTCCCTCCCCTCAAGACACTTTTGTCAATATGTTGTAATTATCAATTTTGGCATTTCTAAGTTATAAGGGAATTTTGAATTTCTTCACTGGGCCTAACAGGATCAGAGGAAAAAACCTCCTTCACTTTGGGACTGACAGGCACAGAAGCCATGACTCCTGCATTAGGACTGACGGGCATAGAGGCGACTGATCTGAGATTAGAGCCAAAGGCTTTTACAATACCTGCAAAGTGTTAAAATGACACACTTTGTTGAAGCAGAAACAGTAGCACTGAACCCTCTGAACATTTTGTTCTGTGACATCTCTTTCCATATCTACAATTGTGATTAATACCAAAAATTAGGTTCTGCTCTTGGCAGTTAAGTTGTTCTCATTGGAACGCCTCATTGACATGCGGTGGGATGGGAGACAGCTGTGTTTGACATAAAGCCCATCAGCAGCAAGGGGTCTTTTGTGGATAGCCACTGGGTTCCTCCATTACAACGGAAATCGGTGGCACAGACACGGAGCAGAAAATTACTCTGTCATTTTCCAGCACAGCCAGCTGGGTCATGTCCAGAAAGCCACTGTTAGATTTTTCTTTATTAGTCCTGCTACTGCTTAGAACGAGATTTTTAAAGCGATTACTTCAAAGCTGGCCAGTGATAGATGTGACTGTAAATTTATTTGGAGGGGAGGGTGCAGGGAGTTGAGTAGTCTGAGGAGAACCGCCATTTCAACCGACACAGTGAGGCTCAGTGAAGGGGTGGCATAAGAATTCTCCAGTGGGCCCTTATTATGAATTTCGGCATAATAATAAACATGGCACAGTAGGCTATTCATTTTCACACTTTCCTGAGGTCGAGCACAAATTGAAACAATTGAATAATAAATGTTTTCCTCCCTTTTCTCCTACCACTTTTGGGCACCCAACTTTTTCTTTTCCAGTTTAAACATTTTTTTTTTTAATTCGCCAGCAAAGGTGCATTTCAGAGATGACACAAGACAACACTGCTATTAAATGACACATATCAATCACTTATTAGAAAAGATTTTTTTTTTAAATTAAACTGTTGTCCTAATGATGCCACAGCCATCTGTGGCTGGGAGTCCATGAGAGCAAAATTGGCCATATTCTCTCTCCCCTGTCAATCACAGTGACACTAGGTAATCGTGGGCATCAGTGAGGCGTTTTATGTTGTTGTTTAAAATTGTGGGATATTAATTCAGGCCCAAGTCTACATTATACACCTCGGTTATTAATACAATTTTAATAAATCAAAATGAAATGTTATATTTTTAACCCATAGCTAGCTAGATTAAGTGTTGACTGGCGCTCCATATTAGTCAGGAACTCCTTTGTAGGGCCCGTGGTTAAGAAAGGGCACATGGTTAAGAGTGGTCCCAAGGTTCAGATTGGCACTGTCGTTCAGAGTTGGGCCTGTGTTTCATAGTAGCACCGTGATTCAAGATTGGGCCTATGGTTCACAGTGGCACTGTGATTCAGGGTTGGGCCTGTGGTTCAGAGTGGGCCCATGGTTAGGGTTGGGCCTGTGGTTCAGAGTGGGCCCATGGTTAGGGTTGGGCCTGTGGTTCAGAGTGGCACTGTGATTCAGGGTAGGGCCTGTGGTTCAGAGTGGGCCCATGGTTAGGGTTGGGCCTGTGGTTCAGAGTGGGCCCATGGTTAGGGTTGGGCCTGTGGTTCAGAGTGGCACTGTGATTCAGGGTTGGGCCTGTGGTTCAGAGTGGGCCCATGGTTAGGGTTGGGCCTGTGGTTCAGAGTGGGCCCATGGTTAGGTAACTCTACTACAGGTTTGGTGCTGATGGACAGTTCACTCTGTTAACCCAGACTTTTTCAGGATAGTATTGTGATGATGTCTACACTTTGCAGAGCCAGCAGACTGCTCATAACCTTTAGCATTAATTTTTCTCTTTTTCTCCTCCAAACATTTTGTGGTCAGTTTCACAAACTTAAGAGGTAGTGGCACATGAGTATGGAGCATCAGTAGAAAAGTCAGAAATTGGGCTAAAATATCAGCAGGCTGAAACACTGTTTCTGTCTCTCTTTGATATCCTTCTCTGCAAAGGTTTCTGCTTCCTTTCTCCAATACAATTTAATGGTAATAGTTTAACACCCACCCACATGGTTGTTTAGTGCTCACCCCAAATGCAGTTGATCAGTGAAAACTGGAGCTACAGTAGTAGCAGTAGCTAGGATGTAGACTATGTGGATGCTGGATAGGGTACACAATCAGGAAAATTAGATGCATGTAGCTTAGGACATGTCTGAGTTCAAGGTGACCTTGTTTTTAAGCAGCATCTTATTACAGGGGAACAAATTGTTCTGTACTGATCAATGAATTGAGACAAACAAGAGCCCAGAACCATCATCAGAACTTGCATGATTGATGGCATAAATAGCTTCTCTGGACTTAACTACACACACACACACACACACACACACACACACACACAGTTTCTATTGTAGCATTTGTTCTGATCAGACACTGTGTGTCTTTGTAAATGGTTCCTCTTGCCCTTTTCTCCCAAACCCATTTTATCTTTATAAGCAGACAGTTGGAAAGAGTTCAGCTAATTTCCCGTCGAAGTGCAGGCCATCAGCATCAGCTGACTGTCAGTTTGGCCATGATATTGGTGGTGTATGGGGGGTGGGGATGGGGGGGTGCTGTGGGCGGTTGAACAAAGTGGATAGATTTGTGGCATTTATCATTAGACCATGGCCTCTAATTCACTTTGCAGATGGACCTCAGACAAGTCACAAATAATGATAAATCCAGGCTTTCGCCCCTCAGTGCCACTGAGGAATGGCTGCTGCTGAGATCAGACGCCGTAGGGGACATAATGATCGGACACAGGGGGACACTCTGACTCTGACTCTAAGCTCCAAAGGACAGCATGTTACACCAGTGGACACATGAGTGCTTTAATGGACTGTCATTTATGTCCCCATTTGCCCTTGTTTGTTTTATTTGTCAGCAGTGAAAGAAACCCCCGAGGGTCTTAGATGGGAGACGGACGTGTTGTTGTGGATCATCTCCGACCCTGCTGGGAAAGAGAGTGGGGATGATTCCAGAAAATAAATGAAAAAGAGAAGCACTAATAGAAAGAAGGCAAGAGAGAAGAAAGTGAACGTAAGAGATAAAGAAAGAATGGTAAAACAATGGGAGAAATGAAAACAACCGAAATAACTTGAGATAATGGATGACCAAGAGAGAGGAGTGAAAGGCAAGAGTAAAAGAAAAACAATGATAAGAGTGTGAGAGAGACTGAATGAAGAGGAGAGATTAAGGGAGAGAACTACAGAGAGAATGGAGAGCAAAGGAGGGGGGAAAAAAAGTGAAATTAAAAAAGATAATGATGAAAGGAAAGAGTAAAAGAAAACAAGGGAGTAAAAGGAAAGAATGGAAGATATAAGGGAGAAAATGGCTGATAAGGAGATCCATGAAAAATGAAGACTAAACTGAATATTGGAAGACAAAAAAGAATGAATAAAGGAGAGAAAGATTGAAAGTAAGACTGAGAGAGAAAGACTGAAAGAGAAAAAGAGAGAGAATGATAGCAGTTAAAGAACAAGCGAAAGAAAGGGAAGGAATAAAAGAAGGGAAAATAAGTGACCAACAGGAAAATAAAAGAGAAATAATGAAAGAAAGAAATGGAAAAAGAGAGAATGAATGAGAAAAAGAGAATGATAAAAGGAGTGAGAGAGGAAAATCTAGACATTTAAAGAGAGAGTAGGGAAGGAATAAAGAAGAGAAAATGATAAAGGACCTATTGGCAGATAGTTCTACTTATTTCACTCGTTTATTTCTAAAAAGAAGCAAAACCTAAAATCTATATCTGGCAATATAGCAAGACAATTTTAAGGTTTTTTTTGTACATTTAATATGTGTTTTATTATAATGTCATGAAAATAATTTGATACATTTGCCTGTGTATATTCAGTATATTTGGGAGAACGGAGTTAGAAAGAAGAAAGAAAAGAGTATAAAAGGAAAAAAGAAACTTAAATGAGGGAGAAAAAGACTGAAAATAAGAATGATGGACATCGAGAGAAACAATGGAGCAGAAGGAGAATGAAAATGGTAGAATAATAAAAGGGGGAAATAAAATAATAAAAGGGAAGTAAGGGTAACAAATTGATGATATAAGAAAACATAAAGGAGAAAAAGAGTGAAAAAGTAAGAAAGGGGATAATCAAGGAGTGAAAGAAGAAGAAGAACGAAGAGTTAAGACTCAGTGGTCTACCTATACCTAAAGGACAGGGGGCACATGTCTGAGGATTTGGTGTCCACATCTTGATCAAGATGAAGATCAAATTCATATCTCAAACCTTGAATGTAATATGAACTTAACACATGAACTTACTAGTGACCCTGGAGAAGCCTTCGTTGTATTAGAACTTTCCAGAAGCCAGCTGCCATTGTACTGCCTCACTCTCTCCCTAGATCTCTACCAAGTGAACCTGATGACTGAATTATGTGACGATTTCTTTGTGTACACGTTAGGAGTCAGATTACTATCAGCAGTTTGGCAGGATGACCAGGATGATCATTGAACCATTGAGGCATGGTTTTACCAACAAAAAAAAGGGAAAGGATGTGCTAAAGGAGGTTGAAAGGGGATCTGATGGACACAGAATGAGACAGCTTGCTTCAATAGCATCTGTAGTAATAGGAACATAGATTGGCTGATCATCACTTTCATTAATGCTGCACCAAGTACTGGATTCAGTAATTTTTTTTTGTATATGGACACTGTCAAAAAGCAGCTTTACAGAAATCTGATGGTTTAGATTCATAACGAGTAAGCCATAGGTGACAGTGGCAAGGAAAAAAACTCCCTGAGGAAGGGGATATGAGGGGGAAACCTTGAGAGGAACCAGAATCAAACGGGGAACCTCATCCTCTTCTGGGTGACTTGGATAGTGGGATTATAAATGATTATATTATACAGGTGTAGAAGAGTAAACACAAACAGCACTATGGATGTACAGTATGAGCAGATTGTGAATAAGAGGCCTGGGATGAGCACAGGACAGTTTTTATGATTACAGCAGCAGTCCTTAGGTATAAATCTACAGTATCCAGGTGAGACTATCCACTGAAACAAGGGCGAGACTTGGGCGTAAACTGTTTTTGGGGAGGCTTAAATGTTTAGGGTATCCATGTGGGACCATCCACAGCTCCAAACAGAAGCAACCGCTGAACCTTTTGGCATCTTTTGGTTTTTGGTACTTGCGCAAGATCAGTACCTACAGGATCTAATCATATTCTCTACTTTTTAATGCTGAGTTCAAGGTCAGTTACTACTCATCAAACCATTTTCATTCTCATCACACCGTTCAGTGAGCCCTTGTGCCCTGTGGCTGGGGGGTGGAGTCATCCTGGAAGAGACCACGCTCATCAGGATAGAAATGTTTCATCGTAGGATAGGCGATCGGTCCGAAGAAATTCCTATTGATTTGTGGTGAAGTTTCCTTGTAGATTACAAGTGGAGCCAAACCGTGCCAACAAAAATAAATAAACAAGTGCCCTGAGGCATAACAGAGCACTTAAGTGTTTATACGCTATGTGTGTAGGCGAGGTGACAGTATGAGGCTGTATTTTTATGCTGCCTGACTCGGAAGCACATATCTTCGTAACCTCAGCATGTCCTCTCCTTTCTCCTGTAGGCTCTGATGTAAAGGTTTAGGGGCTCATGCTGTGCTGCCATCTGCTTTGCTCTCTGGACAGACGGGCACTGCCCGACCCCGGAGTCAGAGCCTGGCACTGCCCCTTTCATCCGAAGCTGCACGACCTGGAGGACACAGTACACTTACGAGGTCCTACACGTGAGACTTTTACCTTTAAATTCCGTGTTATGAGTGCAGATCATGTTGTAAGGTTTGTAACACTGAACTAATGTAGATGGTAAAGGATATGAAGAAATCATTTGGCTGCTAGCTCATAGCTTAGAAATGATAGGGGGGAAAAAACAGCATGATCAATACATATGATGTATGTGTACTACATCAACTGCTAATATTTAATCTCTGTTGCTTTTTCCTTCCATTCTTCCATATACTCCTCTCCAGTTAGACATTTAATTTTATTGAATTTCTTGGTTTACGATAAGATACCTATTGATTTCAGTGTCCAAAAACAGCAAGTTTCACAATATCCTAGAATTTTTTCCTTAAGTTTGCTTTCATATTTCTCAAAAATGCCACACTGAATTGACTTCATATTAAAGGAGCATATAGTACAAGAGGTTTTCGCAAGAATATACCATTTATTTTGTAGACTTATTGAAACTTGTCTTTTTATCAGCCTTAAAATATAATGCTCTATTTCTGACAGAGCATGTTTTTTTTTTGTTTTTTTTCCTTGGATTGTTCAAAATTGTCAGTGAGCTGATTTAACAATAGAGCAGAGTAGAGCTCTTACCATTACTAAATTGTCTATTTTTTCTAGTTATTGTAAATTACAGAGCTGAGATGTTCATTATTTTGTATATTATACAATACTTACATAAAGAATGGACTGTTTTTGTTAAACAAACTTATGCAAAATGAACAGTCTATTCTTGGAAAAAGATGCTACATACAGTAATGAATAAGAAACTGTGCATGTAAACTTTTCTTAAAACAGAGAACAGATGAGTGGTGGCTGGTGGTTACCGTAAAACCATGTATATATACACACAAACAAACAAAACCTTCAGAAACTACTGAGGCCCGGACCTCATTGTCGTCATATCTAATTACAGCCATGCTTGAGGCATTGACGCATAAAAATTAAAACTCCGTTGAGTTTGCCATTCAGTCATTTATTTTATTTTATTTTTTTTTAATTATTACCCAGGTACCTTACTTTGCTAACATAACCAGTATTACTGCACACTTAACAAACATAAAGAACAAACGTAACTGCTACATTTCAGGACTTTATTTATTGGATTTATTCTGAATTTGAAAGCACTGATTTTGGTTTAGTGGACAGAATCAGATTTTGTGTAACCTTCTCCTGGGATTTAGCTTTAACAGCGAAGTCTTTACATTCACTTGTCCTTATTCACACCTTGCTGTCTGATGTCATTGTGTGTCTTCGAGAATGGCCAATTGATCTGGTTTTATTGATTAAGTCATTTGATTAAGTGTGTGTGTGTGTGTGTGTGTGTGTGTGCGCGTGCGTGTGTGTGTGTCCTTCCCAGTGTTGTACATCGATATGTATAACCTTTTTAAAGAGATATATTTAAAAAAGCTATTTTACTATTTTACAGTACTATTGGCACCCATTGAATAGCTTAATCACTGAAAATGAAAACATGTCTCAAAATTACTGGCACCCCATACATTTAGTACTTTGTGCAACCTCACTTTGAGTCTACTCTGTTTACGTTTGATGAAATTGGAGAATACCAAGGGAGGAATCTATCCACATCCTCCAGGGTCCTAGCTAGGAAGTGTTTCTTCTGTGCCTTCTCTTTACCTTCTATCTGTGTCTCTGTCTCCTCCTTTTTCTTTCCTTGTTCTTCCTTGCCTTCCCTTGCTTTATGTATTCTAACACACTTGTCAAGCCGGAGCTAACAGGGGAATGGAAAGGAGTTCTACTCTCAAAAAGACACTTCCTGTTATTCCTGAGTAGCTGTTCGAATCCTCCTCACAGCAGTGTGTTAATATTACTGAAACACAGCCCTGATGAATAGGCATGGCATTTACACTATTAATGTCTCAATGTACTTTTGTTCCTGACTGCTAATGCGACTATAACGAGGTAATCACTGACTGATCATGCTGTCAGTATGTCAGAGTAATACTTGAAGCACTACTAAGACTTGATGTCATTTTAATGTATGGATGTGGTAGTAGAAACAAATTTCCAGCAGTGTTGTTCAAGTATGCAGGCTTTTCATAAATGTGCTGGATGAAGGTTATTCCATTAGTGGACTTCTGGTCTGGCTGCTGTTAATTTAACTGTGTATTAACTTTGGATCTGGATGAAGCATGGGGTGATTTCTCAGACCAGTGATTTTACAAACTGTTAAAACCTTAATCAAAGCCTTAATCACACCAGAACTTTGTAGGACAATGATGGATCAGCAGTTAAGGCTTTAAAGGAAAACTCTACCCTGAAAAACAATAAATATGTTTGTGATGTGTTTAATGATTCTGCTCCTAATTTGTTTGTTGCTGCTGTTTTGTCATTAATCCTGCAAGACGTTAGCAGTTGTGTGCTGTTGTGAAATCACAGGCATACATTGTTATTGGTAGCACAGTTACAATGGTGTTTAATAGGAGAAAAAAGTTAAACAATCTCAAACATAACAGGTAATGATCAGCTTTTGCTCTTAGGTCCTAAAAAGAGGAGCGAGAGCTTCTTTTCTCACTCAGCATTTTCCAAAGATTTTCAATGTCATATTAATGAGAAATCCAATGTAGAACTATTGGAGACATTTATTCAAACACTGGACACAGAAAGTCCCAGAATGCAAAGCAGCTATACTAGTTATGGCAGAGACTTGGCTTGGCTAGTTAGGGATCTACAAGATGATGAGTGTAACGGTGTTGATGTGGTATTATCATTAAAGTTGAAGCTTTGGAAGCTGATCTGTTTGAGGAGGTGTGAGAGCCGGACAGACTAAAGGACTAAAGTGCATCGTTATCTTTAGGTAGAGATGAAGCAAGGGCTAAATCATGCGCCACTATCAGCAGGCAGTTGAACAGCAATGTGGGTGATGTGGAAAACTGTTCACCAAAGTGGAAATAGAGAAACATGTCAATGAAAGAAGTAAAAAGTCGAAAATAAAATAAATCTTTTACAACACTGAAGATCACATGTTAATTCTAAATGTTGATATGCAAATCTTTCAGGGTGGACCTTTCCTTTTAGCTACTGTTCGAAAGGTTGTGAGTTCAGATCTCAGCACCACCAAACTGCCACTGCTGGGTCCTTGAACTTCAAATGCTCTGTTGTATCCTGATTGAACTGCACTGGAACTGTAAGTGACAGCCAAATGAATAAATGAATATGTAAATTTGAAATTTGTGTCTCCCTGCTTGCCAACAGTAACCAACCTTATTTAGTAAGTGATACAAAGGTGAACGGTAGTTATACCATTTCATCCACCCTCTTTACTGTTTACCATGCACCAGTTTTGAAAATGAAGATGTAGTTGGGTTGGGAAGATTACATAACATCTCATGCCAAGCTGTAATTAATGTATCATCCACTTTGGATTTTCTGCTACCTATTCAAAGGACAGTAACTCCAAAGCAGTTGTGTAAAGTTGTACTTGATGTAAAGTTTTGCTCACAAAATCTGTTCACATCAGAAGTCTGTGTGAGCCCAGCAAATTCCACTGAAATGCCACTTGTCTTTTGCTGACAAAGAGCTAGTGTGAGTGGAACATTACTTTTTTTTTTTTATCTCTTAGCTCTGTCAAATGCAGGTTTTATGTGTTTACAGGTGTGGACCAAGGAGATAAGGAAGACGACTAGAGACATTCATATGTGCAATGGATTGCTAATACCTAGACTGGAGAGCCCCAGACTTCCTCTGCTCTGACTCCACAGCCTTCTATAAGTGACTCTTTAATAGATTCTGAACTTTCCGAGACCCTCATCTATTTGTCACTAGATTTCCTTGATTGTTAGCATTGTTAGATTGTTTGTGTAGCACTATCAGCAGCTTGTATATCCCACTCCATCTCGTCCCTCCAGTGGCCAGACAGCTTATTTAGCAACTGCTATTATTATTCTGTATGCATCCATCTTCTGTCCCACAGATCTGATTAGTCTCAGGTCTGCAGGCTTGGACACGCTGAAAGCAGGAAACAAGGACACGTGTCATCAAACCATTTACAGTTCAGCTGTGCTAATCTCTGAAAAGCAGGGTCTGAAAAGCGTATATAACACCTGGACACCAAAGTTCCATCTGGATCCATTTAGCCGGTGTGAGAGAGTGTGTGCGTCAGCTATCTGTCCTGTGCCGTGTCGTGTCATGTCTTCCCTCGCGCCACGTCTGCTGTTGAGAGGACCAGACGTGCTGGGACTGAAATAAGCAGACTTGACATTTTGTTCTCCTCGAGGGTGAGCTGAGGTCCAAAGTGCTCCCACTTGTGTGAGACTGTAAAACTCGCAGAAGTTCTCTCCCTTACTGTCCAATCTGGCCGAGCTGCCCATACTCCCGAGTGTCCAGACGGTGTGCAGGTTCTGCGGGCGAGGCGTGTGGAGGATGAGCGATGTTCCCCCACTGGAGTACGAGCCGCTCTCCCCTGCGCTCCCCAGCAGGCCACCGCTGGCTGCAGACGCTGAACAGAGAACGGCTCTAGCTTTCGTGGGCCTGCTCATGCTCTTCCTGCTCTTCCTGCTTGTGCGCTGCTTCCGCATTCTACTCGATCCCTACAGCCGCATGCCGGCATCGTCCTGGACTGACCACAAAGAGGGCCTGGAGAGGGGCCAGTTCGACTACGCGCTGGTGTAAACACTGCCCAGCGATGGTGGACGAGCCGAGAGCCTCTGCCTTTGCTCTCTCTGTGGTCAGCCCTCAACGACTTCCCACCTGCCTGTGAATCACCTTTCACCACGTCCTGTAGTGACTCCTCAGGGCTACAAGGTTCCCCTTAGAGTAGTGCTGCCTGAACTATGATCCACTTTTCCCTTGGCCCATAAAATCAGCATTCATAGACAAAATTCAATCAGAGTCCGGTACTACGAACTACTACTGTTCCATCAGTTATGAAAAACTAATACAGTTTTTTTCAAATGATATTTTTCAGATTCACTAGGCAAGAATAATGTGTTTTTATTGAGTCAATATCAGGTGTTAGTTGTTAGATGCTAGGAATTAACACTGTGTGTTAGGCATATATATGGAGTTACATTTTATTTTATTTTTAATTAAGTGATGTACATATAAATGTACACATAGTAACAGTTCCAGAGAAACAGGATATTTTGTAAGTTCTTCATCAGTTGTCTAAGCAAAGTGCTTCTGAGGAAGTAGCAGGTGAAACCATAGTTAGACCCATTTTATTTCATACAGACAAAAATAGATTTGTCTCAAATTAAATTAATAAATACAGATGCAGCAATCTGATACTTGGCATCCGTATTCAAATAATAATGGCCTGAAATGCTGGATGTTTATCGGATCATATTTGACTTCTCATCCAATCCACTGTATTTCTTATTTTATTTATTAATATGCTATCATTTAGCTCAGTCAAGATAATTATCTCCATCTCAGGTCCATCATTAGTTAAGGACAATAACATCAGGCATTCTCACAGTAATGTCTTTTGGACATGTTCTGCAGTTACTAAAGTGAGTAGATTATACGTTAACGTAAGTATTGGATCCATATCAGGTCATATTAGAGCTCTGATATCTGTCATATCAAATTTGATTAAAAAAAAAAGCCATCTCCAAATGTCAGCTGGGTAAAGTATTAGTTTTTGATAAATGAGGAACTGTTCTTGGTAGTGGACTCGGAGGAAGTATGAATTAGATGTATTTTATTCCATTCTGTCAGCATTCAGATCATAATGTTTGGGAACCCACTGTTCAAGTATGCAGGCTATCATTTTCCACAGCAGGGCTGCCATATTGGATTGACTATTTCCAGACTAATCAGCTAAACCCTGCCTCATTCACTACAGAGCCACCCCCTTTAACTGAATGAAAATGTAGAGAATTTACAAATAATCAACAGACAGATAATACTGACCAGTTTAAAGCAGTTCTCAGACCACAGGCAAGTAAATTTGCCTAACTGAAAAGGGAATAAAAGGGAATGCACTTCCTGCTAAGTGAGAGCTAACAGAAAAGGATAAGCTTTGCTAATCTGATAATCACAGCTACAGCTAATTTTGCTTCTCAACAAATTAGCCAGCTAATATGCTAGCAAAATAGCTAGCTAATAATGCTAGCTGTTCACAGGATTTCCCATATGACTCGTCCAGTTCAGTCTACTGATTTATTGATGACATTTTTTCTTATTTATTATTATTTTTATGTACTTAGCTCAGTAACTGCTAGCAAATAAGAGAAGTATCTCACACAGGACTGCCATAATCACCTTTTTGCTCCGCTAAATTAAATGCAGTGTGACTGCTGATTAAGGCTACCTGCAAGTCCAGGGCATCACCAAACTGTTGTAATAGTGACCAGATAAACCTATTTACAACTGTATTTACATCACTTTTGGATAGAATTGGTTATCATATACCAAATATGTAAACACTGTTCACCTGCTAAGTGGAAGTCCCCTCAGACTGCTGCCTTCGACCACCCGTAATTAGCACTGTTCTTTTTCCCTAATGGTGTGTTATTTCCTTGGTGTTTACAGGAGCAGAATCCCCTTTAAGATGTCAGAAATGTGATATTGCTGCAGTGTATTTCAGTGTATTTGTATCATTTACAAGCCATATCTATCTATCTATATTTATGCCTTGGACAGTGTTATGTTGTGTGGTCATTAGCTGTAGCTGATCTGCCGAGCTCTGTGACTGTGTAGTGAGTTACTGTGTGAGTTTTAGAACTACTGAAAGTGCTTTATTTTTGTATTCAGACTCAGATTTGGAGTCTTCTTTTGCTAACACTGTACTGTATGTATTCAGTTTAAGATTTCTAGCGCAATGTCTCCTCACTGGATCAAGAAAAAAAAAACCCATAACAATGTGTTGCTTTGGTGTGTTTTTGATATTTGTACTGTAAGCAGATTGGATATTTTCCTAAGTCCTTTGTTTTTGCTAAGCTGGGGCAACTGTGTCAAATAAAGAGGGGTTTTATTCACTTTATGCTTCAGAAATGTTCAGTAATAAAATGAAAATTACAACAGACACTTTCTGCATTATCAATAAGCCATTTCACCACACCTTCACCACCTTAAAGTAGCCAAGACATGTTTGGTGTCTGAGGTTTGTTTTTTTTAGTTTTGCACTGGAGCTACAGTTAACAAGTAAGTGAGGCTAGAGCTCCCAGTGTTGCATGAATCAGTCATTACACACTCGCCTCGAATTGTGTTGAACTGTTCAGTATATCAAAGAGACTTCCTGATCTGGCACTGTATGACACACTGTTATCTAAAAAAAAAACCAGCAAATGTACATTATAGAGCTAAAAAGCTCATAGCTCCATCTTGAAGCTGAATCACATTCTTTCTCTGAACGTTTTTGTGTCACTGGACGAAGTCATCAAACCCAAATTTCGAAGGCAGACTTGTATGTTAGAAGTAATTCTGATTATAACAGGGCTTTTAAGGGGCATAATCAATGAGACTGGTTATTTAAGGAAGGAATAAAACATAATGGAGTGTGCTGTAGTAGGAAAATAATCAATCCCGGGGTGATGTGATGCAGCCTGATGTGAAGTACTGTCCCACCCAGAAACTGATTGTTTTCCAATAACAACATAGAACCTACATTTCCTGGGTATGAGTAATACTTTATATGTTATTGGTACTCTGCGGTGCCCCGTGTGAGGAACAGCACATATGTTTCTTCTCCAACTCTGTAAAGATCCTTTCCCAGATATTCTAGATAAAATGTGGTTTCCATGGTCAAGGAACTGACACACATACACCAAAGTATTTAAAAACATAACCCATGTTGCTTTATTGCCATTTGTTGTGTTTTACAGTTTGTTAAAAAAAAATTGAATGATATGACCGATGTGACTGATCAAGTTTCTAAGAATTCTTTTATTTCCAGAGTGTGGTGGATGCTCAGATACAGCCTCATTCCTATATGCTCACAAAAATACTGCAGTGTGTGTGTGTGTGTGTGTGTGTGTGTGAGAGAGAGACAGAGAGAGAAACAGTGTTAGGGCTGTCATGCCAAACCATCATGAGCACCACAGATGAAATGTGTTCAGTTCAGAGAGCGTGACGATGACTGAGATATTTCAAGTTTGCTAATGATGTTGAAATACAGTACACACACGCACATTCATTCTTTTACATGTAGTGGCAAATAAAATTATGATTAAAAACATTACAAAAAAAAGATACAAAAGTATACAAAGTTCCCATGTAAAGTATACAAATTCCCATGTTAGACGAATGGTTATGCATAAATATAGCTCAGGCTGTTTTTTCTTTTTTTCTTTTTTTTTTTTTACAGTGCAGTAACCTTGATGTTCAGGATTGAAGATGTAATGATGTTTAGCACCAGAGAGAAAGGATCAGACACTGCAGTCAGGCTGCACCAGAAACAGTGCAATAACTCTGAATGTGCAGGTCCTCGATACACCCACTTCACACTAACACCAAGCTGGCATTATTTTGGTGAGTGTCACATAGAGGATGCCGCCATGTAAACAATGATGGGTGTCACTCAGTGTCTGGCAGCAGTCAAGAAGCCATTATTAATTACGAAAACAGAGTCAACAGCCCTTTTAAATCTACTGCATGGTCTGTTGGGTTTGTCAGCCTTGATGCACTTAAAAAAAAAAAAAAGATTGACATTGAAAAAAATCTACATTTCACTTTTAAAATATACAATTTAATTTTTCGAAAAGCGAGTTTGATAATATTGGTTTTCAGCATTGAGACAATACACAAAAACAGACAAACACAAAACCTCTGATGAAAAGATCACGACTGCAATCTGTAAATTGAGACTGCATTTCTGTAGCACTGGTGGAGACATTTAGCACCTTTTTATTCCTTGAGAGAAAACAAGAATGGGAGCTAATAAATGTCGTGGTTAAGTGTGTGATGTGGTCTGGAATGTGTCAGAAAAATCAGCTACTGTACCGCTATAGCGTTTAAGGTTTAACGGCGGAACAGCTTTATTTGCTTGTGTGTAGCCGTGTTGCATGTCGATCTCCCTGATTTAAGGAAAAGCAGGTTTGATGCATAACAATGATGCCTTTAAAGGGACGGTTTGTAATTTTTAGTGACTTTTTAACTGATGAGGTGGATTACAATGACAATGAAAACAGAGAGAAGCTTACACCTGAATTCTGACCCCCTCTGATGAAACTAGGATTTCCTTGTAAGTTGCATTTAAGGAAAATGGCTTTGACTTGGGGCGGGGCTTGTTTCTGGGCCAGAAAAATGTAAACAGTAGCCTGAAGTAAAGCCTGACAACCGATTCATTACATTGAATTGCGAATCACAGTTTTTCGAAGGTACCTTTAAAATGATATGATTTTCACAAATTACAAACTGCACCTTTAAGATCTGTATGATTGAGGTATTACGATATGGTAGCAGATGCAACATTCTCCTGAAACGTCCAGACCTGGGACCGGAAACCACTTGTTTAAGAGGTAAAAGCAGTATGTGACACTGTTAAGGCGTGGCCAATTTTACTCCTCAAGCTCTACCTTTATATAGATTTCAGTTCCGACCCTGATCCAACACTGGCTCTAGATGTGTAGCTGCTGGATTAGGTCCAGAATTAAATACTAGGGTTAGGCAGACCTAGAGGAGCAGGCTTGACCAGGCCTTGATGTGATAGACTTCCATTTTGACCTGAAACATGGTTGTTGTTGCAGTCCTTCGTGACAACAGTACAATTGTTTATGAATGACTCAATACTGAATGAAATATCCTTTGACCCCAGTGTTCACTGAGATTACAGAAAGGTCAGTGGTTGTTCTGGCCATACGTTCAATACATTACATAATATTACGAGACACAATTTAACTGCATGTGCATTTGCAGGCTGATATAGTCGCTACCTTAAGATCTAAGAGGAGTACTGGATTGTCTTGGATTAGAGGGAATAGATTTGGGTATCAGCTTTAGTCCTTTTTTTGGTCATTTTGACAGTTTCATCTGTCACTAATGGCTTAAATGCCTTTGTGGCTAATTAAGCTTTCTGATTGTCTTCATGCCTGTCCTGGCTTGACTGTAATGCTTTGGTGTAAGGGGGAGACTGAATAAGTAAAAAAAAAAAAAAAAAAAAAGTGGGTGGTGATTGAAGACAGTTCTTCAGCATAATAAAGCTCTAAAGTGTAGGGACTGGGGTCAAAGGTCAGGAGAACGCTCAGTGCAGGTAAATGTGCAGCTTGATGCGCAGCGCATCTCCGATCTCCCCCAGCAGGTAGTCAGTGTCGTGCTGGTCCTCCAGCTGGCGGAGTTGGCGTGGGCCGTACAGGGGCAGGGAGGCGATCTCGAGGTGGTAGGAGCCGGCCGGGGGAGTCTTACGGCCCAAGCGCAGAATCGTCTTACCGTCACGGCGCTCCAGCAGCCTGAAGTGATCGGCCTGGTTGCCGTGAGTGATGACGTAGCGGACATGGTGCTCCAGAGGCTCCAGGGCTGGAAGCAGCTCCAGCAGCGGCTCTCTGTTCTGCAGTGAGGCCAGAGACAGGTTCATGGGGATGGAGTTCTGAGTGTCTACGCTGGCCATGCTCACAGACTCCTGCAACACAGGAATGAGATGGGGGGTTAAAGGCAGAGAGTCAAATGCACAGACATTACTCCAGCCACTGTAAAATGAATGAATGAATGAATGAATGAATGAATGAATGAAAAACTTAAAGGACAGAAAGGAAATAGATAAAGAAAAAAGATATATAGGAAGAAAATATGCAAGAAATAATGGATAAAGAAAAATGAAAAGGGAAAGAATAGAATGAATGAAAAAATGATCAAAGACTAAAAGAAAGAAGACAGAGAAAAAGACAAGATATTGTCGACAAGGAGGAATGATACATAAATGAAGAAACAAGATAGAAAAAGAAATGGAAATGCAAAAGAATGGAAGGAAGAATTAATTTTAAAAAATAGGAAGGAAAATAAAAAAAACGAATTCTAGATTGAAAGAAAAGAAAAAAGAGATTATAGATAGAAAAGATTAAAGAATAAAAGAGCAAAAAAAAGAAACAAAAAGAAGGTTAAACAAATGAAAGGAAGGAGGAAATAAAGCAATATAGAAGAATATAAAACATTATAAAAAATAAAGAAAAACAACAACAATAATAATAATAATTATTATTATTATAATTATTGCTGTTGTTGTTATCGTGTAAGCCCAGTCATAAAGCAACAAACTAAATACAAGTGGAATCAGATGCTGAAGCCAGTAAGAGATAAAAGGGGCTTAATCTGCAACACACCTTCAGCTTGTTGTCTGCAGCGTTGCGTCTGTGACGGCTGCCTTTGTCCCCGTTACCGTTAATCTTGCACTCGTAACAGGCTTCGGGTGAGAGAGCGCTGTCCTCGTCTTCCTCAGAACCAAACTGACCCTGGAAGCCCACTCCGGTGATACAGTGCCTACACACACACACACACACACACACCACACTTCATCAAACACTAATCTACAAATGGCAGTGAATGATTTACCTCAGCTACACAAGGGGTGGGTGATATCACAAAAATATCATATCAAGATTCTTGAAGGCATTTCTATGATACACAATATGTATCACAATATTTAGGTTTGTTCACAAACTGCCAGCACAACAGTAGCGTTGCATGTTCATATATACACACCTATTAGCCATAAGATCAAAACCACTGACAGGTGACGTGAATAACATTGGTTACACTGGTACTTGTCAAGGGGCGGGATATATTAGGCAGCAACTGAACAGTCAGTTCTTGAAGTTGTTATTTTGGAAGCAGGAAAAATGGGCAAGCGTAAGTGTGACAAGCGCCAAATTGTGATGGCTAGACGACTGGGTCAGAGCGTCTCCAAAACGGCAGGTCTTCTTGGGTGTTCCCGGTACAAACAGTGAACCGGCGACAGGGTCAAGGCTCACTGATGCGTGTGGGGAGTGAAGGCTAGCTCGTCTGGTCCGATCCCACAGAAGAGCTACTGTAGCACAGATTGCTGTAAAAGTTAATGCTGGCTATGATAGAAAGGTGTCAGAACACACAGTGCATCAAGGCTTGCTGCGTATGGGGCTACGTAGCTGCAGATTGGACAGTGCGCCCATGTTGACCCCTGTCCACTGCCGAAGGTGTCTACAGTGGGCACGGGAGCATCAGAACTGGACCATGGAGCAATGGAGGAGCAAAGGTGGCCTGGTCTGATGAATCACGTTTTCTTTTACATCATGTGGACGGCCGGGTGCATGTATGTTACTTACCTGGGGAAGAGATGGCACCAGGATGCACTATGGGAAGAAGACAAAACGGCAGAGGCAGTGTGATGCTCTGGGCAAAGTTCTGCTGGGAAACCTTGGGTCCTGGCATTCATGTGGATGTTACTTTGACACGTACCACCTACATAAATATTGTTGCAGACCAAGTGTGCCAGGACACACACGCACCTGGTGTCTAGCCATCACAATTTGGCCCTTGTAAAAGTCGCCAAGATCCTTACGCTTGCCCATTTTTCCTGCTTTCAAAACATCAATTTCGAGAAATGACTGTTTACTTGCTGCCTAATATATCTCACTCCATGACAGGTGTCACTGTAACAACATAATCACTGCTATTCACGTCACCTGTCAGTGGTTTTAATGTTATGGCTGATACATACAGTCATGTGAAAAAATTCGGACACCCCATTAAATATTCAGTTCTTTATTAAGAAATGTCAACATGTCGATTTCTGATCTTGTTTTAATTTATACCTGGAGATGAAAGTGATGTAACTGCATGTAAACACCAATAACTCACTTTGTTTTCAGTTATTAAACAAAAGAAATCAACAAAAATGAGTATTTCAACTGAGGAAAAAGTTAGGACACCCTATGCCCTAATAGCTAGTGCTTCCCCCTTTGGCTGAAATAACCTCAATGAGACGTTTCTTGTAGCCATCTACCAGTTTCTGACATCGACTGGAAGAAAGTTTCCCCCACTCCTCAATGCACAATTCTTTCAGCTGTGTGATGTTTGAGGGGTTTCTTGCATGCACAGTCCGTTTCAGCTCACCCCACAGGATCTCAATAGGATTTAGATCTGGGCTTTGACTTGGCCATTCCAGATCTCTCCATTTTTTACTTTTCAGCCAGTCCTTGGTGGATTTACTGGCATGTTTTGAGTCATTGTCATGTCATTGTCAAGGTCCAGTTCCGCTTCAGCTTCATTTTTTTTGACAGATGGTCTCACATGTTCCTCAAGCACCTTCTGATACAATGTGGAATTCATAGTGGACTCTATGATGGTGAGCTGGCCAGGTCCTGCTGCAGCAGAGCATCCCCAAACCATAACACTTCCACCTCCATGTTTCACAGTTGGTATGAGGTTCTTTTGCTGAAATGCTGTATTTGGTTTACGCCAAACATGCCCTCTGTTATGGTGTCCAAATAATTCAATTTTAGACTCATCTGTCCAAAGCACATTATTCCAGAAGTCTTGGCCTTTGTCTGTGTTCTTTGACAAACTTCAGTCTTGCCCTCATGTTTTTCTTAGACAGCAAAAGTTTCCTCCTTGCACACCTCCCATGATAATTAAAGCTGTGCAGTCTCTTTCTGATTGTAGATTCATGCACTTTGACATCAACTTTAGCAAGAGCTTGCTGTAGGTCCCGTGAAGATATTTTAGGGGTTTTGGAGACTTCTTTAAGCATCTTGCGGTCTGCTCTTGGGGTGAATTTGCTTAGACGGCCCGACCTGGCCATGGTGGCAGTTGTTTTAAATGTTCTCCATTTGTAAATGATTTTCCGGACAGTGGAATGGATGATTACAAATTCTTTTGAGATCTTTTTATATCCCTTACCAGACTCATAAGCATCAACAATCTTCTGTCTGAAGGCCTCAGAGAGCTCTTTGCATCTCACCATGGTGATACCTCTCACTTCAACAATTAAGAGCAAACCAAACTAAATGTCTGAGGTTTAAATAAGGCAAGCCTCCTTCAAAATGCTCTGTAACCATGTTCTAATAATTTGCACCTGATGTGATACACCTGTAGGTCATTTTAGCCATTTTAAGTACAAATAAATGTGGGGGTGTCCTTACTTTTTCCTCACAAGAAATTAGATTTTTTTAAAATGACATTTTACAGATTATTTTAAAAAGACTTTTCTTTGGTTTTATTTGTTTAGTTATATTACTTGAATCTTCCAATACAATAAAATGAAGATCAAATGTCCATATGTATAACTATGTTAAAAAAAAACACAGGCTTTCATGGGGTGACCTAATTTTTTTCACATGACCGTATATATAAACACTTTAACATCAAATCAGCTGCTTTCAGTGAGTTTGTAATTAAATTTATTTTTAGAACTCCCAAAAAGATATCACAATATCCAAGCTATCTCAGAAAAGCAGACTGTGACATCATTTTTTCATGATATTGATATTATATCGTCATACTGCCCAGACTTAATGTACATTTATTTCTTACTTGTTTTATTTTTGTCATATTTATATTCTGTCTGTGGCAGTATTGCATTATAGGCTCATTAATATCCAAATTCCTTAAAGTGCTGAATCTTTTAAGCTATTAAAGTTAAAGTTTAGGTGAATTTGAGAAAGTGGAGTAGGGACGGTTGTTTCAGTCTTACCCCTGTCCTGCTCTGTAGAAGCCCCCGGGGCAACCGCACAGGTAACCACCGTCCGTGTTGGAGCATCCGTAATTGCAGGGGTTGTTAGACATGGTGCACTCATTAATGTCCTGGCACCCGCCCTGACTCTGCTGGAAGTCGAACCCTGACGGACACACGCACTTGTAGCTGCCCAGAGTGTTGTAGCATGAGGCCGAGCCGCACACCTGACTGCCGGTACACTCGTTTTCATCTTCAGAGGTGGAGAGAAACAGTGAGAGGAAGAAACGCAGAGAGAGGTAGCAGAGTGAGTAATGCTTTAAAGGTTAAAGGTTGTATTTTAGCAGTGTTTAGCAATGAAATTGTAACAAGTGAGTCAATAAATATAGTATTTCACTTCAGGAGAAACCTTTTTTCTCTGCTCATGAAAGTATTCAGCCTACATACAAAATAATCTTCAAAAAAGATTTTGGCAATAACTGATCCACTACATTAACATGCACTTCAACAATATGATAATAAGACACAAGTCAGGTAATGATCATCATCTTTTTTCAATACACATCTTCACCACTACTACTGCTGAATAAATCCACTGAAGAGAGATGTGACATAAACTTCCCGCTGTTTTTTTTTTTTTTTCAACATAAAGTTGCATCTCTTCTCATGGGGCTTGTATCTGTGTTTTTGTGATTTGTGACATCTGAAATCTTAGGGTTCTGATTTTTTATTTTTTTTATTTTTTTTTTTTAGAAATCTTAAATCATACTTCTAGCAATTTCAAAATAAAGGAAAAAAACAGGGATAAAATGTATATTAATAAAATTTAAAACTATTTAATATTATTCATTTAATGTTATGTGTATATAATTCAAATATATGAAAATCAAATATATGAATAAAAAAATTTAAAGCCTAAAAAAGCTGAACTTAATATCTTCTCTACCTTGTTATCTTTGACATCAGATTAACAGTATACATGATAGTATACAATCTGATTATTGACTTGAAATCCACGTTTTAATGGTTTTCTTGAAATCTGATAACAGCTTTAATTGAAGATACAAAATATAAAATATCTTAGTATGGTATTTACATGGTGCCAACAATAATCTGGTAACTGAGGGTCAGGTAATTATTAGTGTACATATCGACAAACGTGGAATTTACGATCTTAATGTTTTGCATTTCTTTGTCTTAATGTTTCATCTTTGTTTAGTTGGTTGATTTGAGAGGTGGTTTGAGTAGTTCTGTTGGACACTCACCCACGCACTGGTTCCACTGGTAGTGTTGAACGTAGCCCTGAGGGCAGCCGCAGCGGAAACCACCCAGCATGTTCTGACATCCGTGCTGGCATCTGTGGCTCCCTGTGCACTCGTCCACATCTGCAATGCCACAAGAGTTTTTACATTTTTAGATTGTATTATAACACTTGTCACAACAGACACTGTTATAAATCACCCTAAACTATATTAAAATGTGTTGTTTTTTTTATTACTGAGTCTTTGTAGGGGAATTAGTTTGACAGGGTAATATGTATATCAAATAAAACTTTAAAATGTTCAAATACTTTTTCAATGAGAATTTAAATGTAAGATCTTAATTTTGAATGATCACTAAACAGACTGAAAATTTGACACCATCCAGACAATATATTTACTGTAATTTTTGTGTATTCGAGAAAAAAGCCCAAAAACCTACAAAAGGTTTCTGTCATATTATAAAGCGAGCTTTAGAATTGTTATAGAGGCTCTATAAACACCTTACTGAGCAGGAAGCTGAAAATCTTATTGGAAAATCTGAGTTAGTATTTAACGCCTGACAGGTGAGTGTTACTGCATCATAAAATACACAAGCCTATCACGTTCCAATATGCAAATGAAGGCCATGTTACATCAGTTTTTGATGTGAAAGGGGGCGGGAATTTACGTTTTGGGGAGAGTCTAATTTGCATATTCATATAAGCTGGAATTCTCAATAAGAGTAAAAACAAGGATGGTTCTGTCCTTTTTCCTGTAGTCTAATGATGTATCTTTTGCAACCACCATGTTAAGCAATTTATTATGTGCAATTATTTTTCATTACAGAAAACATCTCCTGGCAAATTGCTATATAATATAGAGGCAAAAGCTGACATTTCCACAGCAGATCACACTGGGAGTGTTAATCTGGCATCAGTTACTAGCTGTTTATAAAGGTCAATGACACTCATTTCATCCTGTGGTGATAAATCCTCAACCACTGACACTAAATGCCCTACTGTATAAGCATTACCTTCGCACTCCAGTCCAGTGGGGTCCAGAGAGAAGCCCTTCTGACACTCACAAGAGAAACTGCCGGGGGAGTTGAGGCAGGATGCTCGGGATCCACACACGCTCGGCTGGTTGGTGCACTCATTGTTATCTGCCGGGTAGAAAAGCACAATCAGAACCGCATAATTCTCAGGTACAGACATTTATCTGAGTACTTAGAGGAAGAACAATGATAACACACCAGATTTTGCTTTCATATTCTAATGAATATAGACACCATGGAGCTAATAGCGGATCTGTTTTTGCCTCTTAACTACCTGGTTCCAAGCAAGTGTATGTATGTGTGTGTGTGTGTGTGTGTGTGTGTGTGTAATGGGGCTGTCAAATTAACAAGTGTATCCAAAATGTAATTACTTTAAACATGTAGTGTGTGCATGCATTCAATAAGGCTATAAATTTAAACCGCCAGGCAGAGCAGCTGAGCTACATTATGCATAAACCTTGAAAATTACGTCCCTTCCTTAAGCAATTAAAATCACAAGAAGGAAATATAACCATTTTATCATGAACTTCAAAATCCCAGATAATTTTTTTTTTTTTTTACCCGAAGTTGATATACAGCACTGTGCAAAAGTCTTAGGCACCCATTTTTTTTAGTACAAACTTTGTTATAGATTTTTATTTTATGACTTCTACATTATTGATTCAGTACAAAAACAGTTTAGATTTCCAAACATTCGTTTTCCAGCACAAAATTTAAATGTTACAGAAAAGTGTTTGTATGTCAGTAAAGAGAGCTGAATATTACATAAGAGACACTTTTTCAGACAAAACACATAATGAAGGCTGCTGGGTTTTGCTGCAAAAATAAGAAGCAAGTGCGACAGTCAAAGTCTCCAGAAGAACTGTGGCTGCTTCTGTAAGATGCTCAGTAACACTTACAGCTCATTTCCTCATAAAACTGCACACACTGCACCTGAGACTACTGGTTTTTTTTAAAGCAAAGGATCATAACACCAAATATTGACTTTGTTTCATTTATTACTCTTTACTGATTTTTATAGTATTTTTTTTAAATGTAGAAGCATTTAATTTCATTATATTTGAAGGCATCTTTGCTCTGCAGCATTTCTTTGCCTGTGCCTAAGACTTTTGCACAGCACTGTATATCTTTGACCATTCTTACACTCACCCAGGATTCACATTTAAATATTTTAACTCAACTTTACACAGCGATTTTTATTTATACCCCTCTACCACTGAATCTACGTAGTACATGACATTTCCATATGCTAATGTGGATGGAGCTAAGCTTACCGATGCACGCTGTCTGGTGTTGAGTAAATCCAGAGGGGCACTTGCAGGTGAAGCCTCCGATGGTGTTCACACAGAGGAACTGGCAGTTGTGTTGCTTGGTGGAGCATTCGTCCAGGTCTGGGTGTCAAAATGGCACATCATTTATAAAACATTACTCGCACTCATGAACTCTACATGCTGCATCACGAAGCTATTTATGCAGTGAGGCGATGCAGAAGGGGAAACTCACCTTTGCAGGTCTTTCCATCTGGCTGCAGGATGTACCCTCGGGGGCAAGAGCACAGGTAACTGCCCTCTGTGTTCTTACACAGGAAGTTGCACGGCTTGGGAGACTGAGAGCACTCGTCCAAATCTGAAACACAGGTGAAACAAGCATCAAGATAATGTTATCATCGTTTATGTTCAGTTTGTCAATTCAGGACAGTTTGGTCATTTTCCAGTATTTTACTAGTATTTGCTTTAGATCAATCCACATACAAACATAACAACTTGTTAATTCTATAACATTCACTATACAGTTCACTGTTTTGAGGAGGTAAATATACATTACTCGTCACAGTTAGCTGACATGAAAGTTATTGTTGCTAACAAAATACAAACACGGAGGCATCCATGTTTTTATTCCACCATGTTTTATTTTCCACTTCCAAATTAAGTCAAATGCAGTATTAGTTAATTCAAGATAACAGCTCAGAGGTTCTATCTAAAGCTGTATATCTCCTTGGACTTGGACGTTACCTGTTTCTATAGCAACAGCAAAACACCAGCTAACACATACAGTTGATTTAAGACTGAAATCTAAATTTTTAAGCCTAAACAGCTAAACCATACCATGTATTGTGGGGTCATTAGTAGGAAATGATAAGCAGTGAGTTCAAATATGTACATGCGATGGAGTGCAAAAGGTTGCATAGCATACAGTACACTGTTGGAACATTTTGTTACTTGTGATAAAGAAAAATCTGTGAAACTTAAATATCATGTTGCTATAAATTAAAATTGGTTATGCTTTATTGTCTCCTAAGGGTGTGCAAACATTTGCACTCGAGTGTACATACTAAATAAAATTTTTGGTTGCATTTTTTATAAAAAGGTTTCACAACTGTCATGTAGGAACTTTCAGAAAATACTGAGTTTCTATTTGGCAGTTATGAGTTTGACAAACATGGCTTTTACAAGTTCTTAATCAGTAATTATGGTAATTCCGACATGACCTTAACACGCCAAGAATCTAGAGATCTTTGCTGGGCTCATGATGATCAGGTTCCTAATGACTGAGTGAAATGTGAAGGCCGTACCTATGCAGGAGGTTCCACTGAAGTCATTGGTGTAGCCCACGTTGCAGTGGCAGCGGAAGGATCCCACACTGTTAAGACACTCGCCATTCCTACACAGGTTGGGCAGAACCTTACACTCATTGATATCTGTGGAAACAAAGAGTCACATTCAGTTTAAAGTCCATGAGCGACATCATGAAAAAGCTATTTTATGTTGCTGGATTCTACATAGAACCTTCATTGGTTCCTCACAGATGGCAGACTGTGGCAGTGCCACTCAATGTAATTAGCCATAGATCAGTGACTCCAGTTTTCTAAACATGAATCAGCTTGACTTCTGTAGTAGATCCTCTGCTGTGGCTTATCCAATCACACGCACTGCTGTAAATTATTTAGCTTAAGACAACTCATCTGACCAGAGACTAGCTACAGGGCTACAGACATTAGATCAGAAAAGGGAGAGCTTTCACAGACATGGCTTTTACAAGTTCTTAACTTTTAGATTTTATATCATTTACACTGTCTGGTCTGATTAGTGAAGTAACAACGTGGTGTGTATTAAAAAAAAACATGATAAAAACAAGTTTAAAGATGATTGGACAGAGAAGGGTACATTTGTACCTTCACAAATTTTATAGGGTGTTGGGGGGAACTTTTTCCCCAAGAATGTAACGTAAGTCCTGAGACTCGTTGACAAAAACCTGACTCGAACCTGGTAAAAACCCACCAGAACTTTCCGTTAGGTGTTAGATTTCTTAACTTCTTTAAAAGTTTTCTTAACATAATGTAGTGGTGGAATAAACCACATGCTGATAATTTGGGAAACACGGATATCGTGTACTACGACGAAAAATTAAAAGGTTATCGTGATTGTATGGCTACGATAAGCGAGCTAGTTAAGCACTAGTAATGAAAAAATAAGAAATTCAACGTTACTGGTGCAACACATGATGTTATTACCATGGCAACGTGTATATGGCTGCATGCTGCCATTGATCACGTACTGTTGAGACATGCAACATCACCGCTGACATGTCCTTGCAGTAGAACCCTGTAAAACTAACTACCCCCTCTCACCCCTGCCGTCGGTGGTGTAGCCCGGTCCGTGTGGACACATCTTCTTGTACTGCACGGTGCCAGGCAGGGGGCAGAGCTCGCACTGCTGTCCCCAGCCGCGGCCTCCGTTACAGCAGCACTCGGACTTGGTGACGCTGTTGCGGTTAGTGGATGATTGCTGGCACATGGTCTGTAGAACCTCAGTGAAGCAGAAGCCCTGGCGATTATCTGGGAAAGACAACAGATGATCCGATTGTTAGCGCTGCATCTCTGTGATTTCAGAGTTATCAGCTTTCTGTGGTCTAGAGAAGGAAACGTCCATCATTTAGAGTAGATGCAATCGACAATATGATATGATATGATTAATTAATTTGATGTTGTGGTCTGTGTTTCTCATATTATTGATCTACAGCCTACAGTGGCCAAGGGAAAATAATGGCACCCAGATCCTCTTGTCTTTCTGTGATCTAACCCCATGCTGGCACACATCCATCCAGTGAGGGTGTGCATCATTCCAAAATTCCAAAATCATACAAAGAGTATGATTTTAGGACGCCACGCCTTCTTTACTCTGACAGACAGAGAACCATGAAGAAGCAAGCAAGAAATGGTGCCTCCTAACTACTGCCATTATAGTTTTGATATTTGAAAAT
Organism: Pangasius djambal; assembly: GCA_022985145.1. Taxonomy (NCBI): domain Eukaryota; kingdom Metazoa; phylum Chordata; class Actinopteri; order Siluriformes; family Pangasiidae; genus Pangasius; species Pangasius djambal. The sequence continues at coordinate 14,119,944 of CM040985.1, forward strand.
TGTTTTGATGTTCATGGTATTTTACGGTTTGTATTCAGCTGAGCATAGCTTTCAGAATTTAGTTGTTAGGTTCAATTACTTGCTATTTCGTAGTGAGAGCTCTCTTTAGTTGTTTTTTTTTATATATACACTGCCCTCCAAAAGTTTGGAAACGCCTGAACAAAATAGGGTTTTTGGGCAATATCAGCATAAATCCTCTTTAGTTAGTGACCATTTTGCATTGATAATAAGGGACAACACTAGGCATCCGAGCAGTCAGTTTATTCAAACATTGACTTGATCTATTACTCCAAGCCTCCTGGAGGATTGCCCAAAGATGATT
>CM040985.1:14120365-14248401 GCA_022985145.1 Pangasius djambal
CCCTATTTTGTTCAGGCGTTTCCAAACTTTTGGAGGGCAGTGTATGTGCAAAGAAAACGTTCAGAGTGTGCTCCCTGATGATGTCCTCTTGTCTTCTGTATTTGTTTGACTTGGTTCATTGAGTCTTGTAGGCATGTATTTTTATGTATTTGTTTTAAAACTTTTTTGTAAGGAGTCTCCAGTGTTAATGCTTTGTAACAGTCAGAGGTAAAGTTGCGACTTTTAAAGTGGTTTTACATTTTCTAACACAGGAAAGGCTTCAGGACTAAGATGGTTGTGTTTCTTCTCTCAGTGACATAAGCTGCTGCATTTTTTGTCTTATTAACTTCAAGAGAGAGAAAAAAAGATCACTTGGTGAGGAAACAACAATTTATGGCTGCTATAATGTAAGTAATAACAGGAACTAACTTATTTCATGAAGATTCCACAACAACAACTAACCGTAACTATAAATGGATAAAAAGTATAATGTACCATCCTATAACAAATTGTTGGCAAATTGCTGTGGTATAAAAGGAATAAACTACTTTGGGGACATGCTGTTATTAGACAGTAATCAACCTCGGCATGGTAACAATAACTCCACATTGCATAGGGCTACATCACGTCACTCGCTTGTTGATTATTTATTAAAAATGCATGCTCCCAAGTGTTTTATTCCTTACATTTCCCTAGGGCACTTTCTCTCTTCTGCTAGCCACCATTTCCACTGATGTATTAGATACAACTATAGCTCAAGTCACACATTTAAAATTGTACATCAGGCTACTTTCTCTCTAAAATGATTATTATAAAAGGAGTTAAAATTGAGCACAATTTAAAGCACTGAAATCCTTAAAGTCCCAGGACGTGTTTTTATTAATGATAATAACCCTGCTCACAGCTTTTACCCGACGCACAGTCTTGAATCATTGGAGCTGTGTGATAAGAATGGTACAGTGATATGAATTTTTACACTCTCCACTGTGTGTGAATTTACAGAATGTGTATGAGATAAATCTTGGAGAGAAAGACCTGCCAGCATGGACATGTTATTAGAATTCCTAGACAGTTTTGCAAACTTGTTATGGTACTTGTACTTGTCAGTGTTTCTTGTGTGGGTGTATGTTAGATAACATTTGTGGAGGTGTGCTGTAGGCTGCATTTTTGACTCGCATATTTGAGACTCATCACATACACGCATAGGCTTGATAGTGACAGATTTGTTTACGGCTGTCATGCATGTTATAGTGAAAGCATATGTGCGGCTCTGCGTGATCATGTGCTCCTTCGTGGCAGGTTCTTACCAATGCACTCGGTGCCTGTGGAGCTGGGCTCGAATCCTTCGCTGCACTCGCAGCGGTAGCTGCCCACTGTGTTCACGCAGCGGCCGTTCTTGCAGATGCCAGGCTTGGTTCTGCACTCGTTCAGGTCTGCCAAGGAGACATGCAGAGGAGGGGAACGAGGGATACAGTGAGTCAAGATGAGTGGGTGGTCGAGAGCGAAGACACAGTGAAGAGAAACCGGAGTGAAGAAAATGAGATGGAAAAAGCTGTAACTTAGTGGGAGAACCTATGCAATATAATATCTATTAATATCACTCGACTTATTTACAGTATTTAATGTACATCCCAAAACAGATTTAAACACTCGAGTCATTGTTCTCTTCTTTACAGAGTGTTCTTTTTCTACGTCCGAGTGCAGCAGGGCATTCACTGTGTTTGTTTACAGGATGATACTGACAATTCTGAAAGTCGAAATTGTTGGATAGAATCAAATTTATAAGTTGATATCAGAATGTTGACCTTTTTTCACGCGCAGAAAAGGGGACACTAAAACTGTGCCTTTCATTATCGCTGGGATGGTGCGCTATTGTCATTTCACATTTAAGCTACTCGCGTCCCTTAAGTTCCACAGCACTTGCTTGATCTCCCACACACACGCACTCACCCATACAGCCCTCCCCATCAGGGCGGCGAGTCATTCCCGGCGGACAGATACACATGAAGGTGCCGATGAGGTTTTTGCAGACCATGCCCCTGCTCTCACAGTCGTCCAGCCCCTCCGAACACTCGTCCTGGTCTAGAGAGAGAGCGAGAGAGATTAAGAACATTAAACAGCTAAATGCAGTTGAGTGCAAAAGCTTGCATACCTTAGGGAAAAATGATGAAGAAATTTAATTTATACCAGCAAGACACTTAGTGTGTTAGATTTCACGGATTTCCAACAAAACATATGCATGAAAAAATTGAAAATGAGATAAGTTCAAAAAATTTGCATCTTCCTTTCTGAATGTGTGGATAAGAGGAACAAAGCCCTTCAGAATGTGCTGTGCGAACACTAACTCATGTCGTGTCAAGCCGCATCACACGACTATGTCCTTGATTATTTTCCTCTAACAGCATGCCCCCAACTCTTTCATTCCTTATGTGATATTCACCCGCTATTCTTCCTGATATACCCTACCACACATGGAGTCATACACTCCATTCTATAAAATCAGGTCTGAAGATAGAGTCGGAACAAAATTGCACTATGTTCTATAACACGGTCTTGTTGCAGGATACCCCTATACACCCATTTCACATAAATGAAAAGATAGAGGTGCATTCGTGCGTTTTAGAACTAAGTTTTAAAACTTAAATAAGTGAAAACAGTGCTGTGTTATGCTAACATGAGGACAGAGTGTTAACCCTGTGGGGTGGTAATTAGAGACAATGGCCTCTCGTAACGCACTGTGCATTTTCTCACCTCGACACATCCTCTGATCCTCCCGCAGCACGTAGCCTGCGGGACACATGCACTCGTACGAGCCGAACGTGTTCACACAGCGGAAGGCACAGAGCAGCGGGTTCAAAGTACACTCATTAATATCTGAAAAAGAGGCAAAAAAAAAAAACAAACGACTGTGAGGCAGCCTCTGTCGAGTCCCAGTTTCTAAATATACCTTTCACAGAATGTCTGCATGTATAATTTCTCATTACTACTTTAAATATTCAGTGATTTCTGGATGGATGTAATCGCTTATAATGGGCTTCCAAATAATACCCTGCACATACACTGCTTTAAAGTCTTTGTCCAGTTACCTCTTTATCATAACAGTATTAATATTAAACATGCCTTTGCTTTAGTGTTTATAAAACTCCTATTGCTGCAGCTGCACAATTTTAATGTCCGTGTCATTTAATAAAGCAACAGATTCCATTTCAAGCTTAAACTACATATCAAATGTCTCGAGCACTTTTTTCATTCCAAACACTAAAATGTATTTCAATTTCATTATATATTGCCTGTAAATCTTAAAATGTGTAGAATTTTGGGCCATTTTCCTACAATACTAAATCTGTTTTTATATAGGGAATGCTACACAACTCATTCATTTATTCACGTGTGATTAACTTCAGTTAAGGGTTATACAGTATTATTATTATTATTATTGTTATTATTATTATTATTATTATTATAAGACACATGGCATAATGTTTTGGGTGCACACACCTTCACAAGTCATCATGGGCCCAGGTTCAAAGCCCTCCTGACAGGAACACTCGAAGCCTCCCACCACATTAGTGCAGGTGCCGTTACCGCACGGGTTCCCGATCGAACACTCGTCCGTATCTAAAACGCGAAAAAAGAAGCGTCACGGTAATGATCTGCATCGTGTGCCTCTTGTTAGGCATCTCTGAGAGATGTTTTCGTGTGTGCATTTGTTGTTCGTTACATGCCGTGTATGTTACATGTGTGTATGCATCTATGTGTTTGTGCGTATGAGCTTGGGTGTGTATGAACTCACCCACGCATTCGATTCCAGTGTAATCCAGGTTGTAACCGAAGGGACATTCACAGCGGAAGGAGCCATCAGTGTTGATGCAGACACCATTTTTACATGGATTATCCAGACACTCATTCATATCTGTACAAGCGGAAAAGACTTGGTGTGTTATACTGAACACACAAAGGTGACAAGTTTTCAGAACTGGAAGTGAATTTCCAGGTCAGGAGCACAGATGAAGAACTCCTTACTGCTTTTGTCAGGATATCAAAGGGTAAATGTGTTTCTTTTTAATTTCTTATAAACCTTTATTTATAATAAACCTTTGTTATTATAGTTTGTTTTCATACAAAGAGGAATTTGTATCTGAGGTCTTACACTTTATTGAACACATTAAAGGTGCAGTTGGTCAAGTCTTTCTAGCCCTTTAATAATCTTATAGTTTTAAAGATACCTTTAAAAAACTATAATTTGCAATACTGCCTTGCAATGGATGCTGCTACTTTTTCCTTTTTTTTTCTGGCCCAGAAATGATCTCTATGGCCAGATATTAAAGAGATTAAAGAGGTTACCAAGAGCTAACATTACACTGTCCATTCTATCAAGATAGTGATTACTAAACTTGCTGCAAAATCTTTAAAACTATAAACTATATTCTTTTTTAAATGAATGCTATTTGAGTCGATTTATAATGGAAAAAGCAAGCAGTCCGCAGCCTTGCATTCTGAACTCTACATTTTGAAGTGTATGCCCAGATTAAGATGTGCTAGTTTAAAAATGCATGGATTTCTCCATGGTTTCTTTCATGATTCATAATTTTTCTATTGTGATCAGGGGACAATGAGAATATTGGAGTATTCCCTGCATCGTATTCCAGGACAGTGTTGCAATTAATGCTCTAAGCAAAAAAAACATTCAAATGCTTTGATGTGTTCACTGTACAGCATTTATGAGAATATCCCTCTCTTGTACCAGTTCACAAGCTGTAATGAGTTGCAATGTTGATGTTTCTCACATGGAAGTTTGGAACCTTTTCTTAATAAGCACATCAGAAAAATGCTACAATTCCAGACAGTTCCTCTCGTTTTCACTTTCACTCTACTTTTGTATTACATTCTGGCATTACCTAATTTCTGCGTAGCATCCATATTTCCCTGTTGCCTAGCAACGGTGTTCCCACCTTTAACCACTTGAATGGCGAATTTGTGTTTGCTTTCGTTGTTAGATTTTATGATGTCTATACATGTATGTGTATTGTGTAGTTTGTTGTAGGTATGCGTCTTACCCACGCGGCCTTCCCCTCGTCCAGGCACGGCTCCGTGACCGTAAGGACACAACTGTTTAAATGCAGCTGCACAGGGACAAGAGAACATGAGGAGGATTAAAATGGAACTGGTTAGTCAGTGTAAATTAGGCATTTAGGAGTATGTAGTGTATATATGATCACATATCCAACATTGCATTTACTTTTATTATTTATTTTTGAATTCGTTATTTAATTTCAGGATGTTCAGAAAGTGTAGCCAGCTGTGAGATTCGGTACCTTGGCCCTCCTGGGGGCAGAGTTCACACGGGTCACCCCAGCCCTCCCCGGGCATCAGGCTGCAGCAGCAGTCAGCCTTGCTAATGTTCTGAGGTTTGGGAACGGAGCATTTGCTGGCCTCGAAACGTGTGAAGCAGAAGCCCTTGCGCGTGTCTTAGAGAGAGATGACAGGGGGACAAAAGTCACTGAAGGGGTCTAAAAAGTTGCCAAATATCAGTCGATAAGTTGGCAACACTGCCTCACAGGTTCTGGAGCTATGTTATGTGTCTTACTTGTTTACCGATATCACAACCGATACTAAAACATCTAAAATGTGCAGTGTGCAAAAGGTTGCACTCACCAAAGCAGCGACGTCTGTTATCAGACAGAACAAAACCTGGCTGGCAGATACACTGGAAGCTTCCCGGGGTGTTAACACAGTGGCCAAACAGACAGAGGTTGGGCTGAGATTCACACTCGTCAATGTCTGAGGAGAAATTATGTGAAAGAGAAAACGAGAAAGTGAGAGAGAGAGAGAGAGAGAGAGAGAGAGAGAGAGAGAGAGGGACAATGAAAACCAGAGCTTCCCCTAATCTCGTGTGTGTTACATAGCGGAGAGTGGCAGGCTCACCGATACAGTTCTCGTTCTGCAACTCGTAACCCGGAGGACAGATACAGCGGAACGAGCCGTCCAGGTTCTGGCACGTACCAGGCGAGCAGGTGCCCGGGTATGTCACACACTCGTTAATGTCTGCAAGCAAAAAAACACCTTACAAGCTGCACCACAAACTGTGATTTCAAAAGTGTAGAAATAATAATTACAGTTTTATTAAAACAACAAAACAAAACAAAAGTTTAGCAGTGCCCATGAAGGGGATTCTAGAAGTTTGTGCACTCTTGCTTTTACCTTACTATGCCGTGTAAAAAATGAAAGTGGAAGAGATATTAAGAGTGAAAAAAATCTCAATGATAATTCTCAAAGTTATACTTCCCACTGCTTCTGATGCCTCCAAGTCTCTGCTTTTTGTTCTGGATTTTTATGAATATCTGTCGGGGTTTTTTTTAACAGTTATTCTTCTCTTTGCTCATGTATTTGAGTCTGTGTTACTTCCATATCTGAATCTTTATGATTCATGCCTCCCCAAAAAAGTCAGTTACTTAGATTTTTTCAGATTTATTTTTTTTAAAAATTCCAGATTTTCTATACTGAGTTTTTAAAGATCGTTGCTATTAAAGATGACTGCTGACTGAGACTTCGTTGTCTAGGCTGTATGTTTCATTAAATGATCACGGAACAAACAAACAAAAAAAAACATTTCCTAAAACCATGGGGGATACAAACTTTTGCACAGAATGGTACAGTAAATGAGGCATTGTATATTGTGAAAGTATGATAATGTTATTGACTTACCAATGCAGTTCTTAGAGTCGGGAGTGAGCTCATAGCCTTCCAGACACAGACACTGGAAGGAGCCCAGACTGTTGATACACTGACCATATCTGCATACCTGACCAGCCAGGGTAGTGCACTCGTCCACATCTGCACAGAGACACAAAAATCACCCTTAGAGATAGACACCAAACACTCAGAGACACTGCTTATCGCTGCTATACAAGCGAGAACAGAAACTAACTTGTTTAACATTAACTGTAGCTATAAATGGATAAACAGTATTGATGCGTCACTCATTAAAAAATTATAAATTATTATATATTATTATACTGTTGGCAAATTGGGAATAAAACACTTCAAGATTTGCTTTTATAGGAAAATCAATAGTAACTCTGCTTCATCACACCACCCCGTTGTTTATTATTTTCCTACAGCAGCACCATGTGTTGTGTTTTATTCATTACATAACCATCCACAGCTTTAGAAATCAGTGCATATATAGTGAGAGTGAGACCCTACGTCCTTTCAGACATTCGTCATATATAAACAATGGCAGATTGCACGCTGGCAGAAATTCAGATAGCGTGAGTTTGCAGAATGTGCTAAAACTTTCCACATCCCTAACGATTAAATATAAAAAAATGATTTTAAGAATTGTTTGCTAATGTTGTCTGTTGTTTTGGGGCTATAATGTATGGAACTGGATCTGGCATATATGTACCACTGATGCTTTATTGCATTATCTCTTGATGGTTATTAATAAGACAATGTACTGATCGAACAGGTATATATAAATGTTTTACGTCACCCTTATAAGAGACTCACCCATGCAGTCGTTATTGTGTGTGAGCTCAAAGCCCGGGAAGCAAAGACAGTTGTAGGAGCCCACGGTGTTCTTACACGTCCCGTTTCCACATGGCTGTCTCTCACACTCATCAATGTCTGGTAAAGACAGAGTGAATAAGAGAAGAGAGAGATTAGCACATGCATTCAGGTCATTATCTCATTATCTTATTATTGATCTGGGTCATGAGTGTTTAACAAAAGCAGGACTGAAGAACATTAGTCTAATCCAAAGTCACAGAAAGGAAGAGTGTGTGGGGTTTTTTTTGGTTTTTTTGAAGACGTGGACACACTCACTCACCCATGCACATGGTGAGGTCAGCCGTGGCCTTAAAGCCGTTGTGGCACAGACAGCGGTAGCTGCCCTGTGTGTCGATGCATTCACCATGGCTGCACACATTGGGGATTTCCAGACATTCGTTACGGTCTGCAGGAAAGAGTCATGGCATTAACTTCCACAAACACAAGCATTTAACAAACATTAAATGTGCTGCTAAACTACCACTCATAATTATATAAAATGGTACACTCTATGTGGCTTTTGTAAGCAGAGGACTCACCCACGCACGCTCCACTGGGGGACAGCTTGAAGCCGGGAGAGCACTCGCAGCGGAAACTGCCGGGGATGTTGTTGCAGTTGGCGTTGCGTTGACACAGGTTGTCCCCGCTGTTACACTCATCAATATCTGCGAAAGAAATAGAGAAAAAAAGACAAACAACAAGTGGTACGATCAGTCATGAGAGATAAAACTATCAACTGATAGAACATAGTGTGTCTACTTACAGAATGGTTTGAGAGGGGTGTGTGTGTGTGTGTGTGTGTATGTGTGTGTGTGTATATATATATACATACCTTCACAAACCAGCAGGATGTTATTGTAGCTGAAGCCCATAGGACACTCGCAGCGGAAGCTGCCGATCTGATTGATGCATGCTCCATGGGCACAGATCCCAGGAATCTCCCTGCACTCGTCAATATCTGGATCATGACACACATTTCAGTTTACACACGTGTCGACAAGCATGGTTTTACAAATTCTTGTTACAGAACTCCACTAATGTGTCTTACCGATGGGTTTTCCAGTGTGGATATCAATGATAAAGCCTGGAGCTGGGTTCCCACATAGGAGCTCATACTCAGCTACACAAAGCAGCAACACAAATATTAGTGCATAAAAGACTGCAGTGGAAATTAGAGACAATCAGAGTATTTATTATTGCCTTCTAAATGGGTCCCTGGTTTGGCAGCTGTTTTAGGGAGCATTTGTGCACTGCCCATTCATGAAATGCTCGGAGGTTTTGTATTTCAGCCAAATATGAGGTTAGCATTGCATGACTCCGTGTTCCCATAATTCTGTTCCCCAGACCATGAACCATTCCATAAACATGGCAAATCAAACCGCTGCTTCCACTGAATATGTCTATAAATGTAAGTGACTAACGTAACACCGTAACACAACATCAAGGCTTAGGCACCCATTTTGTGTCTCCAAATGTTTCTATTAAAATTTGTTGTTTAAAAAGGCTTATAGTAACTTAAGCTTCTTAAAGATCCATGAGACGATTTATAATTGTTGTAAGATGTAACACTGTTGGGTGTGTTGTTATGGGTGATGCAATTTTGTGAAACGGTTGTGCTTGATGACTTTTGACCGTTGTTTTTCTGGATTTTCTAAACTCAAAAATGATGCACAAGCCTACTAACTAGTGAACAGACAGCTATCTGTTCTGGAGTGTGAGGACAATGTGGACACTTACAGGTAGCTGGAGTCGGACAGGGCTCACACGGCTTGTTCCAGGCTTTGCCCACATTGTAGGCGCAGCAGCACATCTTCTTCGTCATGTTAAAGGACAGCTCGTTCTCACACGTGTCGTTGAAGTTATGGTAACACACACTTTTCCTCATGTCTGGAAAATGCCAGAAAACATCACAGAAGTTTATGAAATGACAATACAAACTTCACGTACATGTTAGATTCCTGTTTTGCTGTTAAACAAGCGCTTTACCCATGCAGTTGTTGCCTCCGTTGACCTGCATGTACTCAGGAGGGCAGACGCATGTGTAGTTGCCCAGTGTGTTGTAACACGTCCCTGGGCCGCAGATCCCGATGTGGGTTGAGCACTCATCAATGTCTGGAAGAGCAGAATTGCAATAAAGGAACAATTTTTTTAAGGGTTAGTTTTGTTTTCAGTTATTGGGTGGCTGGGGCAATTTCGTCTTTCGTAAAGGGGCTTTTTTATTTGTCTCTGGATCTGCAGTAATAGTTCTTTGTATCTCAAGCAGCATTTTTAATCATTTTCTAATTATCATTACCATAAAAATTTTAGGTCAAAATACTTTTAAGTGTCAATACGGTAATAAGGTCAAAATGCTAAATAAGTACAGTTTTTGAGCAATGTTTCAGTGAAATCCCTAATAAATATGGTTACTAATAAATATGTTAACTATATACTTGTCTAATGTTTGTCCAAGTCAGACATACACTGATCAATTTTATTTCACATTAATGAACTCAAAACGTTCTTCATTTGTCATGAAAGCGAGTCTGCATATTTCACGTGATAAAATCACCTACACAATCTTCAATCATTCCCGATTCAGATTTGATAGGATACAGCTGGTATAAAGCCACATTTATTAAAAAAAAAAAAAAAAAGTATGATCCAAAAATCGAGAGCTACTAGAAACCTATAGGAAACTTGTCCCACAGGTTGTTCATTCATATATTTTATTATAGATATCACTGAAAGAATGTATTAAAAGAATATCATCCCAAAAGAGATTTTGACTGCAAAGTTGTGATGATGAATTCTAAGTCACTGCCTAAGTTTATAAATGTTTAATTTAAGTTTAAGGAATACTGAAATTAGGGACGATTTCTCCTTTAATCATGAACTTATATTGAGAGTGAGGCGAATGGCTTTTAGCACTGTCACCTTCACAGATGCGCGTCTCCTCGTTGAGGAAGTATCCGGCGGGACATTCACACTGGAAACTGCCAAACGTGTTGACACAGTTGCCCCCCTGACACAGACCGGGCAGTTCCTGGCATTCGTCTATGTCTGGTCAGAAGGAGAGAAAGAGGAGTTATTAATGCGAGCATCAGAGTGGAGACAGTAAAGCCATTAGCAGTCAACAGTCACGGCCACAGCAAGGATACTGCAGACATACACACAAATTAATACAGCAAGGACAGTCAGAGCACACACACACACACACACACACACACACTTTCTTACCCTCCAGGATGACTGTGATAGGATTGGGTCTGAAGCCTTCTCCTCCAGGACACAAAGTTTTGTATTCAGCTACATAGAGAGAGAATTTTGTTAAAATTTCTTCATGACTTCACTTCAAATGATACAACACTCACACACACACACACACGCACACACACACACACCTAAACTAGCCTTTCATACACCTACCTCATATGACATTCTGATCTAATATTTAGCTACATTTTACATTTTAATGTATGAAATGTGATTAGTAAAAATATAGTTGTATTATTATTATTATAATTACTTTAATACTAAATCCCTACAATTTTAATGACTTTATTGTCTATTTATTTATTATATATATATATTTTTTGGTAGTTGCTGGTGGTGAGTTGTGTTCATGAGCAGCTGAAAGGACGTACTGGAGTTGATCGGGGGACAGAGTTCACACGGATTCCCCCAAGCTCCGCCCAGAGAGCAGCAACAGGAGGCTCGGGACACGCCCACTCCAATCTCAGCGCTGCATGAAATGCCTCCATCGCCCCGATCCAGTGTGTCCAGGAAACAGTTACCCACCCGTGTGTCTAGAGAAAGAGTGACAGAGAGACATGCACACACATTTAAATCCAGATAACCCTAATGCAAATTCTTTTCAATGGCTCAATCCATGCCTTTTTATAACTAATGTCATTCACAGAGAAACTGTCAGTGTTCTGAGTAAAAATCTCTAAGTGCAGATAATCGTCAAAGTGCCTCATATTGTTGGCTGATAAAATCGGCTGATGTTGCAGTTTTACAGCCTAAGTGGAGAAGATAATGATAATATCTATGATAATGTCTCTTTGATTATAAAGAAGCAAATTCTGCATTACTGAATCAATATCTACACACACACACACACACACACACACATATATATATATATATATATGTGTGTGTGTGTGTGTGTGTGTATGTGTGTGTGTGTGTGTTTTCTGTATTTAAATTACAACAAATCCAAATGACTAGCTCCAGTATTGTGCATGGGTTGTTCTTTGTGTTTTATAGATTTATTATAATATTGAAAACTGACTTAAGGCTTGCTGATGTTTGGCTCAGTGATGTGACTGACTGAATGACACACTTACCCACGCAGCCCACTCCTGTGGGGTTGAGCTCAAAGTCTGGAGGGCAGTTACACATGTAGCTTCCTGGCATGTTCACACACAGGCCATTAATGCAGTTCACCGGGTCAGCACACTCGTTGACGTCTGAGAGAGAGAGAGAGAGAGAGAGAGAGAGAGGGACACATGTGAGCTGTCTGGTGTGGAATATGTATTTCACTTGATGTTTTCACCACTTGTGTCTATAGATCACATGTAAGTGTGTGGGTATTTTGCAAAAACAAATTGCAGCACAAATGTAACAAAATAAATAGAACTTTTCTAATCATATGGAACGTCAGCTTTATGGAAGTTTTCCTGAGGTGATAACACCCTCACACTGTTTTACAGACAGCACATATCCCTTTTATTTTATTCACGTGATTTGGATGAATTGCTATATTTGTTCTTTAAGCATACAGAACTTAAGGGATGTGTCCTGCTCTCCACAGTGACCCTAGTCCAGTGTGTTAACCCACAGTAACTCCTCTCACCTGTGCAGTTGCCTCCACTGCGGTCCAGTTCGTATCCATCGTCACACACACAGCGGAACATCCCAGGCAGATTCTGGCACGTTCCGAACACACAGATGTTCTGGAAGTTGCATTCGTCTATGTCTAGGTGTATACAGAAAATAGTGAGTGTGTGCTGTACATTCATAAGAAAATGTGTGTATGTGTGTGTGTGTGCGTGTGTGTGTGTGTGTGTGTGCGTGTATACCCTGGCAGGTCTTGCTGTCCTCAGTAGGAGTGAAACCCATCTCACACTCGCAGCGGTAGCCTCCAGGAGTGTTCAGACACTGGCCATTCTCACACAGGTTCACGTTATCTGCACACTCGTCTGTGTCTGAGAGACAAAAGCAGAGTGAGTGATCTTTTACACGTCTCTCTTTATAGCTGCTATAATGTAAGTGATAACAGGAACTTAAACAGTGTTTTGTAGGAATCGTTGGAAAACCGCTGTGGTATAAGAGGAATAAAATCCTTCGGGATGTGCTGTTACTGGTAAATGATCAAGTCTGGGGTGGTAACAGTAACTGAGCTTCGCATCAGGCCATGTCGTTGATTATTTTCCTATAACAGCACACTCCCAAGTGTTTTATTCCTTACTTACTAAATGTTAGCAAACAAACTTAGCTAATGGATTTACTTGCAAAATAAATATAGATTTCCTCACATGTCATAGCTCTGTAAATATATTTACTGTCTCTCTACATGCACAAAACATAAACCCAACATAGGTGTTAATTATGTCAAAATATGTGTAAATATTAATACTGGGCTAGCATTGTAACATCACATAGCCTTTCCTAGAGATGTAACTTTAATTAATTAAAATAAATGGGTAACTTTGAAATGTTAATGCTATAGTGTGTTTAGACTGTTGTTGTTGTCCTCTTTCGGCTGCTCTCGTTAGGGGTCGCTACAGAGGATCATTGGTCCGTGTATTTGATTTGGCACAGTTTTTATGCCGGATGCTCTTCCTGATACAACCCTCCCCAAAGTTCCCGGCATTGAGAGTGCACTGTTGCATGCAACCCCAGCGGCTGGGGTTGGTTCCCTGGCCAGGAATTGAAACCGGGCCGCAGCGGTGAGAGCACTGTGGCCTAACCACTAGTCCACCAGGGACCCTTATAGTGTGTTTAGACTAATGGTGCTAAATTATAATGTTGTGTATTTAATGTCAGTATTTTGTCATAAGCAGCAGAAGTGAAATGGTGGTGAGGTCACGTGTTCAACCTTGTGACTGGCTGATTTAACTTTAGTGCTGCCTGTGATCCACCAAGCAATATCAGGCTGTAAAGTTCTCTCTTCATGTGTGAAAGTTTAGTTTCCTAAACGGAATTGGCCTAATGGTGTCCAATAACCACTTTCCACTAGTGCATAATGATTGTAATGGTTAATGGAAACAATTAGAAACAGAAAGATTGTTTTTTTTTTCCAGCAGAGGTGCTCATTTCTGTTTCCTGTACCAGAGCAGGAGAAGCCGTCTCCATTGAAACCCTCCTTGCAGGCGCAGCGATATGAACCGGGAGTGTTGACACACTCAGCGTTGGGGTTGCAGCTGTGGTCCTCTGTGGAGCACTCGTCCATATCTACACACACACACACACACACACACACACACACACACACACACACCACAGGGTTAGAGCTCACAGAGAAACTGGAGATGAAAAGGAGCTCGTAGCTAGAATTTCTTGATTGATGAGTGTGTAGAAGGTCCATTCTTTTTCGCCGTATTCTCGAGCACAGTCCCTCACCTACACATTTAATTCCGTCTCCCACCCAGCCGTCCCTGCAGCGGCATTTAAAGCTCCCGGGAACGTTGATGCAGGCAGCGTGCATGTCACAGTTATGAGCACCAATCTCACACTCGTTGATATCTAGATTAAAACAAAGACAAACAATTCACTGAAAACGCAGTGAAAGTGGATTTAAAAAAAAAATCAAATAGTTTTCATTTAAGTGGATGGAAAAAAGAAAAATTTACAATGACAGATAAAAACACACACATACAGCAAACTACACACACACATACCTGTACAGCCAGTAGAGCCTTTCTTCACAAAGTATCCCACCTGGCAGTGGCAGATGAAAGAGCCCTTGGTGTTCTCACATTCGCCGTGCAGACAGATGTTGGGGTTCAGGTCACACTCGTTGACATCTTGAGAATCAAACACACATGAGTATCAGACCGTGAGGGAAAAACAGAGCATGATATTTGTGTGTATGTACGTTTAGCGTTTTCTCACCCACGCAGGAGCGCATGTCCATGGAGGCCATAAATCCGTCGAAGCAGAGGCAGCGGTACTCTCCGGGGATGTTGGTGCACTGACCACCGTCACAGATATCTGGAGTGTCCTCACACTCATCGATGTCTGAACAGATAAAAAACACATGTTGGGTCACTGTGTGTGTGTGTGTATGTGTGCATGTGTCTATACCACCATTACTGCCTGGGTCCAGAAGTCAAGCATTCAGATTACATGGATGTGTGTGTGTGTGTGTGTGTGTGTGTGTGTGTGTGTGTGTGTGTAATTACCAGCACAGGTCCCAAGGTTAGGCATTCAGAGTACACGGAGGTCTGTGTATGCTTTTTTATATTTATGTGAGAGTGTGTACCAGCACAGATCCTGACATCAGGAATTCAGTGTACATGGATGTCTGTTTATGTTTGTGTGTGGATGTGTGTGTGTGTGTGATTACCAGCACAGGTCCTGAGGTCAGGCATCAGGGCGTATCCCTCACTGCAGCTGCACTCGTAGCTGCCTTCTGAGTTTGTACAGTGTGTATCACAGCCTCCGTTCATGATTGTGCATTCATCGATATCTAACACACAAAGATCATCAACAACACATTCACTGTGTAAAACATTCAAATGAGGATTTGCTGCTTTTAAATGTGTAAATATGTACTGTATTCCAGGTCTTGTGGGTGTGGGTGTGTGTGTGTGTGTGTGTGGTGCAGGAGTGTGAATGGTAGTCACTCACCCACACAGCCCTGCCGGTCTGGAGTGGCCTGGTAGCCTGTGTTACATGAGCACTGGTAGGAGCCCACCATGTTCACACACTTGCCGTTCCTGCAGAGGTTGTCACTCAGCTCGCATTCATTCACATCTAAAGGGTTAAAAGAGGAGAGACTCTTGTTTCAGAGGTATTGCACCACATTTATGTAACTATAAATGGATAAAAAGTACGGCATGTCATTCTTTAACAGATAATTGAATGGAAACTTTGGGGTGAAAACAATAACTCCACTTCAAATCAGGTCGCTGCTCAGGTCGCATCATATCACACTACCCTGTTGTTGAGTATTTTCCTATAACTGCACGCCTCCAAGTGTTTTATTCCTTACTTACTGCTTTACCGACATGCATATTCCTCACGAGGAGAATGAACTTTGGGGGGTGTGGTGACATATCGTCTGTTTCTACCTTCACAGGCGGAGCCCTCAGGGCTGAGCTGGTGACCTCGGGGGCATTCGCACTCATAGCTGCCCTCGGTGTTCAGACATGTACCTCCGCGACACAGCAGGGGATCCCGCTCACATTCATCAATGTCTGAGAGAGAAAGAGAGACAGAGACAGACAGAGAGAGAGATAAGAGTGGATAACAAACGTTATACATTTTCACAGACAAACTTGCATATGCAGGCTAATGAGCGTGTGTTTGTGTTTCTCACCCATGCAGTTCTTCATCATCATAAAGCCACTCTCGTAGCCATCGAAGCACTCACACTCGAAGCTGCCTGGTGTGTTCACACACGTACCCTGACCGCATAGGTCCGGAGAGATAGCACACTCATCAATGTCTAAGAAGGAACGAGAGAAATATTTTTTTTAAAAATACGAGGAGACAAATAAGCAGAGATAAATCTATTTAGAAATATCTTGACAGAGATGATTGTGTGTGTGTGTGTGTGTGTGTGTGTGTTTGTAGGGGGTGCATGTTTTTATAGTATCTTGGTGGGGACAAAAGGATTGGAATATCTGCCCATTCTGACCTTGTGAATACACCTGGCAGATCTTCATAAGGAAAACTGCTTTTTTACACCAAAATTGCTAAAAACTAATCGTGTGTGTGTGTGTGTGTGTGTGCGCACCTGTGCAGTTCCTCTGCTCCATGGTTGGAGCGAAACCATTGTTACAGCGACACTTGAAGCTGCCAATGGTATTCCGGCACGTTCCGTGCGTACACAGTCCCTTAAACACTTTACATTCGTTCACATCTACAGAGAGAGAGAGAGAGAGAGAGAGAGAGAGAGAGAGAGAGGGAGGGACAGCGAGAGAGAGAGAGAGAGAGAGACGGAGGAAGCGGAGTTACACTGCAGCCTACAACCTGCCTGATTGTTACAATAAAATGTAAAACTATTTATTATAAATAATAATTGTTAATCAGTTCATATTAATTGTTAATACAATTAAGTTTGGAAGTTTCTGACACCCTCCATTTTGAAAATAAAGTATGGAATGGTTCTACGTGAATTGAAAAGTGTTTGTTTTTTTAATTGTAAAAACTTAGTAAATGCTTTAAATATTGTTTTATTAACAGCCATTCTGTTATGTCTGTGACGCTAGTCCATGGGTTCAAATGGAAGTATATTTAATATAATTAAAATTAACCTCTTTTTTCCCGAATGCTAGTTCTCGTTATGCAGTCTATACCGTGCAGTCTATATTGTGATATCGTTACGCTCTGATGTTCTTTAGAATCTGGGAGCTGACATGATTCGAAGACTCGGTCTTGACAACAGCAGTCAATATGAGGCCATATGTTTAAAAAAAAAAAAAAAAAGACAAAAAACACTTCATTTAGAGTAGCACCTTTGTAGAAAGGTCTGCCTGTGACGATGTCTCCTCTGTTGGCGAAGCCTGGGCCTCGGGGGCAGATGCTCTTGTACTCTGGAGTGCTGGGTTTAGGACAGGCCTCACAGTCAGCACCCCACGCTTCACCCACCGAGCAGCAGCACATGTCCAAACGGTAACGGCCCGGCAACGGCTCGCCACATTCATCCTCATCCCACTTCAGATAACACTGCTCACTGCGGATATCTGGACACACACACACACACACACACAAACAGAACATAACTGATATATACAGTATATATACACATTTATATTAATGTATATTTGATCTAGCCGATTTCCGTATATCACTTTACACTACAGCTAAAAAAAACTGATAAGAATTGGTATTCTCACCGACGCAGGTGCGGCCACTCTCGTCCAGCGTGAGCCCCTCGGCGCATTCGCAACGGAACGAGCCATGTGTATTCACGCAGCGTCCGTTAGTGCACACACCCGGGAAGACCTCACACTCATTAATGTCTGACACAAGGACAGAGACAGAGCCTCATTCATTTGATAGAGATTTTTTGCGTATGTTCAACTGGGAGTGCCTAAGTAATATGCATGCAAAGACTGAACGTATATGTCCAGAAAAATGGGCGAATTCAAGATATTGTACCTTCACACACAAGTCCCTTCCTCCGAGTGAGACCACGAGGGCAGTGAGGGTCTGTGGAAGAAGAAACAACTGTCCTTAGGTCTGAACTAATAACAACATTGTGTTATCGTGTGTCGTTTTTTTTGTTCTATGTCAGACTGCAAGTTAGCTGTAAAACTTATTGCAGGACTCAAGCAGTGGTGAAAGAAATTGAAATAATGGCACCCTTGCAAATGAATAGAAACTGTAAATGCAGTAATGATGTCTAATATATTTTGTTGCTGTTGTCTGAAGTTGTGCTCTAAAATTTCTTTGTGTTCCTATGGTTTATTTTGCTTGCTCTCTGACTCTTAACTGCAGGAAAAGATCTACTGAGCCACACAAAGTTTACAGTTGTGTTGTATGTTTCTTTCTGCCTCTGTGTGTATATCTGTGTGTATGTGTGTATACACGTATACTCACTCGCTTCACATATTTCACATGGACTTCCCCATGCCGCGCCCAGAGTGGAGCAGCACTCTGATTTGAGCGTGGCTCCGTTGATGTTCACCTCACAGTGGCCATCTTGAGCATGCAGCCAGCAGGTACCTTTCATACTCTCTGTACGAGAAACAGAATGAAGCCAGAGTCTGAGAATGTGTGTATATGCGACTGTGTAGAGCTGCCCTTCTTGCGAACAAGTTTTGTTAGTTGCTGAAAAATACTGTATAAATAACAATTCAATAAATGCTCATTCACAACTGCATAATCTAATAATAATAACTAATATTAAATGTATAAAAACGTTATATATATGTCATTTGACATAGAAAAACATAATTACTGATATGGTGAAGCTTGCTGTAAGGAGAGGTTTATGTATCAATTATGGAAGGTGTCGCTGTGTCAGCACTTTGCAATGATCAGTAAGTTTTCTGACACAGGAATGTCTTCAGGAGAGAGGAGTTTGTGCTAACTTGTTTTCATGGAAGTTCCCCAACATTAAATGTAACTATAAATGGATAAAAAAAACAAGCATGCTGTGTCGTTCAGTAATAAATTTTAAAATTGGCATTGTTGGAAAATTGCTATGGTATAAGAGAAATAAAACACTATTCGGGTCACTTATGGTCGGGCCACCACCCTGTCGTGGATTATTTTCCTATAACAGCCCTCCCCCACATGTTTCATTCCTTACACGTAACCTAAGAGACTCTAGGTGCTCAAAAATGTTTGACTGACAGTGTAATTCGACATAACATAATTTATGATAAATGGTTTATACATAATTCAACATATTGTACATAAGCAGTATCACTGACTGCGGCAACCTGATTGGCCAGGCGGTGCTTTTCTAAAAATCTGTCAGCCCTTGAAAGCGATTACATAGAAAAGATTTGCTGGCGGTTGAGGAAAGAATATCTAGTATGAGCATAATGCTCAAACGCAAAGACGTTCTTACCCACGCAGATGTTGTTGGAGTCTAGCCTGCTGCCATGAGAACACTCGCAGGTGAAGGAGCCGGCCACGTTCCGGCAGATTCCGTTGATGCAGGGGCTAGACTCGCACTCGTTAACGTCTGGAAGACAGAGAAACGGACAGACACTGAGACTGTGCTGGTCTGTCTGGATAAAGCAGACAGGAAAATAGTGGATCTAGCATGTAGAACCCCTAGTACTCTACCAGAAGCATTTCGAGGAGTCAGGAAGACTGTCACATCCTGCTAGCTCTATGACAGCCATGTCTGCATTTTCTTATCATGTCCAACTCCAATAAACTATATTCCTTTTGTCACTTCCTCCTTTAATCAGACTGCTGATGCATTACCAGCCGCTAGACACCAATGCATGATCATAAAAAGATGCTCTCTGGTGCTCTTATGCACCAGTAGAAAAAAGCCACGTAATAAGCAAGCAACAGTGATAACGATCCAAAACAATGAAATGGTTGAAAAAGGAACAAAAATGAAATAAAGCCTGCCTTAAAGAGTCATCACTGATGTTTTGAATGATGCCTTGTGTTACATTTTTAACCATTTCACTGGTTACTGGGTTACAGATCCTCACAAGCAGGCTGGGTTTTAAAAAGCAGTGAAGTTGTGGAGTAAAAAATCACCTTCACACGTCTCTGAGTCAGCTTTGAAGATGAAACCTTTGGGGCAGGAGCAGGCATAGCTACCAGGCGTGTTCCTACACTGGCCATTATCACACAGCAGCCGGTTCACCAGACACTCGTCCACATCTGGAAGATACAGAAATCCACCAATGAATATCAATGAGCACAAAAAAAAGCCCTTAGCATGTCAGTTTTTTATTAAGAGTGTCGACATTTCATAATAGAAAGAAATCATTCAGAAGTGGCGTGCCTAATTGGAGTGGTCTGACTGTACCACTAAAAAAAGCTACATGTCAGAATGTGTGTGTGTGTGTGTGTGTGTGTGTGTAAGCACATACTGTATATTGTAAGGTAAAGTAAGTGGAGAACCTACAGTTTTAATGTTTTTTGACAAACGAGACAAAACCTCTAAAAAAAACTATGACAATCAGGATTTGAATTTGACAAAAATATGATGAAATGAAAATAATATTGTAATGTTATTACTGACGCAAAAAGGACCCTCTGTGAAGCTGGTGTTTCTACTCATATGTGGTCCGTTTTTCTATAAACACACCATTTATGTGAGCTTTTACTAAAACAATGCATTTTATGATCTTTATTGTCGCTATGCACCTGCCTATTTCCAGATACATCTGATCTGGATCACGCTAACTGACATCATCACAGATCATAAAATGTTTCTCCCAAAGCAGTGACTTTTACAGCACGAACAGACTGAAATATGTTTAGTCGTCAAATCAGTATCTGATCACATGGTGTGCTGAATCCACAGAGGCCAGTTTTCACGTCCTGTGTTGAAAAGAGTAGCTGTATGAGCACCTAATGAGTTACAGCTGAGTAAAATGACTGAAATGTAACTCGTTTCAACACAGAGGTCCTGTAGCTCTGATCGCCGGACAGGCGTGATCACTCACCCACGCAGTTCTTGCCACTGGTGTCGGGCTCCCAGCCGAAGTCGCAGATGCAGCGGTAGCTCCCACGCAGGTTCTCACACACCCCATTCTTGCAGATGTCTGGGTTCAAACCGCACTCGTTGATGTCTGAGAAGCAACAGATGTGTGAATTTTAAAAAAAAAAATTCAGAAAGCGTATGGTCTGTGGACATTGCATTCATTACATTTTTTATTGACCTGGATGTTTATCAGCAATTACTGGGGAGCTAGTGGCAAGAAGAAGGTAGATTAAAGACCGCCAGTAATGGCTGATATACTGCTAGTGTGACAGTAAAGGAGCACAACATGATGGCAGAATGTTACAGGTGCATTCACTCAGAATTTATTTCTGATCCCGATTTCATTCTTATATGAAAACAGAAAAAGGTTCCAGAGTACTCATCTTAACCAAAGAATAGCCTGTAATGGAGTCGACTTTTACTTCCAGGCTGACTCTGTTCATGCTGAAATGTGCTACAATGTGCTAATATTTAATTTCATAAATATTACATTTCTAGATTTTGCGAGGTTAAACTAGTCGAAACAAATAAAAATGAGCCAAAAGTTGTTTTTTTTAAAAAATAAATTTTATTTTGAAACTATAAAAAGGATGAACGCAACATACATGGTCCATGTGTGCATGGTGTGTCAGTGTGTATTTATAAAGCCTGAGTGTCAGTGTGTATTTATAAACGCACCTCTTCCGTCTATCGTCATGCCAATGCCACTGCTGCACAGAGCCTGGAACTCAGCTGGGGAGAACAGGGGCTCAGTGAACTTTACAAATCTATCACACACATCAGCTCAAGGCTGAGACATCATGAAGTACTGAACAAGCACTGTACGATCTTTTTCAGTTATGCTTTAATCCAACTGATAGTATAAAGTTTTAAAAAATTGTCTTCGCATACATTTCTCTCATAGATAAATGAACATTGTTATTCACTTCCACCTCTGAATTCATGGCAATCCACAGAACCGAGGATTTTATATTTTAAAACAAAGATCTGGAAGTTTTACCCGAGTTACGAGCAGGGCAAGGTTGACATGGCTGGCCAAATCCGTGCTCAGGACTGGCGCAGCAACACTCCGACTTGGTCACGGCACCAGGGAACGGCCGCGAGCATGTGCCCATCTTGATGGCGCCGTAGCAGGTGGTGCGCATGTGTGTGTCCACACAAACACGGCCATCCAAGTCAATGGCTAGCCCCGGCGGGCATTCGCAGCGGAACGAACCCTCCGAGTTCAGACAGCGGCCGTTCATGCAGATACCCGCCGTCTGGCATTCATCGATGTCTGTGAGATTAAAAGGATTTAGTAGTCATACTAAATCAATAATCACTAAAATGCATGTGTTGACATTCATTTTCAAACGATTTCAATATTTTTTATTATTCTATTGATGTACTTTTTATTATTCTATTAATTCTATACTATAAATTCCACCAAACTGGCTTATTGAGCTATCAGTCAGATAATTTGGCTGTAGTATGGAGATGCTCGTGGTCACTAGATCAGTTGTGTTACATGAGGATTAGGAATAAATTCTCCATTTTTCTAAACAGTCAGTCCCTGTGCTTAATTTGATTCAATTCCATGTCAAATTTGATCAATAAATGCAGTTTGTAAACTAAATGAATCACTTTAAAAACATCAGTGCTACCATGAATTTAGGTTAATGACTGATTTCACTGAGCTACAGTAGACCCCAAGCCTCCTCTGCTCACCGACACAGTAGCGTCCGTTTGGAGCCAGGGTGAAGCCAGGTTTACAGATGCACTTGAAGCTGCCATCCTCGTTGATGCACATGCCATTCAGACACATGTTGGTGGTCGCACATTCATCATGATCTACAAAAGATCATGAATTATAAAGAATTATAGCTAACACTAACAACATTGTAGCAAATAACAAAAAGATACTCTTTTTGTAAAGGCTAGTGTAAGACGTGATTTATAAAGGATGTCCTGATGGTGTGAGGAGTTTGGATCCTTACCTATACAGTTCTTCCCATCAGGACTGATCTCAAAGCCAGCATTGCAGATGCACTGGAAGCTTCCTTCTGTGTTCACACAGCGGCCGTTGCGACACATGATTCCGTTTACGATACACTCGTCAATATCTGAAACAATGAACATTAGGAGAGGATATTAATGTTTTATTGCATGCATGTGCATATGGATCATTGTCTAATAAGTCCAGTACAGCCTTCCGTATATGAAATGCTGGTGAGTTCTTCACAATTACATTTGAACGCATTTTATAACCCATACCGATGCAGGCCTGCTTGGTGGGGGTGCCCTGATACCCCTCATGGCACTTGCAGTGGTACGAACCCGGGGTGTTAATGCAGTCTCCGTTCACACAGGGGTTACTGCTACACTCGTCCATATCTACAAGAGAAAGAAGAGGATAATATCTCATAACATGAAAGGCCTACAGATGGCAGCAGAGGAAAGGCGAGAAGAGAAGAGAAGAGAAGAGACTGCTTTACATCAGCCCTTATTACACCACCCCGCCATTGATTATTTTCCTATAACAGCACGCCCCCAAGTGTTTTATTTCTTATATAACTTTGTCTTGACGCTACACAGTTTCCTAGAAAACTTTAAAAAATCTCTTGCTTCATTCTTCAATCCAGACAAAATTTTTACAGCTTCTTACAAATGATTTGAACCTACGAAGTTGCACAATGCTGGTATCAAATTTGCGTAATTGCATTATATGTATCAAGTGAGAACACTGGTTCCAAACATTCAGTAAAGTATACAGTACGTCAGAGTTCCACTGTGAGTTGTTGTGTTTATATAACTATGCATGTGTTACCTGTGCACTGGCCAGGCCCCTCCTGAATGTAGCCCATGTTACATTCGCAGCGATAGCTGTTGGGGGTGGGGATGCAGCGGCCGTTCAGACACAGATTGGGGAAATGCTTACACACATCGATGGATGTGCTTAAGTTCTGAGGCAGGACTGGAAACCAAATGACAGGACATTGCTTCAATCCAAGACACTGATTTTAACTATAAAAAACACTACACATCAGACACAACGCAAAATTACCGATAATTGGACGTGTGTCAATCTTGGTCCAGTCTCCTCCATTGCCGTTGCCATTTCCATTGCCATTGCCGTGCCCGTGCCCGTGCCCATTCTGTCCAGGATACTTGTGACCATTAAACACGTTGATAGTCTCTCTACCAGTTGTGAAGGGAATTCCCTCGATGCACAGCCTCCGGTATTCATCTAAAAGTACAGAGGACAACTTTTACACTGTGTACCTTGCTTTGGTTTAGCCTGCTACTACTACTCAATAGCCAGCACCAAAATAATGGTTCCAAAAAAGGTTCTGGGGTTCTGTATGCATCCACAAATATTTCTCTATTCACCCAAATCTGCAGCATATGTGAATTTTAGCCCCTTTTCCTGTACTGAGAAAATAACTGAAAACTTTTGGTTGGATTGCTCCAGTGCTGGAAGTTTGGATCAAAACAATCGAGTGCAAGGGTTGTAGTTTTGAATATGTAATGTACAGATGCATATTTGAAACATTTATTGAAAATAACTGTCCTTAGACTTCTGTTACAATTGAATTTCAAGTAATTGCATTGATTCATTGCATGTGATGTCCACCACTGTAATAAAATTAAATAATGCAATCACAGACTCCTGGGGTTCCCCAGACCCCACTTTGAGAACCATGCTTTTAGAGTACCTAAAAATGCCCAAGGTTTTTGCAATATAAGACTGAATGATATTATCTATTCAGTTATTATTTAGAAAATGCAAAGATGTATTTTAACCCAATTGCTCATCTTCATCGCCTATGACTACGCTATGAATTTGTCTCACTATCATTAAACATATAGGACTAAATATATACAGGGAGCTATACATCTGTACATACAATGATATCCTCTAGCTCTGTTTACATACATCTCTTACATAAGCCTTCCTTTTATTTAAACTGGGAAATGCACGCCTTTACACATAATTCGAATTCACTGACAGTAGTTTGCATGTGAATAAGTAGAGTGTGTCTATGAATAAGTCTGTTAGCATAAACAGAACTGCTGGCCTTGGCTGGTGAGCATATGTGTTTTCTGTTAGCTGGAAAAGCATGAAGGCCATGGACAGAGATGAGCCAAAGGAAAAGAGGCCTATCTCAGGTTTTGGCAAACATTCAGCCTGTACATTCCTGTGGCTCACACATACACTCTCACAAGCTCAGAGCCAAAGAGATGGCTAGCACTTGGGTGAGGAAGGGAAGTATTTAAAAAAAGAGGGAATGTCTGTGGACGGTTTGTAATCTCTGGCTTTGCCACTCTAACAAAGTGTCCATCCAAAGCATTTACACTACCCACACTGGTTTGGACCTGTCACTAATTCAGACTTTGTGTGTGGGTTTGAATTCTGTTGTTTTCTTTTTCTGAGAGTGTGTCCTACTGCGAGTTTTTGTGTGCATAACTGTACATGTATATCGTAAACTCACCAGAACCCCGGACTGGACACATCTCTGGGATGTGACCCATGGCCCAGCAGCGACCCGTATCACAGCAGCACTGCATCTTGGTGTACTGGCCTGTCATTTCCATCGCACAGCGCCCGTTAGCCAAGGAGGCGAAACACATACCCAGTCTCTGATCTTAAATAGAGAGATAAAAATGAAAACAGAGTCAGAGACAGAGCGAACATTAAGGATTAAAGAACCGTACATAAACCAGTCCATACATTTCACATAAAGAACATTAAAGGTACTGTTTTTAATAATAGTGTTACAAAGTTACCTCAGAAAAACTGTTATTAGTAATATTGTTGTGCAATTTATTTGGTTGGTTTCTTCATTTTAGGTTTCTGTTAATGGTTTCTTGGCCAGAAATGAGCTGCCAGCCAGAACAGAGTTTTTTCTTAGAAGGCAAGCCAGAAGACATTTCTCCTTCAACAAATAGTGTGGTGTCCGTTGTATGTGTATGTTTTGTGTTGGGGCGGGGCTCCTTGAAACTTGCAAGATTTCACCTAGTTTACCGAACGTTTATGAGCTAACTAGCCACTACAAACAATTATTTTTTGGCAAGAACTGAACTGAAGAGCTACAACTTGAGAAGGCGACTGTTTTCTTTCACGAAGTGAAAGAGAAAAAAGAGAAAAATAGAAGATAAAATCAAGCAGAGACATGGAGAGAGAAGAAAGAAATACCAAGGGTAGAAACCAGACAAAAAAGCATATGTCTACAATTTGGTTCATCTATTGCCAAACAAACCAATTTTTCACACTTTCTTCTGAATATGATGAGTCACGTCCAGCTTTAGAATACTGAGCTCCTTGCCTTGAGGATGAACTCCAAGATTTCCAAGTATTGGCTTTCTCCTGTGAGTATTTGCAGGAAGTCAGGCTCATGTGTGCCCTTCTCCTGGCCAGCTTCCAGGAAGCCCCTTTATGAGGCAGGAGCTGGAGATGTCAAGAGGAGGCCAGAAAATCAACGCAGATTTGAAAGCGACCCAAAAATGGCTCTGTGACTGCAAGTTTCTACCAGTCAAGGTCAAAATGGGGCTGGAGCTGAAAGGGTTTAAAGGGGCCTATGTGTTTAGAGAGAGAAAGCACAAGCACACAGGAGGGGTGGTGCATGTCGATTAGCCAGTCTAATGAGACAGCACTCTGAAATTAATCAGTTCCATGTGGAGCATTCATGACCAATTCCAGTCAACATAGGCAGCCATCTGTCTGAAGGCTAAACTGCTCATTTTAAACCCAACCAGCAAGCCCACTGGGACATGGTGGGGCAGAGAGAAAGGGGAAGAATGTAGCTAAGGGGGCATGAGGGGCGGGGGCACAGGGTTTTTCTGCAAAGGCCGTGACGGAGATGATAGCTATAATTGGAACCAGACTTTTTTATTTCTATACGCACAATTGCAGCCTTTCTCTTTTTCCTTCTCCGTTCCATTCTTTTTCTCTTTCACAGTGGGATTTCACAGTGTGACACAGAATTGGCATAATTAGTGTGTCATAACTTTTTTCTTGATTTCTCCCCCAATTTTCTCCCAAATTAGTAACAAGCAATTCTACCCCCACTGCACAACAGCTTCCCATCTGGAAAAGTGAAACCTACCATGTGCTTCTTCCGACATATGAAGCTACCTCATCTTTTCAAACTGCTGGTCATGCAAAGTAGCAGTACATATTGAGCACTAACTGTCCTACATCAGCTAGGAGACATCTGTAATTGCTTAACCTCGCTCTAATAGGGAGGAGAGGAATGCCACCAAAAGATCAGGGCCAATTATGCTCTAGTTAGACTCTAGCTATCTTCTGCATATTAACTTGCGATCTTCCGATGATGGAGCAAAACCAAATGAAGTGGCACATCTCTTGAGCCTGGATCATGAGAACTTTGCTATGTTTCCCCTTGCTAAAACACCAACAAACTGCATAACTCTTACAAACCTCCCAACAAGCCCAAGGAGGTGATTTCTGGGGTATCCCATATGGAACACAGTTTATACTTCAGGATTTAGGAAACAAATCCGGGTCAGGTCAGTTAGTCCCAAGGGTACCATAAGTATCTCCACCAGTAGACAGGTCACGTGACTGGTAGGAAACCATTCCTATTCTGGAATATATGACAATACATCACCCAAGGCTTCATAAATTTGCTCGTAGAGATCACTTAGTTCAGAGGTTAAGATGGTGGGGTGAAAATGTGAGAAAATGGATGTCTCCTAGAGAGGGAAAAAAACCTACAGAGAATGAATAAGGAATAGAAAAGGAGTTTGAGAATTAAACTGCAATAAATTTAAGAAAGGACAGAAATAAAGTCAGAGAATGAAGAAGTATTCAGAAAGTCAGTGAGTCAGAGAACAACCCCATGCCAGAGTCAACATCTAGCCTTGGTGTAAAGAGGAAATAGCAGTCTTGTGTCTCCCTGCTGAGCTCTGGACTTCTACTCCCCTGAGACTGAACTCTAGCAGTCCAACTTCCCAGTACTAACAAGAACTGTTTTCGGATTAATCCACAATTGCCGGCCTGAAACTTTCCCAAAATAAACTCAGTTGTTTGCTATACACTCACTATTCCCATATCAGCCCATTACCAGTCAGTCTGGAATGTCCACATCGTCTCTCTAAAGATATACAGTGGACAATAATTCTATTTCCACAACCCCATAATCCTTCGTTCCGGCTTTGGGAATGGAACCAAAGCATTTTTTAACATCTGCTGCCAGAAACAGAATTTTACTGGCCCCTGTTCTGCATGACACTCATTTTGGGAATATTTATCATAATGTATTTACCTGAACAGGTCCATGTGGTCCACACCACCTCACATAACTTTCTGTGATTACACAACTAAAAGAAGTCAACAATACAAGTCACAGATGGTAGATGACGAATGAGTACAGGCGAATACGACTTCTCCATTACAATAATCACCCACTTCCTGTGTTCAGACAGACAGATCCTTGAGAAAGAGTTCAGTGGGTTTGCTCAGGAATGAAAGAGCCTTCAGGAGATGCCTATATCCATTAACACCTGTTGGTGCTTTGCAGCAGATGTGGAGCTGAGTCACATATACACACACTCCACGCGCCTGAGCTTGCAGAGGATGACCACAAGCCAAAAGGCCAAATGACTCATGTAGGCAGAGGAAGAGTGGTGCCAGATGTCAGACAGGTGTGTTTTGTGTGTGTGTTTTGTGTGTGTGTGTGTGTGTGTGTGTGTGTGTGTGTGTGTGTGTGTGCCTGGAAAGACTGACATACATATTTGGACTCACATGTGCTGGTCACATAACCTCATTAGGTCAGGAAGAGAATACGTGTATCTGTTTGTGTGTCTTAACTACTCATTTAGACCATTTTTGGCTGATGATGTAGCCATAATTATAGGTCAGGTAGAGCATGTGTGATGTCTTACCTATGCATCTCGACCCATCTGCACTGGTGACGAAGCCACGAGGACAGGTGCAGACGTAGCTGCCAGCAGTGTTGGTGCATTCTCCACCATCACAAACCCCAGGGATGGTGGAGCATTCGTCCACATCTGGAAAAGTCAAACAAAAAACAAGAGTACAGCTGGTTGTATGGAACCCCGGCAGCATAACCAGAGACCCACCAGAGTTTTTTTGTTTGTTTGTTTGTTTCACTGTCCATTGGTCTCTTCAGAGATAACAGATAATTCAGGGCCATATATGGTTTAGGTATATAAGGGTTGGGTATAGCACTGACAAAGTGTATTGTGGGCCCAACTGTAAGTCGCCACATTTATGGCTGCCCATATACAGCCATATACATATACGTATCTAATGCTTGTGCTCTACTTTCATTTTGGATGGAAGGTGGTCCAGATGTAAGCTCTGGTCTCATCAAGATTAAGTTTTGGCAGCAGTGCGTGGTTGGGGCAAATGAAAGTACAGGCCTATCACTTGGCCACTGATTTTCCTTCTACCACCACTATCATCTACATCAGGGGTGCCCAACTCTGGTCCTGGTGATTTACCAGCCTGGAGAGAATACCTACACATCTGGCTTTAACATTCAGGTCCATCTATAAACTGATATACAGGTATCAGGTATGCTACATTAGGGTTGTACTTCAACACTCTGTCTGATTTGCATACACACTCTGCAACTTCTAGTCAGGATATTACTCTCCACACCAGAATGGGGCACTAGGCTGCATTCATGAATTCAAGATCAAAAAAATAAAAATGGAAAATCCAGTTCCAATCCAATTCATGGAAAGATGTGTTGATTCACTACAGAACAGCCAACATGCTCCGAACAGACACCAACAAGGTATTGGCTGGTACCCTGCAAAATATACAGGCAACGCTCAACCATAGAATTTGAATTTGGTGTATCCGGGCCCTAAATAAGAGTGATGGCTAAAGAAATAGAAGTGCATTCCAACAGGACGTCATCCTAATGCCTGTATACACAGCTGTCCCAGCTTGGTTGTAAAAAAAGAGAAATGCAGCCGACTTAGTTGGTCAGCCAGACTTCAGTGGCACTATTAGACAGTTCATGGAGGCTTTTCTACTCTGCTAAACCTCTGACATTCATTTCCAGAAAATTTATCATCTTCGTAGCTCTGAGTGCATTAGATGATGTAAACCAGGAGACGGTTTAAGAGCTGCAGGTGTGGACATGAGTTTTCCCCACTCCGGCATAGCAGCACCAACAAGACCAGCATCAGCAGAAAAGAACTGCCACTTGGCACCACATTTTATGTGGATGGGAATGTGTGTGTGTGTGTGTGTGTGTGTGTGTGTGTGTGTGTGTGTGTGTTTGGGCATGATGGGAATCTAAAGCAGCAAACAGCACCAGATGGAAAAAATATATCCATAATACCGCACTTATTTTTATGTATGTGTATGTAGTTTGAGTCATGATTGATCCTGTTGCTCTACAGCATGTGTGTAGATTTCGCAGTATTGTTAAAAGTATCTGTGTGTTAGTAGAGAGCTAAGGAACCATGGACTCCCTCCATTAGTGTTGATTTAAAAGGTATGATAAGAGTCCAGCTAAATAAATCAGACGTCCTATGAACCGGCCCAGACTTTACACTGGCCAGACGAGAGGGTGTATGCTAAGGGAAATGACTGCCACTTGAACAAACTGTGACTGCTGTGTGTATTATCTGGGTGTACTTTCTGAATATGTATGTCTGATTAAAATTTGCTTCTACTGTGCTACTGCTGAATTCTCAAATCAGTAGGTGTTAATTAATTTTTCTATAACAGCATATAATGAGCTTGTTCTAATACAAGTAGTATTAGTACAAGTACTGTAGTAACAGCTCATTCACAGGGAACTGTATGACTGATGCACATAAACTAAGACTAATAATAATAAATGGCTATTTAAGAATGTGTTGTTATTTAACAAAGAAATACATATAATTGCTGATATAGTGGACTTTTATTTTACTGAAGGGGACTCCAATGTAACAGTCAGTAAGTTTTCCGCCATGGGAAAGTCTTCAGGAGTTTGTGCTTTCAAGCTGTGATTTCTTTGTCTTTTTTCTTTCAAGAGAAAAACATATAATTTTTAAATATAACTAAGTGGATAGAAAGCCCAATGTGCCATTCAATAATAAATATAAACGCGCGATTGTTAGCAAATCGCTGTGGTATAAAAGGAATAAAACACTTCAGAATGTGCTGTTATAGGAAAATAGTCCACTTCAGTGTGGTATCACACCATCCCATTCTGGATTATTTTCCTATAACAGCATGCCCAGAAGTGTTTTATTCCTAACATGTACAACATGTGCGCATGTCTGTCTGTGTGCTGGCTCGAGGTCCTTGTACACTACCATTTGTGAGCACCCTTTGTGGCCATGCCATTCCAGATGTAAACGGTTCTTTGTTCAAGCGCTAACAGATGGTCCATTGCCAGCACCCTGTATTTACATGAGGAGAATGAGAGAGCGAAACAAGAAAAAGAAAAAAAATGACTGAAGACCAATGCTGAAGTGAACAATATCTCTGTCTTTCTGCCTTTCACTCCTTGCTGCATACTTCAATTACAGATATCTCCATTTTTGGTGTGGTGGGATGTAGCACACTCATTAGTGTCTGTGAAATATAGCCTTTTAGCTGCCACTGGCAGTACAGCAAGACTTCCTTCCTAAGGAATTGCCCATTTAAGCAGCAAATGGAGTAAGAGGTAGAACCCGACGGCGCCTGAGGGCACACATCTCTGCAGTTCAGCGCTGTCTTGTAATTAGCAAAGCTGCTCCACGTATGCAGCAGCTCCTCTGTGACACCAGCTGAGTTCTCACAACCTAAACAAGGTTTTTCCAGCAAGGTACAACAGCCCAAAAGCCTTTTGGTCTCCCATCCCAGCCCTCTTTCAACTTCTACTTGGCTCCGCTACATTTGGGTTAAGATAAAATTGTGTAAATTACATTTCTGCATGGACAACGTGTGTGTGTGTGTTTGTGTGTGTGTTATTGTCTCTCACTCGCTCTCTTTTACTGTCTATGCCCTCCCCATGACCTTGATAAAATTGCCAACTCAAAGTGGCTGAGTCAGACAATGAGTTGGATTCTGCTCGAGCCTCTCATCAGTCAGCAGCACACAGAGGTTAATTTAATGACACTGAGAATGCATGGATCTCTGAGGACAGTCTGGGTTTAGAGGGACAGGTCTTTCACTTTACTTAAAGAAAGTGAAGGTACAGTGGCCTCAGGTTATAAAACTATACTTGCATATGGATATGGATATTTAACACTAATGCAGATCTTTTTTCTGTATGTCTTTCGGTGTGATCACCATTAGGCTTGTGCAATAAATTAAGTAAGGAAGAAAACACTCCTGGCCGTGCTGTTAAAGGAAAATAATCAAGGACAGGGTGGCATGATGAAGTGACTCCACTGTTACTGTTACCACCCTGAAGTTGGAGCTGATTCACTGAAAAATGAAGTCATACTTTTTATCCATTATTAATTACATTTAATGTTGCAAAAGATCTGGGGGCTGGGGTTGGTTCCCTGGCAAGCAATCGAACCCGGGCCATGGTGGTGAGACCATGCCCTAACCACTAGTCCTCCAGGGACCCATCATGTATCAAGCTAATAATAAATGCAAAACTAACAAAGGTTCAAAATTAAATAAACGTTCATGTATTAATATTATTTTTAACCATAAAAGAGGGAAAGAGAAGTTACACAAGAGATTACATTGTTATATTAGATAAGCCTATTCTTCACTCTTTTACATCTCTCTCTCTCTCTCTCTCCCTCCCTCTATACCCCAAAGGCTGTGTTAAGATCTTACAGCTTTTACCCCCCTCTTGAAACCAGTTGCCTGCTTGTTTTCACTTCTCATTGTTTAAATTCCACCCAATCAAGTCAATGCAAAGTAACATACCCCAGAGCAGAAACAGACACCGAGTGAGGAAAAGCCCTAAAGCCTCAAACATGTTGGCTAATGAAAAGACACACAAGCCCGAGAAACAGACCAGCGCTTTGCTAGCTATCTGATCATGATAACAAGTGCGTTTCAACAGCACGGTGTGCTTCAGTGAAGGTTGACGATAAGCAAACAACTTAATTATTTCCGATTCTTAGAGTCATGCACCAAAGATAATTATAATCACTTTACTTTTCATCTTCTCATGTAACACCAAGACTTATCTTTTAGTAGAATCTCTAGTAATAGAAGCCATGTTACATGATAATTAGATTCTGGGAGTAAAGCCACTTCTGCTATGGGCCATAAAACTTTAGCAGCTCCACCCCTCCGCCTCACCGAAACGCTTCTCTTTCTGTGAACTCTCATTGCAAAATCTCATTGCTTAATCAGCTCAATGTATGACGATACCCCATGGATTTTCAAACTGGATTTTAGGAGCAGCAGACTCACCACTAAAAGTTCTGCCAGTTCTACTACTTTACAATTTTACTAAAATTAGATCTAGTAAAAAAAAAAATCCATGTATGTTTCAGGTACAAAGCATGTTATAATTAAATAGAAGTGCTATCTTATCGACATCCAGCATGATCCATTGAGCCGACATCTTGCACAATACATCTTCCATCACATCCTGACTTTCTGGGATTTTCCTATTCGGTATGATGAAGCAAAGTTTCAGCAATGGACTGCAGATGTGAAAAGATCTGCCAACATTTTGCGGAAAAAGTTCCTGGTGTTATGTCTGAAAACACTACACCAGTTGAGTGTTGATGGTGAGACCACAGTGGAAGTACAAGAGCACAATATAGTTAAAACTACGACCATTTGGAGGAATACTTAAAGATTCTATATAGAAACCTACAACAAATGGGCTCTTGTTTAGAAAGGGTTCCAAGTAGAACCTCTTTAAGAAGCTAAGAACTCTTAACTATGCAAAGAACCATTCAGGAACCCCTTTAAACAGTCTTTTGGAACTGTTCTAATTAATAGAGAATGTTATTAGAACATTCACTAATGTATTTGACTGGTTCTAGAGGTTAAACCATAATGTTACACAAATGACATTTCTGCAATGTTCTAACAACGTGATCTGATTCACAATGTTTCCAATTCAATAAAACATAAAAGGCTAATGAAATGAATTGACAAAAACTGGCAGATTGGACATCCTGAAACTGAAAAGTTAAAACCAGCAAAGCAACTTTTTATAACCGAAAATTAGCTCTAGTCTTTATGATTTATTTCTGAGTCATTTACCTTCACACTTCTGGTTGGTCTCACTCTGCCGATGGCCTGCAGGACATTTACACTCGTACGAACCCACAGTGTTAATACAGTTCCCTCCTGCACAGAGACCAGGGATGGCCTGGCATTCGTCCACATCTAGAGGGACAGAATGAAAGAAAGAAAGAAGCTTAGCATGTCGCATATTCTTCACACAGATTTGGCTTACACAATTTTAAATTATTAACAGCAACATGTTACGTGTTGTTCATTGTGTGGCCTGAGTAGCGTTTAACAACCTGCCGCTCAGCCAGTCTACAGCTGTGAATTTCCTAACAGGTTCTAACTCACAGTTTAATTCTTTCCTTTAAGCATTCTGTTAGCCAGAGAACCCGCTGTACCCAAAACAAGATTTCCTTGTTTCAAACAACTGTTGATTTCTTTTTTTTTTTTAACCAGATGACCCACGAACGGACTGAAGAAAGAACAATAGAGGCTAGAAATCCTGGCACCAGTGCAGGCTCTTAAGAATAGAGCACTTGTTCAAAAGGGAAACACTCTCATCGGTACGCCAGGACCTCTT
Organism: Pangasius djambal; assembly: GCA_022985145.1. Lineage (NCBI taxonomy): Eukaryota > Metazoa > Chordata > Actinopteri > Siluriformes > Pangasiidae > Pangasius > Pangasius djambal. The sequence continues at coordinate 14,154,941 of CM040985.1, forward strand.
CCCCTGAGAATGAACTGGGCTGGCCAGTGAGGCCGAATGGTGACCTGATCCATGGGGAAGGTTCCTTCACTCTCATTCTTTCTCTTCGCCTTTTTCTCTCTCTTACATTTCTGGGGGGTTGCAGATCCAGTTATATTTAGCTTTATTATGACTGGCAAACATTGTTGTTTTGTCCCTCAGTTTCTTACTCTGCAGTACACAATCTATAGCTTTCTGTAGCTCACCAGCCACTGAGGCTAATTGTTTTCCAAATTTTGTAGCTAGTCAGGTCTTATACTAGCCAAAACATTAACAGTTGCAATTGGTATTTTTACTTTATCAACACACTAACACAAGTCTGAGGTAGACTCTTACAAAAAAAAGACTTCCTCAAGGGTGCTTTGGATAGTTTGTCAAATGATTATTGGTAATAGGGTTCTACTCAGAACCATCTCTGACAGGCAACAATCTCTATTTCTATCTGTTCTCTATCAAGAATCTGAAATTTTTCTCTTAAAAGGACAATCCAAAGAATGTTTTAAGAGTTCTTTAACATATTCATAATAATTTATTTAATGCCAGTTCCATGTTCTTGGTGCTCAGGTAATTTTTGCAATTTCTATGCACAGCTGGAAAAGGTTTCTTCTCCTTTTTTTCCGTCGCCGTATTTCTGACCACTGAATGAGAGTTTTACAAGTACGTTTTCAACCTCGTCCCTTCCCACACACCCCTCAGCCAGTGTTCTTTTGTTTACTGGTTCATTTAATTATGTGCACTGTGAAACGACACTGAATATAAAACGAACCAAAAGGATCAATTTTGCTCTGATTTGGACATTGCAAACAGGCTAATACTGTAAGTGGGAATCCACTCTAAAATTCTAGAGTAACCCCAGTCACACCCCAGTTTTCTTTACGCAGTGTTTCATTCTTGAGTTCTGTCAGTTGACCTGTTTTAGGTGCAAATAAATAAATCTTTAATGAGATCTGATGAAACTGATGAAAGGACATTTTAGCATACGAACAAAAAAGAAACACTTTCTGATAAGCTGTACGGCTGGTAACTTTGGTAAATTACTCAAATTAAAAAGGGCTATTCGCTAGTGGCGGATTTTACTGCAGTTTTACTTCTAGATTATACTTTGTGCATGACTGACACAGCAAACACAAAGTGAGCAAAGTTTCATTATCCGTCTCTTTCTTTCTGCTCCTTTTCTCTATCATATAACTCACATGGCTTTACTTCTGAAAAGAACTACAGTCTGGTTTCAATCAAACACATCACTCATCTCTCTTCTAACACAGAGCCAAAATAGTCCTTGTCATTAAAGAGTATCCACTGCTCAACACAAAGCGCCTGGGCAAAGTCTGATGCTCCAATCATGATCCTCTAGCTCTGAGCGCACAAATGTGTGTGTGCTTTGTATTCAAGCCAGGCTTAAGAACTGTCTCCAGGTCTGATATTTAGGGGTTGGGGTATTTGAGTTAAAAAAAAAAAAACAGCCTGTGGAATTTCACTGACTTTAAAGTTTTTTTCTCCAAGTCATTGAGCAGAGACCTCACGGAGTCTTTTATGAAGTCTGCACGGCAGTCAGGGAAACTGGTAAAGACCGGCCAAAGCGGTGACGTGGAAATAAGCTCAGAGGCAAGGTGAGGCTCTTTCTGAGCTAAAGGAATGGGCAGATTATCTTTTTGTTTGATCGCTCCATTCCAGTCAAATCCCTCAAATTTGCAAACGTAGGCCTTTGTCATTTTCACTGTGTCATTTATGTTGGGGAACATGGCCTAAGGACAACATTCCAACATGTCCACTTTTAAAGAGGCATCACTATCAGGGAATTGCAAAACCCATAGCCTCAGGGTCCTTGTGGAGATCGTCTGGAGACAACCACCTGTTGGAGAAACCAGCTTCAGACTAGACCTGGTCAGGCTTTGTGAGGGGAGTGTCATATTAAAACTGCGCCATTACATAGTCTGACTGGTCCTTAGTTCAATCTCATTCAGACACCGTGGCCAGACTCCAATGCCACACTTGTAGTCTTCATGGCATGTCTTTTTCCTCATTTTGTGATCCAAATGTCAATGCAGACTCATTTGCAGTCAAAAGTGGCCTTTTACCCAAAAATGCATAAGATATTGGTAAGAAAGGATCATAGTAGACAATGCTATGTACCAAATTCTCTGTTTTACCCCTTTGCACCATTGAAGACTCGAGGTCTAGGGCACCACTGCTCTGTCTTGGAGGACGATTGCAGGGATCATTGAAACGTTTGAGATGGTGCTGAGGAGCAAAAGACCACATTATTTGCTCTGGATTGTCAATGAAGCTGAGGTGAAGCTCAGTTCACATTTCTCTCTCTGTGCCTCAATCTCTGTCTCTGACTTTTAGATTTTTCAGCTTTAAGCCTGGGTTATAGTGTGGCAAATGGCTTGTCATTGGCTGCTTTAAAGAATGCAGCTGTCACAAACATTGCATAATCACACTCATGAGAACACACTCATGTGGTGCTACATCTGCTGTCAGACTACAAAAAATGGTCTGTTGTTGCAGTAATTTCTGTCAGCTGAAACAGCAGATGATAAACTCCAAATAAGGCTTTAGGCAGCTGTCTCTTGGGTGAATAGATTTAATTCAGCTCAATATTTGGCTGCATAGATCACAATTGTTGTCACATTCAACTGATATTGTGATTTAAATAATAACTGACTGCAAACTCCACTGCAATTCAACAGCTATTTTCATATTCTAACCTGCTGACTAGGGCTAAGTCATCTGTAGTACTGTTTTTGATTTCCTCAATGATAAGTAAAGTTGGCTAGAGCATTAATATTGTAGTTTGTAACTCACTGACATTTTCTGGTTTCCAAAAAGTTATGACTGCAGACAGAGGCACTTTTATTTGACTGCACTGGCCATACTAAAGAGTACTAGACCTATGACAGCCATGACTGCATACCGTGGTGCACATGTTTTTGCACTTGTGCACTTGTTTTTAAAACCAGGAGATCACGAATTTGAACCCTGGTGATAGCACCGCCATCTGTGGCTGGGAGCCAAGGGAGCGGAATTGGCCATGCTCTCTGGATGAGATGGATGGAGTTATTCTCTCCCTGTCAGTCAGTGCAACACTAGCCAATCGTGGTCAGTTGTGCGCTCATGTATATGAAAGAGGGAGGATAGTGTTTTTCTCTGAGTGTGTTATGCTGTCCTGTGACACAGCATGAGCAGCAGGCCAAAAAGATCCAGTAGCTGGCTTCACATGTCTTAGAGGAAACACGTTAGTAGCTGCTGGTGGCTGTCGTGTTGTGGGGAGAGCTGGCTGGTGGTTGGGAATTGGCAAATTAAAGTACAGTGTGAAAAAAAAAATTTTTGTTTGGTTAAATAATTGTCATAAATGCACTTTTTGAAAAAAGGTACAAAACTGGAACCTCTAGACCAGGGGTCTCATCTCGTAGCCAGCAACATGGATTTCAATCAACGCATGAAAAAAAAAAGGCCCATAGTTCAGCATCTCCAGTTTTCTAAACACAAAACAGCTCAACTTCTGTAGCAGATCCTCTGTCATGGCCTATTGTGGCATGTTGAGGCCAAAACATGGATTTATGTAAATTATTTAGCTAAAGGCAACTCATCAAGTCACCAAAATATAGTAGTTGTTTAAAAACCACTGACAAGAAAAACAGAATGTTTAAATAAAGAAAAAAAAAAAAAAAAAAAAAATACAATTGGACAGAGAAGTGAGTTTATTCTCCACTACAAGAGTCCATGGCACTAGTCAAAAGTGGTAAGGCGCGACTATGAAACTAAACATAACCACTTCAAACTGATGTCTCCTTTATAGCCATGAATTAATCATAAATGGGTAAGCATTAAAATGTAACTGTTAGTAACATGTTAGTTGTTTATCCAGCCCTTTGTAAGCAAGTAATTGTATATAGCTTAAATTTCACAAATTTTAGTTGAATACCCCTGTTCTACGGTACATCATTTGTACCTTGGGCATTTATTGTTCACCCAGGAAATTAAACGTAGTGTACCGTTAAAACTCATTTAGGTGCATAATAAGATCTGATGCACCAGGACACTTCATTTATTTTCCAAGGTGATAGATATATACCAAACGTACAAAGCACAGAGCCTAAAAGGCTCCACATCAGTGACAGGAAATGCTACAGCTTTTTTCTGAGAGTGTATTTATGGTTTCAGCCTTGAATAAAATTTCCCCTTTAGCCATTATCATGCAAGCTCAACACAGATCTAATCCTTGTCCTGTGTGACTTTCATGTGTAAATAACCCTCAACAGTGTATGACCTCTGACCTTGGCAGGCGCCACTGCGGATGTTGGGGATGAACCCTCGGCGGCAGGGGTGTGGCTGGGCAGGGCACATCTCACAAGGATGACCCCAAGCTCGGCCAATGGTGGCGCAGCACAGCGTCTTGGTGCACACAATGCCACTCAGCTGACCCTGACACATCTGGTTGCTGACTTGTGTGAAGCATGGGCCAGTCCTGTAGTCTGAAAAAGACAAGCGGGAAAAGAGTTTACGCTTTAAATACCAGAGATACACCTCCTTTGCTTGTTTGTGGCACTAGATTTGCAGCTCCAGCAGGAAGCTAGTTGTCACCTGGCACCTGACCATCACACCCACATGTGCTTTTTGAACAACCCATTACAGATTTAGTTCCTCTTTGCTGTTATAATAACCTCCACTCTCCTGGAAAGGCTTTCCACTAGATTTTGGAACGTGGCTGTAGGGATTTGCACATTCAGCCACAAGAGCATTAGTGAGGTCGGGCACTGATGTCAGGTGAGGAGGCACAGTCAGTATTCTAGTTCATCCCAAAGGTGTTCAATGGGGTTGATGTCAAGGCTCTGTGCAGGACACTCGAATTGTTCCATTTTAATCTTGACAAACCATGTCTTTATGGATCTTGCTCTGTGCACAGTGGCTCTGTCATGTTGGAACAGTTTTGGGCCCCTTAGAAGGGAAATTGTAATATATATATAAATATACAAAAAGACATCCTACACAATTGTGTTCTTCCAACATTGTGGCAACAGTTTAGGGAGGGCCTACATATGGGTGTGATGGTCAGGTTTGCAAAAAAATTTGGGCCATATAGTGTACATCTTAACTAGTAGTGCATAAAGTGATCACATACTGATGTATGTTACCATCACCAGCCAATTAGACACCCAAAAGATAAACTATATGATCGAGACATGTTAAGATGCAGGGAAGCACTTAATGTCCATTGTTTTACAGTGTAACATATATATTTCAAGTTGGTTATATTTTAACAGTAGATTAATAAACACTAAAGTGGTAATTCAATTTATCCTTCTCTTGTGTTTGTAGTTTACTTATGTGCTTGTTCTGTTCTGCTGCTTGGGCTCTCACACAACTAATTTAATGACATTTTAATAACGAACAATCTTCGTTTGAACATGCTGAATGACAGTATGGTATTACATTTATGTTAAACTACCTAAGGCAAAATACCTTGACAATATCTTAATTTGATGACGTTCTGCAATTCCCAAGGAAAGGTATGTGTTTTAAGTTAAGACTATGTTAAAACTATGTCACTTGGTGCAACTGCTACTTTTTTAGTCGTTTGTAAACTCGGACACAGAGGTCAATTATGTTCAAATTAGGCTACAATAGAACGTACATTGGCTGGTGCAACTGCTCAGTAGCCTTCACCTAAGAGAGCTTATTTTCTTTAAAGCTTCTCATATCAAACACATTGACCTCAGATTAAAATCACATGAGTTCTGTAATAACTGATTTGTCTTTAGTAATCTCAGAATGCTCCAATGTCCAAGCAATGTGTAAGTTGTATTCTTAAGCAAATTAGTAATGTGGTTAGATGCATGAAATAAACATTGTAAAGACTCCTGGATGCACAGAAAAAAGTTTTTTTTCACTGAGACCCAAATATGGTAGAGAAATCAGTAATGTAAGAATGATTTGATGAACAAATCTATAGGCACATGAGATTTCTCAGAAGGGTTAGATACATTTTCCAGTGGTCATGATCATATTTAGGGAGAAGGATGGAACTTTATGTGTATTGAAAGGGAAATCACTTTCATTCCACAGAGGAAAGAGAAAGTAGGTCAGGAAGAAACCATTAGAAAGAGAAGTGTTATTAGAGGAGAAACCTGCCTCAAACCACTCCCCTTTCCCTATCCCCCTTCTTGTCCCCTCTCATCTCCTCTGCTTTCCTGTCCTCTCTCATGTGCTCTCTTGACCTAACAATCCTTCCTGGACGATTTGAGCGCAGGAATGTGAGTCCTCCTCAAGCTGGGGCGACCCGCTGGGTGCATCCTATTCACATCTGGATCCAATTAATAATGCCTGGTTGTGACTATGCAGCAACAAGCTCCAGCCAAGATGCATCCATCCATATCCTACTCCCAATTCATCAGTTCCTCTCTCACTCTACATTGCAGCTGTCCTACTGGTTATGGCTGCAGTCACATTCAGAGCATACATTAATTTCAAATCAGGAGCAAAGTCTTTGGGCTAGCATGATGGCATCAAAATACAATCCCTTGCTCAGGTTTAACACTTGGTAATGCTCCAGAACTGAGTGACTAGGATTATTTACAGAAAAGATGATTGGGGAAATTGGACCACACACTTTTGTGTAAAAATCTTTCATAAAGGTTTACACTGAGTGAATTTGGTTGAGTATGCAAGCAGGTGAGAGTATGATAGGACCTGCTCTAGTCTGTCACTAATCGATTCCTTTCATCTGCTGGAAAAAGTAAAGCTCCAGAGATTCAGGGACAAAGCCAAAATCACCACTTGAAACATGCCGGCCAAGTTCAGTGCGGTTCTGTCTGTGTGTGTTTAAGAATAACTGAAGAATAACTCAGCAAAGCATTGTGAGGCCAAACCAAAGACTGAAGCCCAGCAGCTTGTTTTAACAGACCGGACTGCACCACTAAGCAGAGAAGTGAAAACCGACCGGGCAAGCCGAAAAGTCGCCTTGGCAATGAATGAATGTATGGACCAAATTCCCAGAAACACCCCAAAACCCAGACAGATTAGCAAAGGGGACCTACACAAGGGTGACGGAGACAACATTTGGAAGCAATTTTGACTGATTACAGTTCAAGCAGCGTGATTGATCAAAACCGTTCACCTACACCCCCATCCCATTTGTGCAAACCTTTTCCATTTAGTCACTACACTGATCTTTTGCCAGATGATTCTGGCAGCGAGTCCATGATTCAGAGAAAGACTTATTGTGAATCACATGACAGAGCTTGAAAGAATAAAAAAAAAAAAACGTCTGAAGCTCTTGAACTAATGTATGGAATTTACATTGGTAAAGAGGCCAAGATAAGAGTATCAGTGTACAGTGTGATCTGACTCTGGGAATTTCAGTTCATTATACCCTAAAGGGTCTTGGCCTACCTTTATCATTTAATGGGCCAAATGTGATAAGCTGTCATGAAAGAGTGCAGATAAATGAGAAATTGGCTCAGTGAAGGAATGATGTCTAATCTGGATTGGAACGTTCAAGCCTTGGGGCCCAGTCTAGCTCTGCAATTAATACTAAGGGAGTCTTAACTCCTGCCAAAAAAACATGCTCTCTAGTTTACGACTGAGAACTTTTTGATGCAACCTATTGCTGACTGGTTTGAAATCTGAATTAAGAGGAGAATGTTTGTATTTACCCACAGTGGGCCACTAATGGCTTGTTTGTCAGAATGCTTCATTAGAATAGATCCAAGGGCCACCCAAAATAAACATCGGAAAGCCTGGGACGCTCTTTTTTTTTTTTTTTTAGAACAGTAGATAATTGGTGAAATTCTTTCATATGTTACTACTGGCCAATTGGTGGGCGGCACATTTGGACCTTTTTGTTTCAGAGTGTGACCTTTCTGAACTGCCTCATCCCCCTCCATTTCTGCCCTTCAGAAGCATGTTCAGTAGGAGACATAAAACAGGCTTAGAGCCAGAAGGACAGGAGTGCCATGAATAGTGCAACACCTCTGGAGCAACTTAGGGTTAACCTCCTCAAGGACAGCATGTAAAAGGACTGTCCTAAAGTGATATAGTACTGGAATGCTAATGTACACATAAAAGTCTAGCAGAATTCTAGTGTACTTGGGGACCAGAATGTTAACTCCATATGGGAGAAGAATGGGTCCATTCACACAGGCTTGATGAGAGAGGCCCCTCATGAGAAGAAGGAAAATATAAGAGGCTCGATCCTTCCCGTCAGGATTGTAACTTTTCCTGGACGGGTCAGCCTACAGTTTTACAGCCATGTGATTTACAGGACATCTAAACAGGACAGTCAACTGCATCTCCGCCACTTTCAGAGCTCCAAAGTTTCATGACCAACAGCAGCGTTTTCTCCACAAGCTTCTGTTTCAACTTCAGCTCACACTTATGCATTCCAGTGGTTAGTTGTTGATTATGGGTATCTTCAGATTTGGAAAGCCACAAGCTGACAATTAAGAGTCCTGCATGGGGTCCACGAAATTCCTCTGTTCCAAATAACTATCTCCAGCAGTGAGCGATCATGTTTTCCTCAAGCAAATAAGTACCCAACTGCTGAATGAACAGCCAGTATTCATCAGCGGGGGCCATTGTCAGTGGTAATGCAGAGCAAACACACATCTATGAGGAAAATGAATTAACCGAGAGCTCATGATACTGTTTTTAACCTTACCCCATTGCAATCTTCTCATAAACCAACTGCACAGCGGAGCCAGCTGATATCTCAGGAATTCTTCTGCAAATGGCCAGTCTTTCCCAGTAAATTCCAGCTATTAAGCTAGATGTATGAGCTTTTATGTACACCAGAAATACTGAGATATCACACACTTAGCTTCCTTCTAGACTTTCTATCATCCATGGCTGCCCAATAACCTTACTTAAACTTGTATGTACATTAATACAGCTTAATAATTTACAGTCAAATGTTGCTCATTTGTGTGAATGTCTTAAAAGAATGTGTTTTATCCTCATTTAATTTTTACTCAAGGGACATTCTAGAGCACATGGGACTGAACAGAAGCCTTCCCTCACTTTCCACTGCCTGCAGTGACATTATCACCATGAACCTGCTAACCCACAAATGTGTGCTTTACCCATGCTGTACAAGGGTGGACCACAGCCAAGATCAGGACAGTGGACACAAGCCCTAAGTCTTTAAAATGGAAGGGTTTCACCTTTTGGGAAGTGGCCAACATCAAGAAGAACAGTCACCCGTTCATGTGAAAGTATCAAGCATGAAGAAACCAATAAAGCATAATGGAAACCTCAGCTATGAGACGATGTTTCAATTTATAAGCAGCATGTCGAACACAAATGTAGTCTGTAATTTAAGCCATATTACCACAGGGCATAGTCTAATGAAAATCCTCAAATCCTCATTAAATAAGCAATGCATTTTATGAGATTGAGCCTGAGATTTTGTGTAAACACTTCATGTCAGTGCTGATGGATGAACATTAACAGCTCCCTCCAGACATTAGGCAAGAGCTAAAAATGAGCTGTGTGGGGTTCAAGATTCAGTCAGGAGGCTAGTGGGTACCTGCAGGGTGCCATAACCAAGGAGAGAGAGAGAGTTTGAGATAGTATGGGACTGAGAAATAGAGAGAGCGTTGGCCTAGGTGGTAGGTGAGTCCAGTGACCACCAATCCCAGACTGTTTATTCTGGCTTGCCCAGGCTTTGCTTTGTGTACACAGCTGGCAACTTCATTTTTTGCCCCCCCCCCCCCCCCCCCCCCAACTGCTTACTTCTTGTCAAATGTCCAAAAAGAAATGAGCACCACTCTCATTCTGGACTCTGCCTTATTTATTTCTAGATGCTCCACCCACCTCCCCCAAAGTGTTTTCCAAGAAAATAAGCCCATGGTTGCAGAGTCTGCTGGGGGAAGTGGCAGCACAGAGACAGAGACGGTGATTAGGATAGACTGGAAGTAGAAGAAGAGTGAGGTGTCAAGAATGGGTCGTGCAGTATGTCTTGCGCTACCCAGTACATAAAGGCCGCAAAGCCTACTCCCACAATTCCCTGGGTCTTAAGACTGGTTTTGACTTCTTCAGAAGTGCTTCTGAGAAGCGCCAGGAATTAATGCTCTGGAACATTCTTGGTTTTTCAGAGCAGCAGGTGGTTTTAACTGCAGGCTGTCCATCAAGCAAGAGGACGTTGCAGTAAATAGCAAGGAGTAATAGATGAAAGTGCACAGTTTGTTGTCTGTTCTAAAAAAATGGCAGCATAATTCAAGTGACAATAGGAAGGTGTCACCTGACCTGTAGAGAATAAACAATCGCACCATAGACTAGTTTGTGATTCAAGGTAGGACTGCATGGTTCGTGATGAAATAGGAATCCTGATTTTATGGCTTAGTATTGCGATCATGTGTGTGTTTTTGTGGGGTTTTTTTTTTACATTCCTATGTTACTGTAGCAGAGTGTGGTAGCTCCATTTTCCTTATGAATGATAGACTCTCTGCATTCTCAGTTACTGATTTACTGCACTTTTGTACTGCAAATGGCAAAATCCTGACCAAGAATAACTGCTATTTAGTATAAAACTTTATTCATACTGGAGTGCAGTGTGGTAAAAAGTTAAAAGGTAATCAGCAATATTAACATCTGGTTAAATAATTAGTCGTGATGATGTTTCTGTTCTTCTGGTGGGCAAACATCTGTTTTGATAAACACACTCTATGAGGAATGCGTCACTGGCGAGGTTTGAGAGAGAGCACAAACAGCCATGACTCAATCAGCCCATTCATTTCATACATTAGTCATTGTTTGTTTGGGGAGTAACGTATTATTCAGTACATAATATTAAACATAGTGTGCGTCTCACTACAAGTGGACATATGGATCAGTTTGGACCACTGCAGCCTTCCAACGTTGTTTCTTCCCTTTTTTCTTCTGTAGACTCACCACGCTTCAGGTGAGGTCATGTGGCACAATGTCTACAGTTATTGTTCACAGTGAATAAGAAGAAGTAGTGGCCCTCTGTTTTAAGTAATGTCTGAATGAACGCAAATGCTGCAGAATTTATGCCGTTCTTGAATCACTTTCCATTGAGATACGATTTTTTTTGTGTGCAGCTCTAAGTTAAGCTTTTGAATTTTACTCAGACCTTGTATAACATGGAACACTTCTTAAACTGTCCCAGATTACAATTTAAGCTAAGCTACAAGTCGACCAATTTAAGCTTTCTTCATACATAATCACTGGCTAACAGCTGCTTAGTGAGTGGCACAATCTGTGTAAACAAAAGAGAAAGATAACCAGTGAGGAAGGAAACATAACCATTGATAAATCATGTTTTTTGAGTTCTCACTCATTCTCTCACAGCTGAAACCTGAGAAATTCTTCAATGAAACAGTGTTTTCCTCCACATGGTGAGCAATACTTCATTCTCACCCATATTACCTAATCAACCCAGCATTCAACAATTTAACCTCAGTCTAAACTACCCTGCGAAACCTATGGGCTGTACCACTAGGTTCATTTTTCAAACCATGTTCCTGGACTGACTTACAAGTAATGAGCTGTGAGTCAACCAGTGCGTTGGAATAAAATGGCAAAATAGAAGTTGGCCCTACTGATATGCCTCTGGACTTGGACTGACTGATACCTTGGGTTGTGCTTTTCTCATGCTAAAATACTGTACATGTCAAACAGGAATACAAGGCTTAAAAAAAGAAAGGAAATGGTATTGATAAGTCCAAGTTGTTTTAAGGATGTTATGTAAGCTCCCTCTCTTAGGAGCTATTGTGTGTGTTTGGGGAAAGGGTGACCTACAACGGGGTGCGATATGGCTAAATCTGGGAGAAAACTTGTTAACATTGACTTACCTCTCTCACACTGTGGACCAGTAAATCCATAAACACACGCGCATCTGTTTGGTCCAATGCAACGCCCGCCATTCTGACACCCATTCTCACAAACAGCTGTAAATGATAAGCCAGTTAGTTTACAGTTAGTATTCAATGTACATGGATGTGCATGAGCCCATGATTAATGAACTTCTGAGTATTAATTTGACATAGAAGTGCTACTCACGCTGTCCGCAGTGAGTCCCTGTATATCCCTTCAGACATACGCAGGAATCTTCATTACAGGCGCCTCCGTTCATACACCGGACACTACAGGACTGAACTGCATGGAATGATGAGAGATTAATGTGTAGAAATTAGGGAGGACTGAAACCAATTTTTCAGAGTTTTCAAACTAGCCAGGTTTACATGCATGTAATCTGCTAGTAATCCAACTGATAGCTCAATTGGAATAAAAAACATTCATGTCTGAATACTGACTGAGGTTAATCCAATCCAATAGAAGATTAATAGCCATGTCTGTGTGTACGCTCTGTGCATGTGTATTTGGGTCATGCTGCACTCATTGGGCAATAAAACGGTACCATAAGAAAACACAGTTCATGTTGTGAATTTCAATAAAAAAATTTTAAATATTTGAATTGGCAATGGTAAAGTTGGCTCAGTGTTTGATAACCAATTCAACAGACATTCAGCGAGGATGCAGAACATACACTTAGTAAAAAAGAGAAAAAATAAATTGACTTTAATAAAATCTATATTACTTGTGCAGTTATTCACAAAAATGGTCTATAACGTAGGTAACATTAGAAGATAAGTAAAGGCAGTATAATACTGCATAATGTGTTACAACATATGGCAGATGCCCTTATCCAGAGCGACTTACATTTATCTCATTTTATACAAGTTGAGGGTTAAAGGCCTTGCTCAAGGGCCCAGCAATGGCAGCTTGGCAATGCAGGGGTTTGACCTCATGACCTTCCAATCAGAAGTCCAGTGTCTTAACCACTGAGCTACCACAAAAAAATTTCATGTCATTTGCGACAACCAGAGCATCCTCGTTCCTGAATATTGAGCCAGTAGCCAGAGACTGTCTATAGAATGTCGAGTTTAGGATACATATAAACAGTTCATTTGGAATCTGCAATTACAGTGAATTCATTTAGAGTGGTATAAATCTTTGTATGTAAACATAGCCATTGTTCCATTAAATGACCTGCACAGAAGATGCTGTAGCAGAGCTTTAATTAGCAGTCTAGTCTCCTGAGCTCAACAGGGTTATTGTAAAGTCAAGGTTGTCCACTCAGTGGCCATTTTCAGTCTAATGAGACCAGACTCCTATCTACTTGAATGGACAGAGAACTGAGAGCCAAACTTACAAACCTGTGCATAAATAATTTGTGGTGTTTGACTTAAATAACACAATAAAACATTTTTTTGGGTGACCAGAGTGAGGGCAATGGTTTAAGGACACCCACTTTCTTTAGAGCTTGACTACAGGGTAGACCAGATGCCAGATTGCTTCTTGCTGTCTACTTACTTGAACTTCATACATGCTCTTTACGACTTATCAAATGCATAGGAAGGCAGGTAGGATTCCCTGTAGCTTGTTTGCATTTATTCAAAATATTATTTTGCCAAATGTTTATGAGAGAGAATACTAGTAGTCATTCTTCTTATGAGAATGTTTTATTACAGAAATGGTTTGAAGCTTCTCCAATTGTCTGAGTGGAAAACGTGACTCACTGTGTGTAGTGTTTATTTTATAAACTCATTTACCCATTCTCTTAACGGGTGCCAATAATTGTGGAATAGACTCTACCATCTTTGAGGGCGGGGGATCCCAGAACTTCCCAGAGGAATACTTTAAAGTGCACTGGCTCCCAGCAGTTGTTTGAAGAACAGTTTCGGGTTCTTGGCCAATGTGTGTTTACACAAAAGATCATTCTGAGAGGCATATGGAATTTCTATGAGGAGAAATCATCCTCGTTCTCTCAGTATTGTGTCTTGTGTGTGTGTGTGTGTGTGTGTGTGTGTGTGTGTGTGTGTGTGTGTGTGTAAACAGTATGGTCCTTCTGTTCTGACCAAGCAGACATGCTATAGAACAGGATTTGTCATGTAAGCCATAAAAGCCCATCAAGCTTTTTTTTATTTGCATACCATGAATTCAGATGCAAGGCTGCAGACATCTAAGATAAAAGAAATGGGAGAAAACGTCTAAAAACATCTTAGCTAAATTCACACGGAGAGAGTAGAACTGGAGGGAGATCAGTCACATTCTCCTCTCACACTTCGCTGCTTAGTTTTGTAATTTTGGCTGGAGTACATATGTGCATGTGCGTCTGTGAGTGCGTGAGTGTGTGTTTGCGCGAGGATGTGTGTGTAAGCTTGTGGTTTTTTCCTGTTCTGTTGCCCAGTTGAGCAAACAGGGATTAAGATGACCTCAGTAGCTAGACGTGCTGACAGGATGCTATAAACTAGAGTGCTTCGTGTGTATAGAGTTAAAAATATTCTTAATAAAATATGATTATTCAAATATTAGTAGTAGTAGTTGTATTTATTAATAGATATTTAATTGTAATTAACAGTAATCATTGTTTCTTTTTGATGCTTTTGAAAAAAAATTACAAGCATTAATGGTTAATGGAAAAACAGTAAAGTATTGTCTAGCTTCTCAAAACATACAAATCCGCCAGTGTTAGTTTTGGCCATTTTATGGGCCAAAATTTTGGTTCACCCCCAGTCTCCAGGTTTGTCTTTCCTCCCCATGAAACCTGAACAGCCTCTCTCTCTCTCTGTCCATGTGTTTTACAGCCATGTCTGAAGAGCTCCCAGTGTATCACACACATCTCACACACCACTGGCCAGGTTGACAACAGATTATGAGCCTGAGGATGCACGGCCGGGGCAATTAGTGCATAATTATAGCAAAGACAAAGGTAGAGGAGGATTGGTTTTTTTATCCTGAGCGCAGCTGTGACTCCTTGAACACAACTAACAGTGTCCAACGGCCATTACTGTGGTTTGTTATTTATGGAGTAATCACAGATTCATCGTTGAGTCATAAACATGGCCGCTCTCTCGACGGCTCAGCTATTCAGGCTTTACGAATGATGTTATTACTGATCTATCAAATCTCAGTAGCTTTGCCAAAGAAGATGAGTGTGAGTGTGTATGTGTGTTTGGAAATAATAATAAAAAAGCTAATTCGCGTGCAGTTTCATAATGTCTCAGCACTCCAAGATTCCAGAGAAATTACATGGCTGATTTCACCATAAGGAGTCAATTGACTGTACAAGTTTACAACCTGTGAGACCATAGCCTTAAGTTAAGTGTCGGTTTATTTGTCCTGGACACTGTTACTGAAGTGTAATGGAAGAATAATGGTCAAAGTTACAACTAGTGGTTATCTAACACATTGTCCAGATCATATATCAGGCTGAAAGTTGGAGTTTCACCCATAAAATAATGATCGCCACAATGTTGGCATGCCTGCGCTTGTTTATACGGAATCTAGCTATTGGCTAGTAGCAGTGGTAAGTTTGGTTTCAGCTTAAGAAATCATTTAAACTAGAGTAACATTTTATGTTTGGGAAAACTTGCCATTTCTATTGTAAATAAAGTGTCAAACCTTTAGTATATGTTCCTTTACATTTTCAAACCCAAAGCCTTATTATCCAGCAACTACACAGAAAACAATGAAAAATGATTGAGCTAATACTGTATCAAGTGCTATTTTATAAGATATCGAACAATGAGGGTGGAAGCCATGGTTTTCAGTTACGACATATTTTCAGTGATTGATGTGAAAATTAGGACTATTCTTGCAGCAATATCCTGCCAATATACCAGACTCCTATTAGATGTTTATTTCAATTCTCACCATCTTCTCTTTTATATATCATCATATTAGTCTTTCTTTTTGTTTATTTTTTTAATATTGTCTCTTGCTTTTATTTTGCATTGTCAAAAAAATCTGATTCTTCAGTCCGCATTTCTCTTGTTTATTGGAATTAAATGAAAGGTTATCTAGACTGTATCGAATAACCAGACACTTCTAACCTGGCGACATCAGAAGTGTGAACTATATCCAGGAAATTTTAATAATCTGAATGAGCAGCTTAGAAAATTTATTTAAGCAGCTCACTAAGCCAAATGAATTATTGCCAAAGTCTGATTGTTCGTAGGTATCAGATTATTATTGTCACTGTTACTTTAGAGAGATAAAATTATAAATAAACAAACAAACAAACAAATAAATAAACGTACAGGCTGCTCTCAGTAGCCCAAAGTCTAAAATTTTCAGTGTTTGGATGGTGTGGAGGGGATTTAAAGTCACCTCAAACTTCTTTAAAAATGTGTGTGTGTGTGTGTGTGTGTGTGTGTGTATTTAATTATAGTAAATCCTTTTGTGCAGTTCATTCAAGTGCAGTCTGAGTGAAAATTGCCACTGTAGCAGTTTTGCTACATTTTTCTTTTAAAACACGAAGCAGAAAATATCACTGGAAAATGGGTTTGGGTTAAACATGTGACAGGTGAATGAGTGTCATTTCACTATAATTATCAGTCTGCAAACACATGGTTGTGCAGCACTGGTGTACCATGGGAAGCAAGAACACGGCACAAAGGGTTTTTCCAATCTGTATATTTGTGGAATTGATTCCTGAGGGTTCAGACCATGGAGATATTTCTGTAACTTTTCCCTGCTTTCTAATAACACTTCTGTTAAACAGATTTCACTGTGGGTTTTCTTACCTGCAGCAGCTGCAGCTCCACAGCTGGGAGCGAGGTGACCACTGGAGCAGGTACACATATTTGGCCTCGAGCAGAAGCCATCACCACAGGAGTTCCTACAAATTGCTGAGGGGAGAAGAGGTGAAGGTGGAGAAAAGATAAGGAGTTAATTATAGGTGAATAACATGGCTTAGGAAGCAGTTATGGAATTATAGAAAATAATTATATATTTATAGCTTTTTACACAACCGATTGTGTCAAATCAGCAAATGGTGGCTTAGTGAGGAATGGTGACAGTGGTGAAGAAAAACTCCTTATCATAAAGATAAATAGAAGGCTTCAGAGGAATCAGGGCTTGGCTAAGAGAACATATCCTCCTCTGGATTTATGGATTATTTTATATTATGCATTGATGCCATTTTTTTAGGCTGAGTAAGAGTTTTTAGTACTCATCAACACCAATACTGATACTGATACTGAAATCAGTAAGCTATTTAGTATTAATCAATCAGGGACATCATGGAACATTTTATGTAGCTCTGTTTATATTAGTTGCAGCCATGTGCTGCTAGAGATAAACTATGTTTAAGATGTGATGGTGTATAAATGGTATCTTCAATAGAGAGCGCAAGGGCGATCGACCTGAGCGCACAGAGCATGGTTTTTAAAAATAAGTGCTAGCGCGAGTGAGGGGGAGGGAAGCATGCTTCTCTCAGTGCTCAGTGCTCGCAGAACTGAAGTGCTCTCATAGTGTCTCTGCATGCTTGATTCACGGCACCTTGTGGTCATTTTAATGACTGTAGCATTGGATGTTGGTATCGAGCATTTTTACAAATGAGTTATGAGCTATTTTTTTACTATAAATTAACAGCAAAAGATGCCAATATATTAGTTATTACTGCATTCTGTAAATACCAGGACCCATCAGAGGGTCCAGCCTTACGATCCTCACGCTCTCACTACACACTTCACCTATTAATTTCATAGTAGTTACTAAATACATTCTTTAATGTAAATATATAAATAATAAGCTGAGAGTTTATGGAGATAGCTTTAAATTTAGGTTATAGAGTATGGTCAGGGGAGCTGCTCCAGGCATATTTGTGCTTTAGTCATCCTGGTAGGCGTTCCCATTTTCCATTTCCCCTTATGGACCCCTTAACATATCACCCATCACTTCTCAAAACAAAAACTTCCTGGACCACTTTAGCTCTCAGTCATGAGACACAGAGGTGATACTACTCACGAACGATACACTGGTTTCCCCCAGGCAGTGTTTTCCATCCTGGGCAGCAGTAAGGCTGGAATCGAGAACCACACACATTGGGCCTGAAACAGAACAAAACACATCCAGTGAACAAAACACATTAAAAGTGCTAAACTGTGAGATTGTGTACAAATATTAATAAAAACACCATTCATGTTTGCTGTGGAAAATATAATTATAATCATGTTTAATTCCTGAAGTGCCACTGAAGTACTATGATAACCTATCTAACAACCTTGGCACGATAGCCACCAGACATCAGACATCACTATAAAATCAGTGACAGTCCACTTTTTCAACCATGTTGGTTCCAAAAGTATCTCTGCAACACTGAAGTGTGTCTCATAAGACCACTAACTAGACTTACCAGCTAGAAAACGTAGCTATGAAGTTAAATGAATTCAATAGACTAAAACTAAGGAACATGACCCACATCAATACTATCACAGCAAAATATAATACACTACATGTTGACAAAACTAATATATACAAAACAGAAAATAACTTAGAAAACACTAAAATATACACAATAGCACTAACAGATAAACTACACAAAAGCAATGTACATGGACAAGAGGTGATGAGTGAAAGGAAACCGATTCAGTGGAATAATTTGCATCCATTTATACAATTTTCTATGAAACTACAGGTTCTGCCGTAGGTTTATATAAAGTTCACAACATATAGAAAGTGTGATTGTGTGATTTCAGTGGACGTCTATGGAATCTATGCTTCATGATCATGTGCATGTAAAAAATAATAATAATAAAAAAAAAAACTACACAAACAAAACTGTCACTACATGATTACAGTCTGGGCTAGAAAAACTTCAGCCCACGCCTCGCTTCTTACTTCTTCATACTGTTCTGTGTATTTCTCTTAAGACCACTGGTGGTGCTGTTGCGCTTGGTTCCACAAAAGTTCAAAACTATCCACCTCAGAACATTTGTTAACAATAAAGAATCTGACGTGCATGCCAAAATTGAAACTCTTTTTTTTTATCTCTGAAAGACGTGCAGCTTATGAGTTAATATAAAAGTTTAAGGCTGATGTGGCTTTTAATGCAAATGTGGTATAAGAAAGCTTAAAACATACTTTTCTGGGGGGGGCTTGGTGGAGCTCTCTCAGTAACTCTGAGCTGTTTTTGGCTGAGTTCCAGTTATGCAGCCCACTTAAAGAGTTCAATATGAAGAAGTCTTACCACATGAGATTAATGTCATAGCTGTGTTTAACACTCCCCCAATTATCCAGTATTTCTGAGAGAACAACGTTTGTACCATTCTCAGAACGGGCTCTGTTTAGTACCAAGAACCAAGAACTATCTGAAGTGAAATGATTCAGTTTCCGTGCTGGGATAGACTCCTGCTGCTACATGATAGCTTGGACAAAATCACCGTCACATGTGGCAAAATCTCTGTGATTTTACACACTTTATCTCTGCTTACATCCTTGATGACAGATAATAAAAAAAAAACAGTTTGAGGTCCAATGGGAAATCCAAGCTCTGTTTGCTAATGCCGCTTTATTTCTCTTAGCGCCTGGTTATGGCTGCTAGCCCCAAAGAAGCAACGAGGTAGATCCATCTGTCCACACACACACACACACACAAACACACATAAACACACACACACACACACACACACACACAGATATATTCTTCTTCTGCAGAATTCAAGATGTCTCAGGAAAGCAAGTTTTATAGATCGTTTAAGGGATTCCAATGATAATGAATCACAAGTGAGAAACAGCAGGACAAAAACAAGGACAACAGGAAGACACGTAAAAGAGAGGAGCAAGGTGAAGAAGAAGAGAAAGCAGAGAGAGAGAGTTGATGAGCAGCAAAGACAAAGCTATAAAGCGCGTGAGCGAGAGAGCAATTGCAAAGAGGTGAAAAGGTGAAGGAGGTAAAAAACTAGAAGCTAAAGGAAAGAAATGGTGGGAAAGGGCTAAGAATCGGCAGGAGGGAAAGAAAACAACTTTAAGTTAAGTACATGGGAGGGGTGGCGGAAAACAAAGCCGTGGATATCAGGCCAGACAATGATGGAGCACCAGCTATCGGGGTAAAAAAAAAAAACCCCAGAGGGTCGCATTTCTCAGCAATAACATGCTCAAACTTACAACATGACAAATGAGCGCTTACATACCAAGAATAAAAGGAACCTGCCAAAATGGATCCCCCTAGACGTCTCTCTGCACTGGTCTCCACTAAATGCCATGAACATAGTTGACAGGTCTTTGAGTTTGAGCCATTACACTTCCGGGGTTTGTTGTTTCTCCCACCACACTTAAGCAGTGGTTGCATTAGACCACGCAATTTTCCTCACCAGACGATTATGGTGGGGTCCTAATGTAATATGATTTTGGAGGGAAACGAGTGGTTCAGCACATTAGCTAATTAGCTACAATCTTATAGCAGCCAATAATATCCCACTTATTGTCTTTAAAATTGGCCCATTTGTGAAAAACTATGTTAAATCCCCAGATATAGGAAAGTCAATGACATCCTTAGGCTACTTTTATAAGAATATTTTGTCATTGCTGGCCTGTTGTAGGCATGTTTGTGGCTGGAAATTTTTTTTTTTACGAATTCGCAATATGGATGGATTTCTTACAAATTTAATACAAATTCCGTCATAAAAAGCATGAATGCCAACCCTGTTTCTAGCCTTTGCCTTTAGATATTTTCTTAACACCTTTCCTGTTTAAAATTTCATGTTTATACAAAACACAAAACCTGCATGGAAATATACAGAAATTAAAATAGTCGTTTGTCCTGTACCCATACGTTCTTTTAGTCTGTATTCTCTATTCGAATTTACATATTTTTACATTTCCACATTTGAATGTGATTCCATTCTTTACTTCTAACACAAATGTATAGAAACACGTTTCCCTTGTTGTTTGACGCAAAAAAGCCCAAGTCCGTAAGAATACACAATTTTTTTCAGCTCACTAGTATGATCAGACCTAAACTGCTGGACAGTCCTAATGTTACAACTAATAAATTAAATAATAGGCACTTGAAAAGCCCTGTGTGCAAACTGTATGAACGTGAATGTTTGCTCATCCGATGGTATTATAATAATCGTGCTTGTTTTATATCTAAATAATATTTGTGTGAATTCAAATAACTGAAATTCAAATGCAATTTTAAAGGTATTTGTCAGCCCTAGTAAAAAACAAGTTCAGAACACAGCCACATAATGTACATAACACATAATGTACCATGTATAATGACTGTATAATGACTGCAGTAGCATAAGAAAATTTTTTAAGCATTGCCACGCTAAGAAAGGAGTCTGCTGTCTGTCAATGTGATCTCATTGAAGTCAATGGCAAGAGGTGCATTTTTAGCGAATTCCTTGTAAAAGCAGCTTTAGGATTTTGACATTTTCAAGAGCCAGACCCCTGCAGGCCATTGACCTATTACTGGCCAAATGTCTCAAGACAAATGAAGCAGGAACCAAGCATGTTCCTTGCAAAATGATCTTGGAGCAGGGCAAAAGGTCATGAAAACGAAAACGTCAGCTCGGGACCTCCAAAGCAGGAAATTCTTCAATGGCCTCCAGCTTAGTTTTCAAACCTATAAAGAACTAGGCTCATGGAGAAACATTCTTAGCAGACGTGATGGCAAATGCAGGACAATGTTGACTCAGGAGCTACCGTCCCTGAACAGGTCAAAGGGTGAGTGGTTGGCATCTGCTCTAAGCTCAGCCTCTGTACTGCTGCTAGCAGACCCTGTAAATCTGTCCATGGTCTTTACAGGTCCTGCATGACCTTTTCCAAACTCCTGGCCTGGATGACCTATGATGACCCAGATGTCTAGACAAGACTTTGCCCTGAAAGAACAGACATGGTGGAGTCTGCAAGTTCTCACATCTCAAGCCTTAAAGTTTTTCACTGCTGCTGTAATCATAAAGACTAGACGATCAGATCTTAGTATTTTTTTTATTTTTTTTACAGTACTTTATTGGCAACCCTGTAATATTTATAGTCAATTTTCTATAGTGATATATCTGGATTTCTGTAAAGCTGCTTTGTTATTTGTCTTTTGTTAAAAGTGCTATAAAAAATAAAATTGAATTGAGTTGAATGAAACTATTCACACAAGTTCCAAGAGAAATGCTGGAATTGCTAGCTTATGAAAAACAAGTGGTTTATGGCATACCTTCCAATATAAGTGAAAAACAATATAAATTCACATGCAATAAAATGCGTATGGTTTTGTTTTCAGGTATGTGGCGTAAAGTATAAATATAAACCACACACTATAAACCAAATTTTTACATCCTATCTATTCATTTTTAGACCATAACCACTTGGCTGTGTCATCAAATTATAACAGAGGTTTTCTGCATAAAATTTGCAAAAACTCTTCCTTTTCCCTTTCCCAATATACTTACACAATGCACATTTATATAAATGCACTCTATGATTCATACAACATTTGTTGTTCATCACGGAATTCATTGCACATGAGGCGTTTGAAAGCTGTCCTGACTAGCGGATGAAAACTGACAGCCCCTTGGCTGCGGTCCGAGTGGCTGAATATGATTCTCTGCTTTGAGGAACATTCTCAAAGCCAGCAAACCTTCAACAACATCTCCCTTGTGGGCATCGCTGGTCTCCTAGCCAACGTTCTGCTTTTCTTCTGAGGTCTTTGAGTCCAGTGCAGCCTGCCGTTGGTGGAACCACGCCAAAAATTCTTACGAATCACTCCGCTAAGAGAGCCAATAATTCAGGCAGACTCCACATTAAACAGCCTGCTCAAACAGTCTGAAACAGGCACGATGGCGGGGACACGGTTTTAACGTCCAGTCTATGCCCCTTTCTGAGGTAAGTTTTCATCATTACATTCCTTCCAAAAAAAAAAAAAAACACTTAATAATTTCCTGTTCACTCCATGAAAAGAAAGCAAAATGGAGTTGTTTTGGAGACAGTTGTGCGATTTAGACCTCTTTTTAATCAAGCTAAAGATTTATGGTTGGCCAACACAAACAAAATGGCAATCTTTCAGGGTGGGCGATGCGACAAAAATATCGCATCGTTATATCTGAAGATGCTAGTTTTGCTGAGGTTAGAATCGGAACACACAACACACTACCGCTATATAAGAAGTAGCTACAAAACATCCAGCCAGCTACTTCTTATGCAGACTAACAACAGGGATGCGCGATGTTGTAGAAGCACTGATGATACTCACTCTCCACAAAAACACAAAAATCATTCGTTTAGGGTAAGTCACAAGGGAATTGTTGAGATAAGAACAGGAATCAGGAAGAGGTGCAAGTTCAGAGTCCCGCTGAGCAAATCAGTATTTGCATGTGTTTGTGTTTTCTAAATTATGCAGCACGAATCAGTTCTACACAAAAACGTTCTGCCTCACTGAACAGATTATTCATAAAAAGTAATGGTGGGAAGACTTGCCAATAGATCTAACCATCTGGAGGGCCTACTCTGTCCAGGCTTTTGCGTGCAGAGACAAAAAGGTTCCACTACACATGTTGTTATTAAATTCTGTCATGATTTCTTGTACAGAAAGAGAAACAGATCCAGGAGAATTTAGACACTCAAGCCAAAAGTATTTATTTAGGCCTGGACAACTGACTCACAGACATTTTTTTTGAAAAATCAGCTCTTTGTGGGCATGGCAAGGTCCTGCTTAATGTAATTACAGATGATTCAGTGTAATGGTGACGTATTTGTGTTCACAGTGCTTTCTGCCTCGTTGTCACCTGCAGCCTGGAAACAAACGTCTTTTGTAACAGCCCCCAAGTGATGGGGATACCTCATTTCCTGTGGCAGTTTGCAGGGGAATAAATAAGCAGGGACAGATGAGAGGCTGATTGGAATAACTGATCCCGACATTCGAGACCGCGGAGAACAAAACATCCCTTGTTGGTGCAAAAATTTTGAAAATATACTGAAATCCGCCCAGTTCTGTGTCCCAGAAACCTTGAGAGGCACTGCAAAAACTGGCTGGAAAGCTACCTTCATCGTCCAAAGCTTTGTGTTGAGTGACAGTGTATTTACCATAGCTTTTGAAATAAACCGCTGTGAAATTACCCTAGTCAAATGTGTAGCATTCATTCAAGGTGACTAAGTAAGAACTTAAACGCCCATGTCACCACCATCCGTCATTTCACTGTTTCTGAAAATTGCCAGGTCACATCACCTGGCAGTTTTCACCAAAATCACCTATATGTGCCCACACACACATCGCCATGTGCCTCTTTAAGTGTTCATGCTAAGTTTTGGTATGGCTTTAATCCAAACAGTGTAAAATCAATCAGTATTGGGAAGCAAATGTTCACATGCTTATTCTTCAACGAATGGCAAGTTTTTAAATGGGCAATTGTGTGTTCACTATATCTACGAGAAGATTTCACATAAACATCCCAATCTTTTTTTTACAACTTCGGAAGTCTAATTTTTATATTGTTTCATCGTCAACAGTGCTCTCACAGATGTTTGATGTTTCTCAATATTACAGTTCAGTTAGCATTCAAAGCTAAGTGCAATTAAAGTTTCGTTTCAGTCACACAATGTCTTTTTTTCACAAACTTACCAACATATTTGAGGTAAATGTTGATGTTCCCAACAGTTCTGTCTTAATTTCACTGTCACTGTGTCTTTATATTGTCAGTACAAAAGACTTTATTGATATATTCGAGCTAGATAAGTTGTTACCATCTGTCATTTGCTAGCCTATGCACAGTGTCCATGTTTCCCAGTTGCCTACATTGATGTCTCTCAATGTGGCTGATCAGTTAGCAGGCAATGCTAACTGTAATTAAAGTTTTATTTTAGTCATATGGTGTCTTTTCTTACAAATTTTCCAACATGTCTGAGGAAAATCTCATTTCCACTGTGAGTTTTATGTCTTTACATTGTCAGTACAAAAGACTTTATGTCCATGATTGAGCTAGATAAATTGTTACCTTCAATCATTAGCACCTATTTTATAATTAGTATCCATATTTCCAGTTGTCTAGCAATAGCGCTCTCACGACGTTTCTCAATATTGCAGTTCTGTTAGCAGGAAATACTAAGTGTAACAAAAGTGTCATTTTAGTTGCACAGAATATTTTCTCACAAACTTACCAACGTGTGTGAGGGAAATGTATTGCCTATGTGTTGCCTATCAACAGTGCTCTCACAACCACAAGAACAGTGAACATGCCTTGTGTTTGCCTTTTTACTACACTTCAAATGAGGTTCTGTCTCCTGATTTACATTGTGCATTAGAAAAGACTTTTTTGCACTGACAAGGTGCCAATGCTGGCTCCCTAGAAGTGCCTATTCTCCAAAATGCTGCTGCTCTGGAACCAAGAACTGGGTCATAACTTCATGGCAATTCCAAGTGAGTTTTAGGATTATCATTGGAAAATCTGTGAAGTTAAATATTGCAACCATGAAGCAATGGTCCATTCTTTTTTTTTACTGCCAATTGCAACAAACTAACTAGCAACTAGATTGCTAGTGCTGGTGGTTCCCTGAACCAGTTCCAGCACCACATTGATGGAAAAGTGGTAGTGAACAAGCCTCTTACCCCCTGAGGGTATCCTGTCCTCTCCGGCGCACCCTCTGCTGGACCTCCCCCTCCGGCTTTCCGTTAAAGAGGCTCGCCTGCAGGCCTCCGTCTCCCTGAGCCTGCACCGTCTGGAGAGACACCCAGCACACGGCAGCCCATCCCAGCACCACCCTGGCCACATTCCAAGCCCCCATCAGCCCACGCCGTGCTGCTCCCCGAGTCCTCACTCTTAACACTCACTCACTCTGATTGCCTGGACACCTCCGAGCTCCACTTGTCCTGTCCACTTCCACTCCAGGGTGAGAGCTGGGGGATCAGAGGGGGAAGGGGGTAAATAAGTGCAGACTATATATTGCCTTGACCTTGAGTCATATTTGATTTTTTTTGTTGTTGTTGTGTCTCACGTAGTTTACTACATAACTACTAGATCGGAAAATTACAGGAAGACAAATGCCAGTAGTATACTAACACAAACAGCCTTCTCTCAAATATCCAGTATCATGTGACCTTTACTGCTTTACCCTTACTCGAGGAATATATTGTTTTCCAAATTTAGCTCTGATAAAACGTGGCTCCTGCTCTTGGCTAAGCGAGTCGGAATGTGTTTATTCTGGATGTAGGTGTGCTGCCTGAGAGGAGACTGCTGTCAGTACTGCTGGAAGCATGGTGTTGTTCAGTCCTCCAACAACCACATCCACTTTAATTTGACAGTATAGAGTCTTTTAATCATCTACAAAAGGTTTTTGTTGCTCATCTTAGAGTTTTCCTGTGAGCTGTTCAAAGCTTTTGTCTGGTCTGTGACCAAGACAATCCTCACGACTCACACACCTTCACTTTTATCTCGATAAAAAGTCAAAAACAGTATCACACACCCACAATGGAACTTCAAACCGTAAGCATTTATGGACGCACCATAATAGGGGCAGTGTCTGTAACTGATTTATTTGTCTGAGACACCAAACGATCCGCTTAGCACTACTTGTCTGAATTTTAGTCATACATTTTAGGCTTTACATTGCAAATAGATTTATGAAGGCTTCGCTCTGTAAAATGAAGTTTGCCGGTCACCAGGGAGGAAAAAAATAATAATACATCACCACACACAAATGTTAAAATGATCTCACTGCATTTCGGAGACAAAAATTAGATTTCAATAAGATTGGGGAACTGAATCAAATCTCAGCTTTCAAAACTAAGTCAAATTGAATCAATTCAAATAAACGCAAATGACACTCCAACAGATCACACCCTTAACGTCCATATAAGTGGGTTATGGTTGGAAGAAATGAGGCCCTGAAAATGAAGAAACCCATAACTGATCTTTAAACCATGCAATAGCCTATTATGCCCACTCGATCAGAGCTTTCATGAGTAAAAGCGATGCTGAATTACATACCAGCATGTGTGGTTTTACAAGTCCACATCGACCGCATTAGTGCAGTATGGTTTTGAAAAGTGGCCAACCGAACTCATTATTTAGAGTTCAGGCTAAATAATGGCCCTCAGAAGATTGAGAACTGGTAGAAATGAGTTTTAACTCCAAGGGGGTTGTGAAACAACTGGGTATAGGGACTGGGTATTTTCTTTTCAGCAGGATATATTTGTACTCCACTAAAGAAAGCAATATATCTCTTTAAACCTTGAAGGGATGGTTGTAAATTAAGCTGTACTAACCCCCTGGTCTACAAAACCCTGTCTCCCTGGTAACCTGCACACTTCATTATACAGTGTGTAGTCTTCAGAAATCTATTTGCAGTGTACACACTACAGTGTAAAATGTCTCAAAACTGAGCCAAATCGTGCTGAGCAGACAGTTTATCGTTTCAGACCCAAAAAAAAAAAAACTATTACAGACACCACTCCAATAAACGCTAATTAGACAATTATGGGTGCGTTCATAAACGCTTCCGGTTTCCAGTGTGCACGCGCGGTATTGTTTAATTATCGCGATACATATAAAGGCGCGGGCGCTCCGAGGGTTGTCTTGGTGACGAACCAGAAAAAAAAAAAAAATTTGAGCAGCTCACAAGAAAAATCTCAGATGAGCGATGAAAAACTTTTTTTTTCCTACACACTCGCTAGATATAGACACAGCTTTGTCAGAACATATCTCTGCGAACATTATTAACTTTTATTCATTTTATTAATTAGCATTAACCATCACTCTTTTTTTGGATGATCGAGAAGATCCTAAGAAAATTAGAGAATGGAAAGTCAGATAATATTCGGAAAAAAAAAAACCAAGTTGTTCATCAAGCAAAATGTAATCCGACTGAATGAATAAACCTGATTTTCATGGAATTCCTGAATGAACTTATGGGTCGTTATATATTTTTTTTTCCCACTCTACTAACGTTACTGTTCATTGCAGGCTCGACTGCAATGTCTAACTTTTAGCACAGAAAAAAGGTTTTTGCTAATAAAATAAAAAAAGAGAATTACCTTCTAACTGTCGGAGTGCGTTGAGGCTGTCCAGCCCGGAATCCGCTTTTTGTAACGGGATACGCTACGGTGGCTGAATGGGGAAATTTGCGGCGCTGGCTCGTGGGGAAAGAAAAAGTTTAGTGAATTAGTGCAGAAAGGGAAAGGGGAGGGGCTTCCTGTAGTGCGTAGGTAAAGGGGCGTGGTTTATAGGGGACGGTGTGGGAGGGGTGGAGGGGGCTGACCTGCATACCTTTACTGCCATGAGATAATCAAGACCAATGCAAACAGCAGACTTACACTGAGGCTAAGAAATATTTTATTCTGAGTGTGGGAGTGAGTGGGAACAACACACACACACACATCAATTAATCAATAGTTGAAATAATTTGTTCGAGCCAAACTGAAATTAGTTGGCTACTGAAATTATGAAATTGAACATTTTTGGTGTATGAATTATATTTCCTTTATTATATGTACGTGTGTTGGGGTATGTTTTTATACCTTAGTGGGGATCAAATGTCCTCATAAGGCTAGACAATGACAATTTTGACCTTGTGAGGACGTTTGACTGGTCCCCATGAGGAAAAGTGCTTTTGACAAAAAAAGTGAAGCTTTTATTTAAAAAAAAAAAATGAAAAGAGTCAAAAGGTTTCCTTTTACTTACCGTGATCAAGGTTAGGGTTAGATTTACAACTAGGCGTAGCATTAATTGGATGTATAATTCTCTCAATGTAAGGTCCTCACAAAGATAGGAAGACAAAATTGTGTTTTTTTTATATCTAAGAGGGGAATATCTGAGAGCTTGGGTGTCACATCAGTCTGTAATTGTGTGTTTATTAAATACTTTCACATTTTAAGATCTCACATACCTGCCTGCCTCAATGACGATACCAGGCCAGCTTGTTTGCTCACTTTTCACTAACTTCCTCTGTAACACTATGGTCACGACTCGACGACTCATCTCGCTGCCTCTGCCAGCTGGGTGGCCGAGCAGCTGAACACACCGTCACAGAGTGAGTGCACACTGATGACATGAGACAGCAGGTTGGGACAACACTGAAGAATCTTCCCCCAAGTTGTTCTAAAGAAAGTTTCCATCTTTGTTCTCAAGCTCTCAAGGCTCTTTAAGATTTACACCTTTTTTTTGTTTTTTTTTAATCATCACGTATTAAGTACCCAACTTAAAAGATGCTCATGAACATCCCTTCAAGTCATAATTACAAGTGGAACATCGGAAACTATTTTATATCCGAGTTTACAACTTGATGCTTTCAGCATGGTGGAGAAAAGATATATCAGTGGTAGGATAATTCTAACCTATCATTTTTCTAAATATAACTTAAAAAATGGTTTAAATAATGCATCTTTTCACAATATGACAATTGTTAGATACCAAAATACATGTACCTAGCTAATGTTATACTTTTCTTTATCTGATTATAGTTACATATAACCTTGTGAAACTTCAGTGAAAGAAAATAGGCTTTGTAAACACTTGCTCTATAACAGCTAAAAACAGTAGTTCCCTCAATTTTACATGAAGTTCATAAAACAAAAATGCAGTTTGTGACTGAGAAACCACAAAATACGAGTCCTCTCTCGTTATACTTTCTTGTGTCAGAAAACATAAACTTACAACTTTACTTCTGACTGTTACAACGCGCTGATACTGGAGACTCCTTCCATAAATGATCACGGGATAAATAATCATCTTCTTACAGAAAACTTCATCATATCAAAGATTTAACATTTTCAATACCAACACGTATTTAATCAGTTCTTATTAAGTTTAAATTCTGTGGTGCATCTGCCACACAAGTCCCTGTGAATGAACTGTGACTATAGAAACAAAAATGTATTAGAGCAAGCACATTAATATAAACCTGTGATTTGCATTACGGCTGAAACTACTGTCTGAGCCATGCTGTTATTAAAATTAATCAGCACCATCTGACAAATCAGAACCGAGAATTCAGCAGTGCTGTAGTAAAGTGAACTATACAGGGAATTAAATTTAACATGGCTGCACCCTTATTAGTGCACAATATGGGAAATAAGGAGTGAATAGGGACACGGAAAAAACGGTCTTTAGAGTTTACACAGAATGGTGTGAAAAACACCAAAACCATCCAGTGAGCAGCAGTTCTGTGGGTGGAAATGCCTTGTTGATGACAGAGGTCAGGGGAGAACAGCCAGACTGTTTTGAGTTTACAAGAAGTCTACGGTAACTCAAATAACCACTTGAGGTGAGCAGAAAAGCATCTCAGAATGCAGAACGCACCGAACCTACAGCAGCAGGAGACCATATTGGGTTAATCTACAATTGTCCCGTTTAAGTGAGAAACACATTTCAGTTGTTTTTTTTTTTTTTTTTTAAAAGCACTTTAGGTCTTACAGAGGAGAGTTTTTGTCACTGATTACAGTAAAGGATTTCTCAGTAAATCATTAAAGGTTCTATTGGTAAATCTATCAGTCTGATAGAGTGTTTAGCACTCTTATTCAATGTTGTATTAATTCCAGCAAAAAAGACCATTGCTGCAAGATTCTACAGTCATATACTGTAAGAAGGTTTATGAACATGGTGCAGTGGAGGTACAGGACTGATTTCCGATTTGTTTTGCAACCCCCATGGGTCGTGCCGCATCTGCTCCAGAATATGGGATAGGAAGAAAGTTTCTGGCTCAACCCCCCTTCCCCCAAGGCCACTGCTGTTCACCGCCCTCCCTTTGTCCTAAACAGAACCACATTTTCTGCAGAGCCCAGTAAGATGGCTTCCTTTCCCCCCTATATTCTCTGACTCATTAAAATGAGTTAAATGAGACTGAAATTCCTTCCAATGCTTCGCATGGCATGAGGTAGAATCAGATATCTGTTTCTGTGTCTTTTATTTAGACCCAGTTTTGTCCAGGTAAAGTGGACATACAGTAGAAGCACTGTTTTTTCAAACTATACAGAAAATCCATCAGAGCATTGGCAGGCTGTTCTGCGTATAGTTTATATGTGTTTATTGTTATGACTGACTGTTTTGATTTTTGTTGCCCATCCTTCAAGTCCTCAAAAAATGGAAAAACAGATTTCTAAACTCCCTGCGTGCAATGTTATGCAGACAACACATCCTGTAGCAACCAGATGAGAATGCAGATTGGTCACCATATGGGCCCAGTGTCACATGACTTCCGATTAGGTCTCATGTCTCAAGTTGGAGTAGAGAACATTTTTGAATGAAAATCAGCACCAAACCTGATTTGGACCACTTTGGGACTGTGGCACACCAAGCAAACCATTTTTTTTTTTTTCATATCCTGAGACAAATTACTGTGCTGACAGGACGCATCACAACAGAAACTCTGTGTTATATTAGAGCTAACCTTTTTCACTTGAGCCATAGGATAGACTCATGAGAATTTGGGCAGTGTTTTTCCCAAAATGATAGCATGTCTTATTCATTGATATATTTTCTGGCATAGTGCACAGTTCCAAAGTCCAAATACCAGATTTTTCCTAGACTCCACATGAATCTCTGGATTGTGTAGCCTTAGAAAACTTCAGCAGCATTTTGTAAAAGCTTCATCAGTGTTTTTTACTACAAGGTCATGCAGCCAAGACAGGACTGCTGTTATTTATTTAAGAAAAGTGATTTGGGATACATTCATTCGTCTTCATTAAGAGCTTTATCCTGGTCAGGGTTGTAATGGATCTAGAACTAATACTGGAAACACTGGGTATGAGGCAGGAATACACCCTGGATGTATTCCTTGGGATACATGAAAGTTGCAAAAACATTTGCATTTATGGAAAAGAAGTGCACTTGGAATTCGAAGTGTGTTTAGAGTGTAGGCTGGATGAGGTATAAAATGCATTAAAGCTCGAAATGTGCTTGGTTTCAGTTCGTGTATATCTTTTCCAGCACTACGCCTCAGCTTTGACCAGGATAAACAAACCGGCTTGTTTAGAGAAAAGAGGGATTGCACATCCAGTACAGCATATGAGACGTATGAGAATGAAGGTTTGCATGGGTTTGTGGTAGATCTGTGGAGTGTGGGTGGAGCAAAGCTCATTGGAGAAACTCCTGGCTGGAAAGGAAGAGAAACACTCAATAAGGACTTTCCTGACAAAAAAAAAAAAAAAAGAATGGGAAAAAAATTCTTCCGTTCTGAGGGAAATAATGTGTGAGTGATGTGGTGTTTTTTGGAGATGTCAGTAGGGTCACTATAAACTCATTAGACAGAATCATTGAGGCCTGTCAGATGCAGCTATGGTCAAACGGGTACACTTTGTGGTCAGTGGGTAGAAAGAGCCATCACTGACTTCATTATAAATCTTACTTTGAAGAGGCTGCTCTTTTTTGCCTAACGTTTAGTCATTTCCTTCAAAACATTACAGAACAGAATGAGGTTAGTTTTTGGGAAACTGTTCTCCCGTCATATATGCATAACTGTAAGCCACTTTGGTTTCATTACTTTACAAAAATCAGGGTACAAATCCCTTGTCTTATTGCTGAAGTGACACAAATACTTTTATTTTTCCATTTTAAACCTTTTTTGGTTTATCATCACCCATTCACACCCACTAATTCGATCTTTCCTGTCACGTTACAGGTACAGCTACCAGTTTAGAAGTTTGTCAAAATGTAACACAAATTCTGAATTCCGATTTTTTTCCCCCAAATACACCAACACCACATTTGTACAGAGTATTGAAAGTCAATCAGGTTCATGTTTTTTATATTTTTCAAAGCAAAGAGATTTGTATCAAGAAAAACATTGGCAAAAACCTGCATTAAGGCAGGTCAGGGGTGGTCAGTCGCATGGTGAAAAATTGACTGTTACAAAGCGCTGACACTAGAGAGTCCTTCCATAAATATTGATAAAGCTTCTCCTTACAGAACCTTCACCATATCAGTGATTAGATGTATGAGCAAGTTCTAAGTGCTCAATTCTGATTTACTGTTTAAATCAGAATTTTTGTTTAGGTTGTTCTGAGCTTTTTAATACTTTTCAATAGGTTACGCTCCTATACTGACTTGCATACACTTAAAAACACAAAATCCACAGCGCTCATTTATGTAGCAGTAAACAAAAAAGAAAAGAGCAATTATTTGCCTAATGTAGCATTTGACATTAATGTTCAGTGAAGACAGGTTGCAAATTCGTAGACGAAATAAGAGGAGGCAGGGAAAGGGGGAATATCTACATGGCAGGAGTAGTGGAATCATGACGTGGATGGATTTATAGAAATGGAATTCAACCAGAATTTTACAGTGTCTAGGGTAACATCTGTCAGCAAATTTCTGCAAGGTTCTCAAGGGAAAAAAACAATTTCCTCAAAAAGAAATCTCACTGCAGCACCGTTTCAGCCAAGCTCACCAAGAGAAAATAATCACAAATGTCAACAAATGTCCAGTTGATGGAAAGCTGAACGAATTCCAGTTGGACTGTTAAGGTTTCAGAATCACTTATGAAAGTGGACAAAAGGCACAAGATTTCAGATTCAATGTGATTTCTTCTGTTCACACTGTAATGAAAGATGAAAAGTGTGAACATAGCTTTTTATACATGGCCTGGATGCATATTTGATATGTGGCCTTCAACCTGTATATTTTAACACAACACTTATATTACACATATATAACGTAATATAACGCATATTACCATATCTCTGATATTTACTCTCCTACACCCAAACATCCATGGAATCAGAAGTGATAGTTAGAGCTGCAAAAACAACAAAAGCTCTGCATTTGACCTTTATTCATCAGTGCATTGTTTATTTGCTAGTTCTGCTTGTTCATTCATTTTATCACTACACTGCAATGATGGACTGTCTCTCAGTCCATGGAATGATGGACTGTCTACAAGCTATAGTGAGAATGTAGCCTGTGATTCTACTATATCTCCTCATTCAACACACAAAACACCTTGTTTCTTTTTTATAACCTCTCGGTAACTGTAACCTCATCTACCCTCCAGCAGCAGCTGTGCCCGACCAGTGATGTAGTGCAGCAAAAATGTAGGACTTCAAACAAGAACTGGGGACAAAAATGAGTTGTGTTCCAGGTCTGAGAGCATGTCATCCCATAAAGCGCACTCCAGCAGGCCCTGTGTGTCGGTTTATTCCCGATGGCCTTGCGTGTCGGTACGGTTTCTGAGATTATGGGGAGGACGGTACATGTGTACGAGGCTCCCTGTGTTGACTGAACACATTGTACATCATCCCCGGGGTTTGGTTTACTGCCTCCTAAACACGCAGGAGGAAGACACATGAGGGAGAGAGAAGGCAAGAGAGAGTCCTTCAGTCGATGCATGTTGAGTTTTGAAATCACTCGATCATGCAGTGAGACTTCCCGGAGGGGGGGGGCGCCTTGTAAATCCTAAAAGACGAAAAACAGGAGACAAAAACAGAGAGCGAGCAGAGCAGTTCTAAGAGCTGAATGAAATGTTTACTCACTAATTCCAGTAAAAACTAATAGTTTTCTTATGTATTACATGCTTCACATTTAAGAGAGCATAAGATGGAGGGGAATCCAAACAATTTATCCCAGAGGAATTTTTTCCAAACATGGAATAATTACGGCTTTAAGACTGAATTTGAAGTAAATCTGCTTTAATGAATGTGCTTCAAAGAATTTCATCATTTCCTTAATAGTTATTTCTTTTCCTGTTTTCTGTCTGTGATTTGTTTTAACAAGGAAAGATAGAGAATGGAGAAAGTGAGGTCATCCTATTGAGTATCCTATTGAAATTACAATTTCTCCATCTTTAACTCACTTTCGCTCACCAGACTGCAAGATATTCCCCCTTATAAATTTCACAAGCTGAGTCTCAAATAACACACTATGCATTATATTCTTACACTACACATTATGCATTATATAGTACCTGCAAACAGAAAGGTTTTGCATTAAATAGGAATAAAAAATTCTAAACAATTCAACAATGATAGCTCTGTCCCTGCTATATAGAGGGGGCTGTTGCCATTTCCAGCATTTTGAAGTATCCAGATTATTTACTGTTAACAAATGTCTTAAAGCGAATTATTCTGGATTTTTCTGGAACCAAGTGCAAAGGCACCAGCTGTCATAAGAAAAATACACAGAATGAAGAAGCGAGACTGGAGATGATTTCTTCTAGCCCAGAATATTGAGTCATGCAGTGACAGCTGATTCAGGTGTCAAGTGATTACACAGAGTGAAACTCCCCTAGATCTGATCTGATCTCTATTGGCATTGCTAATTTTCAGACACTTCTGTAACAAGTCATCAGTAGTGATTGAGAAGGTGGAATATTTACTGTATCTTGCTTGCTCTTTTCCCCCAAAATTCCTTTTTTCCCCCTAAAACTGCAAATGACACAAAAGGACAGCTGACAGAACTGTAATTATAGTGTTATTTGGTTTGAACACAAGGGTTCAAGCTTTTCAGTTTGTTTGTTATTTTATTTATAAAATTTGAACTCACGATTGAAGCTGGCTATCTGTCTTTAAGTGTGTGTGATAGTTTGACCTACATCATTCTTATTATGCCATCAATGAGACCTCATAATACAGTATAATGCATGCTAAACCCTAAAAGTTTCATTATCAAGCTATTGATAGATCTTAGATTTTAACTCTCCCATTTAATTTCCCAACCAGCTATAATTTATTACTCCTTCTTGTACTACAATTACACAATTTAACACATTCACTAAAGTTAGATTTTGCATAAAAGAATGACTTTATGGGTGTTTATTTTGGGCCAATCACACATGACCAATTGAACTACATCTGTCCTACAGCATCTGCATTTCATTTTCAATGACTAGGGAAACTCATGTCCAAGTTGTGCTTGTACAGCCTTAGGCTTCTTTTTGATCAAGCTAATCTTCAGTACTACTGTAAATTGGAAGAGACCATGCTACGAGAATGATTTTGTAGTTCAGAGCACACAGGAGTGACAGCTTGTCTTTGTCTTTGTATAAATGTAATTTATACTTGTTATTTTTTTTCCCTCTCATTTTGCCATTTTGCTGAAATACATTAGAGCATGTTTTTTGCCGGGCGCAGATTTGGTCCACTAGGCAGGGGCTAATTTCGAAGAAACTGACAAGCTGTAAAGAAACATGCTAATATTGTTTCTCTAAAACCAGGACCTGAGGTCTGAATCCAATTTTCACTGCCCAGTGAGGGAATGGGAGAAGTTTCCTTTATGTTGACTTTGGTTTTTGCAACACAGTAACACCGAGCACACACTACAGCCCTCCAGAAACTCAATCCTCTTTCCGCTCGGATTCAGAGCTCAGCAGATGCAAAGCAAAAACCTTGGCCAATTGTAAATTTTAGTAACTGTGTCTTCTCAAACTTAAGGCTAGACCCAGTGGGAGAACTGAACACAGTTAAAACAAGTTGTTCAAACTAAAATAAGCAAACATGAGGTTTGAATGTTCACCTAATGATATGAAAGGTGAGTTTTTCCCCCATGCATCTCTTTTTCATGCTCATTGTTCACTTGAGAGTGAGTGAGAGTGAGAGTGTGTGTTGGGCATATAAACTGTGCTTAAGTGTGAGTGCTAGACAGAGCACATTCTCCTCAGTAATAATAAACCTGGCCTTTGTCCAGAGCTTGGATTATTTGCACAGCAGGCCCTCATCTCGCCCACCCTAGCCTTAATTATTTACACCAAAACCAACCCAGAACAGACAGTCAGCCAACAGACACTCTTACTGCCAAGGTGAGAATGGCGGTACACAAAATCAACCGAAAAAAAAAGGCCCTGCTAAATAAGCAAAATCAAACAACAAGGATTGTGATTTTCTTGATTTAGGTTTCCCAGCTGACAAAGCATGTTTGAGAAATACTGAATTTGTAATGGTGCCCTTCATGGCAAATTAACCGCTTAACCGCTTCGTAATGACAGTGCCCGGTTCCAGCTAACATGCCTCAGACAGCCTGTTTACGGGTGAAATTAGGCTAGAACAGATGGCCAAATGGTGGGATGGGACGATGTGAATGATTATTAGGGGTTTCAACAACAGAAGCTGGGCTTTTCAGTACCTGTGAATTATATCTGTCTCCTTTCTCTGTAAGTTATTAGCTGTATGGATTTGGTATCAACACAGGCACCAATGGGAACTAACATAGAGCATAATACAAAAAATAACACTATATACCCAAACACCTGATTAAAACCCACACAATAATGACAAACAGAATAAAATAAAACCATGAATCCATGGTTGCTTATTTGGGAAATAAAATGCATAAAACTCTCAACCTGCACAAAATTTCTCAAAAGTCGCATATGCAAAGTGTTTTAAGGTTAAAAACAGCACAAATGAAGAGGCATACGTTTATTAATTTTCAATATGTGCTGGCTTTCTAGCCCATCGATAACATCCTTACTATTCCTTACTGTTATTTTCGTTGTCATTTTTTTTTATCTTTCCATTCTTGTACATCAAAATTTAAACACACATTCAACAAAAAGCATTTTCATCAGTAACTGAGTAGTTACTTAGGTAGTAGTGATATAAGCTTTTTAACCAATCAGCCAATCAGACAAAGGAACGATATTAATCTGAGTGCTTCTTCCATTCTTCCAAATTAACATTGTTGTCTTCGCATGCCATAATCACGATGTGTTACCTTAAGTGTAACCATGGTGAGTGTTCTTGTTCTCAAGCTGCTAGAAGAAAAACTAGAATACATAAGATGCGAAGAGTAGGGCCATTACCACCAATAACAGCAGGGGTTTATTCCTCTTATGCCACAACAGTTTCCCAGTGATTACAATTTGTAATTTGTTAATGATAGTCTTTTTATCCATTTATTGCATTTGTATTTAATGTTGCATTTAATGTTGTGGAACGTCTGCGAAACAAATGAATTACTTTTATCATGTATATCATATCAGCAATATCATATCACCTTCTGATCAGATTTGAGAATTCAGCAGCAATGACTCTTTTGGCTCCTTTTTGGGACAGTTTGCGTTTTTGAATTTGTAATGGCCAACACCCATAAGAGTGTATTTGTGTGTGCCTGTATGTACGTGTGTTGGACACATGATTATTCAGTTCCAATATCCATGTAACATCTTTATATTTAGGCCTGTGTATTAAAAGAAATAAACAACATACAGTCGGGTCCGGAAGTATTTGGACAATGGCAGAGTTTTTGTGATTTTGCCTTTAAACACCACCACAATGGATTTGAAATAAAACAATCAGGATGTGATCGAAGACTTTCAGCTTTATTTTAAGAGGTTCCACAAAAATATGGCATTTACCATTTAGGAATTACAGCCATTTTCAGTAAAGTACCTCCATTTTCAATGGCTCAAAGGTATTTGGACAATTGACTGACAAGAAGTTAATTGACCAGGTGCAGTCCATTCCCTCATTACTTCAAGACAAATGAAGCAGATAAAAGGTCTGGAGTTGATATCAGGTATTGAGTTGGCATTTGGCAGTTGTTCGACTGGAGCTACCAATATGAAGTCCAAGGAGATCTCAGTGCAAGTGAAGGAGGCCATCATTAGGCTGAAAAAACAACATAAATCTACAAGAGAGATAGCAAAATCCTTAGGTGTAGCCAAATCAACAGTTGGGTACATTCTTAAAAAGAAAGAAAGCACTGGTGAGCTCAACAACATCGAAAGGCCTGGAAGACCACGGAAGACAATTAAAGTGGATGATCGCAGAATCCTTTCCTTGGTGAAGAAAAACCCCTTCACAACATCAACAGAAGTCAAGAATACTCTGGAGAAGGTAGGCGTATCATTGTCAAAATCTACAATCAAGAGACGCCTTCATGAATGTAAATACAGAGGGTTTACAACAAGGTGCAAACCACTGGTAACATTCAAGAATATTTATTTACAATTATGTCACTTTGTCAAAATACCTTTGAGCCCCTGAAAATGGAGGTACTTTGCTGAAAATGTCTGTAACTCCTAAATGGTAAATGCCATATTTTTGTGGAACCTCTTAAAACCTACACTTCAATCACATCTTGATTGTTTTATTTCAAATCCATTGTGGTGGTGTATAAAGGCAAAATCACAAAAACTCTGTCATTGTCCAAATACTTCTGGACCTGACTGTATAAGTGTTTATATATGTGTCTTGACTATGTAAGAATTTAACATTTTCTAATAATCAAAGACCAAATTGAAAGCTGCTTTATAATTTACCTTGCTTGGAAAATGGCTCTATCCATGTATCTGTCGCCTTTATAGGCCTTTCTAAGGGCTGCATCTGTTTCAAGTCACGCTCCTCCAACATATGGAGATGCTTTAATGACATTTAATTACATCAGTAGACCACCCAGAAGTTTTGTGCGTGATAGTGGTCTTTGAACCAGTGTACAAGCAAAGCCTCCTTGTATCCAAACACAAGAAGTCACATGAAAGATGACCGAAACTGCAACGTTTTCACAGTTCATGCTCTCACGCTCACACGTCTTTGTGAGTGACACCATCTCGTCTTGAGCTTTTCATTTGCGGAGTCAAAATCATTTTGTGGCAGGGTAAAGTTTGGACAGAGTCCATCAGGTGACCAGCTGTGTTTGCCTTGTCAGCAATAGCAGACAGGAAGTCCAATAGTGTTTCCAATGCACTCACACACCTCTATAAACAGTCACATAATGAGCTCCATCAAATGTCAGAGGAGGAGAAACTGGCTGGTATGTTGATCGAGCACTTTTCAAAAGTCCTCGTCCATCTTCTGGGATCGTTTTTGGCTGCATGTCCCAGTTTTATGCTGGTAGACGTGTAGCTGAAAGCAAGAGGAGGCTCCTCAAGTACAAAGACTAACATCTGTTTGCACAGCGTTAGCAAGTGGGATCCTGTACACCAGAAATGTGGAGCAATGGCACCTCTGTGGAACTCCCAGGAGGGAGCTTTGAAGTGACGCCTGGGGTCAGTCAGAGGCTGGGGGAAGGGTGGAGACCCAATACTGACGGGTGAAGCTAACCAGCTGTTAGATACCCCACACTGACAACACACCTTTCCATAAACAGTCACATACTGAGAGCTATCAAGGTTACAGGAGGAGAAGCTTCCCCCAAAAGTCATCAGCAAAAGATATTTGGTGTCTAATATTTGCTTTAGTTTTGTAATGTATCTAAGATGCTAATGTAGCTTACATGTGATGGAAGTCTTTATCAAAAAAAAAATCTCTTCTGTAGCCAAGGATACAGTATCACTTTAATCTATAAACATGTACAAAACTTCACAATGTAGCTGAACTCTAGGAGGTCAACCAGAATCACTTTTTCCATAGTGCAAGTTGGTATTATTCTGCCTCCTATGCCCCAGCTCATAGCTAGTTTGCCCAACAGAGATTAGAACAATGTTGCACAAAATAAATGAAGATTTGGCTGTGTATTTACAGAAAAGCTTTTGCGCAAATCTAACCAATCACATCTTGGCTCATTGATAACAATTTTGTATAAAGGAAAAACTTGAAAATGGGTGGAAATCAGTGAGGGTATGTTTCATATCAAGGATGCACTATACTCAGAATTATTCCTCTTGGATATGTCGATTCCCATTAGTGCATTTGTACTTGTTGAAAGTGTGGAGTCCTTGAGTATTTCTCAGACATGTTCTGCATCTGGTAACTGTTGAGTCTTGGCTGTTGAACATGATCAACTTGTTGATATAGCCGCAACTAGCACAGCATAGTGGTAGTCGGTTATGGCAGGCCAAGGCCACTTGAGAAGAGAGTGGATTGTGGATCGGCTGTAAGAAAGCTGCCTGTGGCCTGGAAGGAAAGGTTATTTTTCAAGCAAATGCCTAGACACACTCTTCTCAGACCAGACCACACTCCTCAGGATTAGAGTGTGGCCACCACCCAAATGACCAGTCTTCCTGAAAGTTACACCTCAGACACAATTTTGAGGCAGTTGCTGTGAAACATGATAGATACCGGGGTGTTTTTCTTGATACCCCCATTCATTTCTGTGTGCAGTGGGAAATCTGGCACTAGGAGCTCGGGGGGAATCCTTTTCTTACCCCTCCTGCCTTCCCCCTGTGTGAATAAACTCAGCTGGAGTTAGGAGATCAGAGCAGAGGAATGTAGATCTCACTAACACCACCTTGTCTCTGACCACTTGTCTTTGTTATGGGACTCCTCCTTGATAATGGTCATGTGTTCTACCAATAGTTGAAGGCAAATTCACGTGCCAGATCAGCCCCAAATTCCAGCTACAGGGATTTCTGATGTGTAGATGGATAGTGGTAGTTATGTGGACGCTGAGCTATTCTATCTCAATAACATTACTGATCTAGAGTCTGCCTCCGAGCCAAGGAGTTACCAATGCACCCTTTTGTTATGCTTGAACCTGCAGGGTTTAATTGTATTTAAGTGCTAATGAGGAATTGTTTAACACCTCTCGTTACAGGGTTGCTAACTCATCATGATAAGTGATCATGGTCACACCAGGGTGAAAAGGAAACCCTCAAGCCCTCAAGAAGACAGGTGTGAGGATTAATCGTTCTGTCTGATACAACTTGCTAAATAGCCAAGGAATCTAATCATGTCAGGCCAGGGGAAACACTAAACTGCATAATGTGGCAGTATTCCAGGGCATTCATTTTAGAAAAAGTCAATGATAGATAAGCATAAGGTTCTGTGGTAGTGTCCAGAAACTTGAGTTTACTTTTCAGCTCCTGAACAAGAGCTTTAACCCTCAGCTACTTACTAGCAAGTTGTGTTGTATACATAGTTACATGATGGAGACAGCATCATAAAAAAAGGCTAAAATCCATTTCCCATTTTATTTAAGAAAAGTGCTAATAACCATTTCTATTAGCCAGTACCTAACTTAGCATAGAAAGGTGACCTATTGCTAAACCCTGTTCTAATGGGGTTACTATTAGAAATTTGTTCATTCTGGTCAGTCTGGTCTAATCTCATGTATTTCCTATAATGTGATAACTGCTTCCTAGGCTTCATCTAGCACTTAAATTATTTTTCAGTTTGTCACATTGAGGAAGTCCTTAGTTGTATGCAGAACTGTACAGAGGTCTCTCCTTTCAGAAAAAGGTTCCCAGTAAATCTCCATTAGAGAACTATAACTGTTAACCATCAAAAAGACCTTTGATATAGGCCTGAACATTCTGCTAAAATATTCTCTTATAAAATCTTGCTTTCTCCAGTCCCACTTTGTTCTCTGTCTTCTTGCTGCTGATATCCAACTGTAGTAATCTACACTACATTGTTGATGCAAAAGACTGCAGGTGCTGAAATTGATCATCTCTATCCATTCTACTCCATGGGACTCATTAGTTGGCCAATTGTGATTCAAGGCAACCCTGCAAAACCACTTGAGAAGAGGCAATTTGCTCTTTTAAATGAAGCCAAATATTGACATGGTTATAGTGTTTCCAGTATATGAGGATGTTCATGTGGAAGGCTGGGAAAAAAATCCATGACATATGAATTCTGGCTCTGATAGTTCCTCAACCTCAGTCACATCACTTGAGTTAATAACTGGTGTCAACTAGAAATATGCACAGGTCTGTATTGTTTAAACAGTTGTTATATTTTACAACAAATTTAGTTGGTTCTATTTCACAAAATATAAACTAGTTTAAACCATTGTGTCCCTGACCATGCAGTTAACCTGTGAACCTTTCTGGCAAGAAGGAAAAAAAATCTGTTCAATCCAAATAATGTCTTCATTTTCAGTTCAATTCCTTCTATTTAGTATTCCTGAGTAATAGCACTTCCTCCTAACCTTAAACTTTGTTATTGTTTTCTCTGCTATTTCCTACATCATTTTGGACTTGATTATTTGGTGGAAATTAAAGGAAACTAAGGTCTGGTCTGCAACATTTATATCACTAACACCTCTTTTATCACAGGCTTCCCCAAAGCAGGTCATCAGCAAACAGCAGACATTGCACATTTTTGCTCTTTCCAAGGGAATCAGTGTGTCTTACTGCTTGGTTTAATTATGTGGGGAACTGGAATAGTGCAAAAAATGCAGCCTGTCTGGTACCTTGTTGATTACCAGTTTGGGAAATACAGCTTTATATGACAGATGCTTGAATTACATTACGTTTCCTCACTTGTAAGTTGCTTACAGTATCTGCTAAACGAATACATTTTAATGTAACTCACTGGGTGGCACACAGCTTTAGTTGAGACCAATTATGAACTTTCAATTATGTGTTTCTGAAAGCAGAGTGGTAGGGTTCATTAAAAAAAAAAAAAGAAACTTCCCATTAGGCCATGCCCACTTTGGATTTAAATCCGAATACAGGTACAGATACAGACATTTGGAGCGTTAAACAGATACAGAGAATGTCACTGGGTTACATCCCTATTATACAAATTACTACAAAACTGTTAATTTTTTTTTAAATTTTTGTATATAGAATCCCTCAGGCATATTGGTACAGTGCTTATTTAGCATTCAAAGCCCACTTTCGCCATATATGTATAATCTCACCATATAATTAAATATACTCATTAGTTTTAGCCGAAATGTAGCCATTGAACCAAGATATATTTGGTGTCTGAAATTTGCTTCTTTGCTAAATTGCATTTATTTTCATAATGTTACTTAAAGCTATTGAGAATCACAATGTTATAGGTCATGCTTTTGTCATAGCACAGCCTTTTGTTTTTAAATAGTTAAAAGTAACATTCATTCATTCCAGTATTTTTCATACTTGACACATTAATTGTTGTCAGTCATCACAGAGGAAATGTCCAAGATGTGGATTAGAAACTGATTTTAACAGCAAAACTTGAGAAGTTTAACACCATCGCCTTTGTGCTGCTCACGCTGTAATTAACGAATGTCTGTTGTCTGCAATCGCTCAAAGGGAAGTCGTTTAAATGCTTGCCGAGTGAGTACTGCTTTCAAGTTTTTTGGCCTTCTGCTAATTCGTAATGTCCTGGCACCGAGGATAACAAAACCATCATGTGAA
Source organism: Pangasius djambal (assembly GCA_022985145.1). Classification (NCBI taxonomy): domain Eukaryota; kingdom Metazoa; phylum Chordata; class Actinopteri; order Siluriformes; family Pangasiidae; genus Pangasius; species Pangasius djambal. The sequence continues at coordinate 14,198,639 of CM040985.1, forward strand.
CTAATGTTTGCCTGATAATTAAGGCCATAATAATGCAGATGAGATGAACTGCTCAGTAAAAGCCTGGCTTGAAAAGGATGACATCATGACACACACACACACACACACACACACTCACACACACACACTGAGCCAGGCAGCTGTAGGGGAGAGGTTTGTAGAGATGAGGATGGGTTCAAACATTAGCACATATTTGAAAAATTCACAGAAACCTCTTTCTTGTTTGAAAATCTGAATTGTGAAAAATAAGCATAAATAAATTGTCATGGAATGTGTATAGTAGTATTGCTTTTTATTCGCCATGGATAAAAAAAAATGCTTGGGTTAAACGTTGGCCAATGAAATGTTCACACTTTCAAAGGCTTTATTGTGAATGCTGGGAGTGTCCCAAAAATTACTGTTTTTAACAATTTTATAGACACATATATTTAAATAATTGTGATATATGCTACCTACCTGGCTGGCTTGTGTATTTTTATTCACTTTAATAATTTAAAATATTATATTGCTTATACTGGCTTTAAGGCTAATCAAAGGTATATATTAATGCACTCGTTCTAAGTGTTTTTTTTCTGTCGTAACAACTTTCACAGGGACATATGGTGGATGCTTCATATAATCTAAGCCTAATAATAAACAGATTAATAAAGGGATTAATACAAAAATGCATAATTGTTGACGTGGTGAAGTTTTTTTGTAAGGAGATGGTTATTCAACATTTATGGAAGGAGGCTCCATCACTTTGCAACAGTCAGCAAGTTTTCCACTATGTGAAAGTCTTCAGGACAGAGGAGTTTGCGGGTTCTCCGTAACATGACAAACACTGGATGTTTAAAGGTTCTATCTGCCTAGAAAGGCTCTTATTCTAGAGTGTAGTAAGCACAGTTAGCTAGCATTTAGAAATAAAGGTTAAGGAAAAACATCTAAGCCTAAGCCTGTTATTAATTTAGGCCAGTCATGTCAGAATCATCCAATTTTTGTTTGTTTGTTTGTTTTTTTTGCCAAATGAGGACTATTTGACATTTGCTAGGAGGTTTTTGGTCAAAATGTAATAGTTTAAAGCTATCAGACTGTGGCTGTGTAATAACCAGCTAATTGCTCACTGAGAGGCATTTACCAAGCACACATGTTTAAATCCTCACCTCATTTTCCTGTCTCACCCTCAATAAGCTGTTAAAAAAGGGGTGACGTTCCTCAAGAATTAGGTCTGATTCCACAGCTGTGCTATCTGTGGTTCAAGGAGATCACATTGTATTGTTGAGAGTTCACTGATAGGTGTGTCCATATGATGGAGCATTCAGAGAGATTAGGCGTAGATTTAACAACGCTGTGAAAGAGGATCAGATGAAAATTTTTTAAAAAAGGGTCATAAAAATGATGTGAGAACAGACACAAATTAAAAATCCCAGATCAAGGAATGGCAGGAATGTAGGGATACTTGGGAGATACTTAAACAGGTTTTATCAAGTTCCCTACTTGGAAGAAAAAAATTAACATTTATAAACCTGCAGCAACTCTGAGGAATGCTGCTTCATACAACCAATAAATGCATTTGGGGTAAAACCATCTTTGAAGCCTTAGCTTTTAAGAAGCATCTTTAGAACCTGTGAAGCTATTTAAATATGGGCTAAGGTGAAGGTAAGGAATGAGATCAGTATGTAGTCTGGTACGAACTGCAGGGAGGACATTACAGCACACTCACTACACTTTCAACATAAAATGGCTCAACATAAAATATGGTTCAACATAAAATTGGCATATGATAAGATTGAATACCAAGTTATCTAACCATAACAGTATGTGGAAAAACACTAGAGGAGAAAAGCTCTCAGTTGGAATATTCACTCCACATATAGGTTATTCATTCATCTTCAGTAAGCACTTTATCCTGCTGCCATATCTGTTATAACGCTGCCATATTGCTTGATCCCATTGTTCCTGAAGTATTTGTTACAAATACGATAGCTGTTTTAGCAAAACTATTTTTCTGCTGTCTAACTTTCTGTTTACATCTACATCTAATTTTTAACTTTTTAATTCTTACCTTGGAATTATATATGTATATATATATATATATATATATATATATATATATATATATATATATATATGTATGTATGTATATATATAAAATATAAAAGGCTCATATAGGGTGCCATTTGTATTCCACTGATATTACATTTTCAAATATGTATGTAAAGTAAAGCTAAAATACACAGGTAAAGTTTATGATAATAGAAATTAAAACATTAATAATAAAAAAAACTATCTACACTTGGAAAACACCTAGGATTTTTGTCTGTCCCCACCTACTCGTACTGCACTTTTACCACAAAATAAAATAATTAAAAACCAAAATGCATATTTTATTTGCATTAATGTGTGAATCCACATACTGTGCACATCTCATCACTTGAAATGTCATTCATACAACATTCACTAAACCCTGTAACCTGAACACTTTCCCCCCTATGAAATAGCTGGAAAATTACACAAATCACATGTTCAACAGGAAGTTGGCTCATCTGACTTTCTCTCATTCTTTTTTCTTTACGATTATTGCAATATTGACTGACCCAAATTATAAATTGAAAGTAAATTTAAAAAATTAAATAATTAATTCCCTCGTGTAATTAGAGTAGATGTTAGATCACATATTTGCTCATTCTATGCATCTAAAAAAAACTTCACCCTGTTACTCGTTTAAGAGCACAATGCAGTCACTGTCAGTAAAGAACCCTTGTAAAAAAAAAATGTATGAGATGGGTTAAAAATGATTTTTTTTTAAAAAAGTTTAATTTTAAGAGTTACAACTAAATGGCACAGAAGTCAAGGAATCATCCTTATGCACTGAATGTGTCCCAAGTTTCTAAATGTGTTGTAAGTTTCACTATGTGTCCTGGGTTTTGTAATGTATCATTAGTATTTTGTCTACATCTTGGGCTTATTCACATTTTCCATTATAAGACAAGTAGTTCCACATGACAAATACTTCAGCAAAGTACATTAGTAAAATTGCCTCTCACAGTAACACACATGGTGTAAGAATAAATTCCAAACCCTCTCATTAAACTCTCATTTAGCCTACAGTTTAATGTTATGTACTGCTTTGTATGAAGTAGCATTCCTATTTATTGAGCTATTTCCACAGAAAGCGAAAGATGTGTCTTGTCATAAAACCATCCTCCATTACTCTGTATCTGACTAAAATGAGCGAAGAGGTTGGTGAAAACTAAGACTGTCACAGGCTGCAACATTCTCAGAAGGCAAAAGGAGAGCCAAGCTCATTCGAGAAAGCAGAACCACAAGCCAGGTCCAAATGTTAACTCCCAGTAAAGACTGAGCTATATTTGGGGGGTTACACAGGTTACACAAAGCATCATGGTGATCCATATACACGGTCAAGTGAGGACTCTAAGAAGAACTCGTGACATAAACTACTTATTGCATCCTCCCTTTCACGGTAATACAGTCTTAAATTTTAACAAGGCGACGTAATTCCCATCCTCAGCAACTGGAATCATTGTTTTGTTTAGATGTATCTGGGAACACTTTGCCTGTGCTCATGGGATGATGTTTGGGGCTTTTCTTTTCTTTTTCTTTTTTTTTACAGTTTTATATTACAGACATGAATATAACAAAAGGGTCTTTATTACAGAGCACATTACTGAGTCATTTCTTGAGACCCAGAAAGGATGTGAGTAATAAAAGCAGTACCCTCTAGTGTTGAAATGCAGAACAGCAAGCTCGTTATTTTTTAGGCCGAGGCAGTGATGAGTACCTGAAAAGTGTGAGTTTAGCTTCCTACCTCACTACCCACACCTCAAGTAATCAACTCAAAGAAAAGATTTGCCCAAAAATACAATTTTCGATCAGTTAAAACAGTGAGTTTTCTGATGTTTGCTTCAATAGTTGTACACTGGAGTTAAAAGCAAAATCGATAAGGTAGCTAACAAGTGAACGAAAATCTCTCAGCCAAAATCATTTTCATAATTTTTCTGAAAATATTTTAATCCTCATACTTTTTTTTTTTCAGTAATGTCACACAAACTTGCCAGTGTGTTTTAAAACACAGTATAAAAGATACTGGCTAAGATAAACATACTCTATTTTAGTGTTTTATTCATCACTTGTCAGCATGAACCATTTTTATTTCTTAAAGAGCATCATGTCACACTTTTTATCTGTTACTTCTGTGATAAACAGCCTCACTATTCTCTCTCTCTTGAAGTTAAGAAAAAAAACAAAAAAACAAGCAGCTTCTCATGTTACCGAGGCACAAAAAAGCCCTCCATCTTGAAGACTTTCCCATTTTGGAGAAGTTGCAGCGTTACCGCCGCCTGACACTGCTGACACTGGAGACTCCTTCCATAAATGTTAACTAAATGTCATCTCATTGAAAGCTTCACCATGTTAACAACAGCACACCTTTTTAAATCAGTTTATGCAGAGGGTCCACTATACAAGTCCTTGTGTAAGTTGTTACACATTAATATAATCCTTGCAGGCAGAACTACTGTTAAAGAAAATTCAGAATTGAGAATTCAACAGTGTTGTGGTATAATGAGGTATCACGGTTACAGTTTTACAGAGTTTACAGTGGGTATGACATAATTCTGTAAGCTCTGCATGTCTCGACTGCCGACAGTTTTGACACAGACATATATTCAGACAGATCAGCTATTTTACAGCTCTGGAGCAGAGGGGGTCAGTGCCTAGGTAAGCAGAAGGTTTCCATTATTAACACCTGATGCAGTATGGAGGGAAGGTTATGTGATACACTACTTTCTCTGGAGGAATCTCAGTCTCTTTAGTGTGACACACTGGAGCTTGCCACATGTGCTACCCAGAGGCAACCATACTTATATCGCCATAGTTTGAGTGTGTAAAGCAGGCAAGCGCTTTATTCTTTTGTATAGAAAGTTGTGGGTGGTGGGTGTATAGTTGCTGAGCTCTTGGGGTTCGACAGCTCCTGCCAAAAAGAACAGGAAGAGAAATAACAGTGGGTGGAGGCAGGTTTGGCGGTGACAGCAGTGGGTAAAACGAGCAAGAATTTTCTCCCTTGGTGAGCTCACAAGCTTTGAAGAAACGCCTTATTTCTAGACAAGAATAGAGGCGCCATTGTGCTGGGAGTCTGAAAAAGCAGCCAGCCGTCTGGCAGAGGGAAGCAGGACTAACTCTAGTACAGGGGGTGGGAACCTTTTCAATCCAAATAAAACTAAATAATCTGATTTTTAAAGAGCCACTGCATTGTTCACATAAACATATAATACAAATTATTTAAAATTTTTACTTTATCATTGGTGGTTTCTTATTAATGACCACAGTGTGGAAGCTGGAAGTGCACTTTTTTTCTTCAAGATGCAATTAACCACTTTTATAAATGCATCAAGACATAATAATAATAATATAATAATAATAATGTAATTTCAGAAAGACCGTAAAAATGTGATTTGGAACATTGCCATGCAAAACACTCTGTTTACTTCATATCAGGCTTCTATTTACATGTTTCCGGGCTGAAAATTTGTTCCACCCTCAGCCGAACCACAGCTGTTCAGCTTCGCTCTTTTCCCAGAAAACAAGAAATAATAATAATAATAATAATAATAATTATTATTATTATTATTATTATTATGTAATTGAATAATCTGTGAGCTATTTGAATCAACTTAATTCACATTTAGCCCTTCTTCCAGTAACAATATCTAATTTAAATTATTAAAATAAATTAAAAAATTCAATTAAAAAATTCCATCCATGCAGGTTATTTATTCAAATATTTGTTATCCTTCTTTTCATTTTGCTGTATTTAGCTAAGAAGCTACTTAGAAGAGCAAGACTTATTTCAAGGTAAGCAGGTGCCGCCCATATGGCCACGCCCTGCTAGTTTGATGCACATACACCAAGACCAAAGCATCATTAAGAAATGGCCTCACTGATCAGAGAACAATAATGTCAAATGTGTGTAATAGCAGCGGTGTGGGGGAAGTGTTTCCACTCCGGTCCATCTCTTTCACTGAGGTTCCTGTGGGAAAGATAAATCCCCCATGTAGACTATGTAAAGGACGGGTGTGTTGGCAGCTGAGCGTGTTGTGAAATATAGTCGTCCTCTTGGCATTTCCCACCTCCCTGGCTGTGTTATTGCTGGGTGTCGGTGGGGCACCAGACGGGGCAGCCCTCCTACTGCAACTTTGACGCAAATTCGCCCCACACAGCTTGGCACATCTCCAGCATTTGCTTTGTTTTACCAACGCATATGTTTTTCCTTCTTTCAGACCGTGTCTCAATTGACAGGCTCTAACTAACTGAACTCAGATGACCTCAGGATGGAGCGAGCGCTCACAGAAAAACACACCCTGGTACAAATTATGAATATAAATCTTTTGCCTGAGAGTGATCATCCTTCTCTTTGATAGTTGCAACATATAACTTTTTGTTTTTGGAAATATTTTTCTTGACGTTAAATCCATAACCAAAGGAACATCATTCTAATTACGTGATCTTAGTTCCAGAGCAAGGAAGTCCCCATGGAGAGGGCGAAGACAAATCACAGGCGGTTTCCACAGTCCAGTGTTCTCCAGGCCTTCAGATTTATATGGCAGGTTGTGATTGGCTCTGGGTCAAGCCATTTCCTCTAGAGAGACTTACGTCTGTTTTACAGCTGCTTCTTGCTCAGCCATCCAGCAGTGCTGAGCCCCACACTGACTCACCGTGGCTTTACGAAGCACCAAAAACACCAGAGACTGTTACAATGATACACATGCCTTTAATCAGGACACATAGATGCGCAATTCCAGGTCCAGTGCTCTGTTGTGTCTATGTCAGGTTGAAGAATTATTTTTTACCTTGCTCTTCCGTATGCAAGGTAAAATGGTAGCTGTAGTTGTTGTCTAATATAAGCTAGCAGTAGCATATACAGTAAGTGGTCATTAGCACATCTCTTCCTAATTTTCGACAGAACTGAAACAGGTAGTCAAATTTATTAGATATAAACTGAAGTATAATTTTTTTTGCTTAGAGACTGTAATGAAACATTCCAAGGTGAAGAAATCTTAGCCTTCCAAAAGCTCACAAAATTCTGATTCATTAACAGCTTTTCTCAATGAGAACTTGTCTACTATTATAGTATGTGAATGAGAATTTGTGGTTAAAATGCTAGGAAATATCCTCCCTGATGTCTGAACTGTAGCTGATGTAATGCTAGAATTAACTATTGCTAGCATTGCTAGTCAATGATGATAGAAAAACAGGATGTAGGTCAGGACTGGAAAGAATACTGATGAACACTGTTGAAAAATGAAAATGGCAGCTGGTGTAGTTAGCGAGCATTATCCAGCATTAGCATATATTCGTGTTCATTACCTGATGATTGTAGTTACAATAACAGCTAATTTCCCCCACTAGCAAAAATTCATCAAATTGCTACTCTGTGATGATACAAGAAAATTAAGTCAGTACAAGAGAATTCACTTGTAATAATTCTGTTGGTTGGTGTATATGCATGTATTTGTGCTCATGTTAAACATTAGCACATCATTCCCTAAGCTTTATCATACCTAAAGCAGGTTGTGATTCATTATAAACTGAAATATTAATTAAACATCACTATTTTGCTATCTGAAATTAATGCTACAGTGAGTTGCAGAAATCTGGGTCCTTAGCTCCCAAAATTTGTATGTGGAGGTTGATGTGAATTGATTTCAAATCAGCAGGTGGTCATTTCAGTCACTCCTATTTGACATGAATACAACATCTGTGGCCGACAAGCCCAGGGATATCCCATGCAGTGTGTTGTTGATGTAGCATCTATTTCTCCTAAATAAGGATGCAAGTCAATACACTTGTCTCCTTACACTGTAGTGGATAAGACACAGAGGCCCAGTGAATGTGTAAGCTGCATGCTGTCTGTCCTTTAAGAGAACATCTAATGCAGTCTGGGAGCTTTTACTGCTTTTGTTACATGATTAGCTCAATGAAAATAACAAAACACTACCATTGTATGTGGGTCCCAGATATAAATTTGGTTTAATACCGGATGTGTCCTGAAAAATGCCTTTAAAATATACCAGAGGAAATGATTCCTAAAGTTGGTAGACATCATAACAATTCCATGTTTATGCCAAATGTAGTCAGTTATCGGTATGAAAGCATAACTATATTAAGACTATCATAACAACTATCATTGGAAGTTATTCCTATGATAATATAGTTACTGTTTGATTTGTAAAAAAAAAAAAAAAAGATTTATCCATACACTCTCAGAAATAAACTGCAGCTTTCCTTGTCAGTGAGGTGATACCACCAAAGGTAAGTTTTTTTTAAATATGAAAAAGTTAATATATTGTACCTTTCAAAATAATTTAAGCTACATAATTTGTATTTAAGGGCTAAAATGGCAAAAGTTTGTGGACACCTGACCATCACACTCATGTGTGGTTCTTCCTCAAACTGTTGCCACAAAGTTGGAAGCACGCAATCATATAGAATGTCTTTGCATGCTGTAGTATTACAATTTCCACTCACTGGAACTAAAAAGCCCATACATGTTCCAGCATGACAATGCCCCTGTGCACTAACCTTGGCCAACCATGTCCAGTTAGACAAGTGTCCTGCGCAGAGCCCTGACCTCAACCCCACTGAACACCTTTGGGATGAAGTGTGACACTGAATTCGTGTACATATTAAAAAATACAGTACATACTAAAAACAATACCAGAAAAATCATCAAGAAGGCATAACACTGTGTTAAGGGGGATGAAAACTTTTGAACAGGATGATGGGTGTAAACTGTAGTTTATGTTTAAAGATCTTATTGTTTTCATTTAGCACTGCATTTCAGAAGTTACATAAGATATTTACATGTTTCCCAGAAGACAGAATAATAACAAATTGCACTGTTCATCCTGTTCAAAAGTTTACACCCTCCTGGTTCTTAATGTATCGTGTTGCGTTCTTGAGAATCAGTGAATGTTTGCACCTTTTGTAATAGTTGTGTATGAGTCCTTCAGTTGTCCTCAGTGTGAAAAGATGCATCTCAAAATCATATAGCCACTGTTGGAAAGGAGTCAAATATGCAGAAGATGCTGGAAAACCAAACAATGTGCAGGACATGGAGAATTTTTCTTAAGAAGAGTGGGCAGTTTAACTGCTCAGGTCAAACAAGGGACTCATGAACAACTATCACAAAACATGAAAACAGTCGTTGATCAAGCATACGTAAACTTTCAAACTGGTTAATTCGTGTAAATTCAGTTATTATTGTGTCTTGTGGACTATATGTAAACATCTGCTGTGTTAAATAGCTTATTCAGTATGAAATAAAAAGCAAAATGCAATTTTGATGATCCCACTTATTTATTTATTTATTTTTTAAATTATTAACATTGACATTATTAACTTATGACCCCAACTGTACATGTACAAAATATTTACCCTTGATGGTACCACCCTAGCGACAAGGAAGAGTACAGTGTGGTACCTTTAGTTCTGAGATTTTAGAAATGCTGTTAGCTTACTAATGCATGTACAGATTTAGGCATGCTAGTTTGCATGATGCTAAGCCTGTCACTGTAGGCTTCCCTTATATTTTAGCTACATTAGCCTCAAAGCTCAAGTGCACAGCTGAAAAAACAAACTCTGGACAACCAAGATATACTGGCTGATCAACTATATTTGGCCTCATTGTAACATTGTGCAACTTATATTTCAATTTCTGCCAACTGTTCCTTTAGCTCATGAATGGGTGAAACAGGTTTTTGCAAAGGAAACCAATACACCTATTTAGCACGTCCGCATAACTATTTCATAACATTGGAAAAATACTGTAAAGCATGTTGCATTGTAGCCACAGGTGAGTCATCTCCAGCATACCTGTCTCGAAACTGACAGCTGAACTGGCGTGTTTGAACACCAGCTTTTCTTCAGTCTGTCAGATGTTCAAGTATAGAATTAACATGCTTGGAATTCCTCCGAAGTTGGATCTGAGGATTGAGAACAACAGCTATGACCCTTTACTATTTGTGAGTGTATACATTAACATAAAGGCCAAGATCAACACCATGGACTGCAGCTGATGTTTAACTTGCTTCAGGGATTATTTTGTACCAATAGCAATTAGCTATCTCAGTAAGTTCACCTGACATGTTTTTTTTTCTTTACCAGAATAATGTAAGATAATGTACTGTAATTTTACTGTGCAATGAAATGAAAAGTATATTGTTTAGTAATTGTATTGTTTTATAGTATAGTATTGTCTAGTAAAAGAAATGTTTGTATGCAATGTCTGTTAATATATAGTGTAGGGTTATACTGTATTGTCATTTGGAGACAGGTCTGTTGTACTTGGTGTGTTTTTGAGCTGTTTGAATGCCAAAAGGCACATTTCAATTCTTTGATTTTGTTATCTTGTATTGGTGACTTTGATTTCCAGTGTAAGATTACTCAATGTGTTGTGGTGCCATAATGAGAGAGGATTTGAGGCTTTATCAAGTGTTTCAGTATGTGACATTGGTAACTGCACTGACTAATAATAATAATAATAATAATAATAATAATAATAATAATAATAATAATAACAGTGCCAGGTTCCCCTGTTTGATCCTGAACTGGGGTTACTGTCTGTGCAGGGTTTCTCTGCATGTTCTCCCCGTGTCCACGTAGGTTTCCTCCGGGTTATCCGGTTTCCTCTCACCTCCCAAAACCATGCTTTTCCTGCCTCACGCCCAGTGTTCCTGGGAAAAGCTCCGGGTCCACTGCTCACGTCTGTCCCTCAAGCGGCTCGCGTTGTATTGAAGAATTTGTGGCCTGGGTTTATACCACTATTGGCCACCAGATGGCGCAGAATATCACCTGCACCGAGAATTGCACCTTACACTAATGAACAGAAAAAGGGGTGAAATTCCATCGTCCCTACCCTCCTCTCTTTCTCTATCTCTATCTCTCTCTTTCTCATACACACACGCAGAATATTACTCATTTGATTCTCGATTGGTTTGACTGGTTTTATTTTGAATATTATGTTTATTTATTTCGTGTATTTGGCAGCTGATAGACCGTCAGTCGGCGCGCGCGCGTGTGTTGGTCGCGAACATTCCTTCCGGTCGACAGAGAAAATGCCGGTTATTTGTTTAAACTCGACCATGAGAACCTCGTAACATAACGGGAAAAAAACGGGCAATAAAAGTTTATAGAAGAAGAAGGCGGCTAATAACGGTGACTAATTCTCCATCATCACCATATCGAGCCGTGGACAGGTAATGGAAATGAAAATAATGGACGTGTTCCGTTATGTGTAGATAATGACAGGGCTTTGGTGCTGACTGAATTACTTTAACGTTGTCCTTTAATTAGCCTCCAGCCAGCTGAACGTGTATGACGCTGTAATAGCTATAGCTTTCAGAGTATCTGATAACAGAGGAATATTCCTCAGGGTGCTCAGGTCAATTCAGTGTAACCAGAGCCTGATCAGCAAGATGTTAATGCTGTTCAGGGGTTACATTGCCCCTGGATGGGGGGTATTTATGACCTGTATTTTATGGAATGAAATGATAAATGCTGTTGTAATAGTGTACAGGAGCTGTGAGGGTTAAAACCCGCGGCCGGTGACGTCATGGCTTTGACCTGCTCTACCGGCAACAACTGAGCTGCTACACAGTGATACACAGCTCTTTATTCTTTAGATTATTCCTCTTTTAATGAGATGAATGTTACTTATTAATGTGTTTAGTAATTCATTCATTCATCTTCAGTGACAGCTCAAGATAAGATAAGATTAGATAAGGCAAGATAATGTAAGATACGGCAAGATAAGGTAAAGTAAGATGAGATGAGATAAGGTAACATGAGGTAACGTAAGATAAGATAAAGTGAGATAAGGCAAGATAATGTAAGATAAGGCAAGATAAAGTAAGATGAGATAAGGTAAGGTAAGATGAGGTAATGTAAGATAAGGTGAGATAAGGCAAGATAAGATAAGGTAACACAAGGTAACGTAAGATAAGATAAGGTGAGATAAGGCAAGATAATGTAAGATACGGCAAGATAAGGTAAAGTAAGATGAGATGAGATAAGGTAACATGAGGTAACGTAAGATAAGATAAGGTGAGATAAGGCAAGATAATGTAAGATAAGGCAAGATAAAGTAAGATGAGATAAGGTAAGGTAAGATGAGGTAATGTAAGATAAGGTGAGATAAGGCAAGATAAGATAAGGTAACACGAGGTAACGTAAGATAAGATAAGGTGAGATAAGGCAAGATAATGTAAGATACGGCAAGATAAGGTAAAGTAAGATGAGATGAGATAAGGTAACACGAGGTAACGTAAGATAAGATAAGGTGAGATAAGGCAAGATAATGTAAGATACGGCAAGATAAGGTAAAGTAAGATGAGATGAGATGAGATGAGGTAAAATAAGGTAAGATGAGGTAACGTAAGATAAGGTGAGATAAGGCAAGATAAGATAAGGTAAGATAAGTCAAAGTAAGATAAGATAAGCAAAGATGTACTTTTATTGATCCCCCGTAGGGGAAATTCAAGTTGACACAGCAGCACAAGTAGGAGGAGTAATATCGAAGAAAAGAAAAGAATTTCCATAAATACATATAAATCAGAAGTAGTATAAAATAAAAATAATATAAGATGAATAAAAATAATAAAAACTAAACTGGTAATTCTACTTACACAACAAATACGACAAGATACAATCAATTGTAGTGGTGCTAAAGTAATAAAATGTAGTAATAAAAGTAAAAAAAAAAAAAAGTCAAGAAAAAGTAAAGTAAAGTCAAAGTAGGAAAAACTGACAGAGCTGCTATGCCGTGCTGCCACTCGCTGCGGTGCCCACTGAATGGCAGATACAATACAGGGTGTAACTGATCGCTGTCCGCTTTGCTTTAATCCCGATCAGGGGCAAGAGACTGTCCTGGGTACACTGAGCACAAAATAGGACATATCACCCTGGATTGGACACCAGTCCATCGCAGGGCACCACACACACACTCACACACACACACACACACACACACACACACACACACACATTTATAACTAGGGACAGTTTGGAATCATCAGTCCATCTAATCGCATGTTTTTGGGAGGCGGGAGGAAACCGGAGAACCCTGAGGAAACCCACATGGACGCTGGGAGAACATGCAAAACTCTGTACAGACAGTAAACCGAGCTCAGGATAGAAACAGGGACCCTGGAGCATATGAAGCCACGACGCTACACACTGTGCCACCGTGCTGGCCTTAAAATAATTGTTTCTAAAAATGATTGCTAGCATGTATTACACTTAGAAATATAAACAAGTATATTTTGGGTTGTTGATTTCTCATATTTCCACATCCTCTAACAGCTCTTCATGTCTCCTATGTATTTGTAGGATGGAGAAGCTGCTGAATCAGTGGTTGTGGTCAGAGGAGTTCTGGCTTCCTCCAACCATTACGTGGCACGACATTGGAGGCAAAACGGGGGGCAGTCGCCGTCCTCTTCCTCGCGACCTGCTTGTCGCTCTTCCTCTGGCGCTGGGGTTCATCGCTGTCCGCTTTGCTTTCGAAAGGTCAGTTGTTGCTGGTATGGAGGCGTGTGTTTAGGAAGGGAAACATATCTGATTGTCCTGTAGTAGTAGGTCTTGGTGACTGGACTTGCATTCAGTTGCATTCATACTTGCAAGATGTTTTCCCAGTTTCCACGATATCTTGCTGAAATCTTGCCGGTTCCCAATTCACAATCAAAATTTTTGATGCAGCACCCATTTTATTGATAATACAACTAAAACCTGAGAACAGTTCTTGGTGTTCTTGGAAGATGTGGTTAAAATCCTATCAGGATACACTCCAGATACGGGAGCAATGAAATAGGCAAGTGTAGATGCAGTCCTAGTATCACTATTCATTCATGTAGCTGCTCAAAGGAAGCTGCTCCAATTAAATACACTAAAAGGATTCAATCTTAAAAACATGTAATGATGTTTCGGGTGATTTTAAACAGCATTCGAGTTCTAGTGGTTACAAGAAGAAGTACAATAAGATTGGAACAATTTGTTTACGCCTTTGCTTACAAGTATCACAGGCTCGGGTTAGTTAGCAGAGCCATTCATCACCACGACTGACTCAATTAGTGTGGCCTATGCTAGCTTTGTTACTAGAGTTAAACTAACGACTTAGCTAGCACTTTTAACTCACTTAGGTACTGCAACAATATCCTTTAGCTCAGCTTTTAGTTTTAGTTAACAACAGGCAGTTTTTTTAACTCAACCCATTTCCTGCCTCAGTCCTGAAACTGGAGCGCTCCCTGTAACTAACCTTATCACTGGGTCTTCCTGATTGCCTACTCTCACCTTATTGCCTACACACACACACACACACACACACACACCATGTCACTTAGGGAACAGGATGCACTTTCAGACCATATCAGTTTTAAGGAAAGGTATCTTCATTGTTGTAGAGGAGAAAGTGTCAGGTCTCAGTGTATTGCGGCACTGAGACATTAATTTGAGCTACAAGATTAAGACTTTTAATGCCGATCGCACTGTTTTCTCAGAGTGGTGGCTCTGCCCCTAAGCAGGAAGCTGGGAGTGTTCGATAGGGTGCAGGTCCGCGTGCCGCCCAACCCCATGCTGGAGGCTTTTTACATGCAGAGGAAGAAACACTTCACACAGGTCAGTGGAGAATAATGGAGAGTAAGGAGTGGAGATTTCAATTTTTTTTATCAACAAGATAGTATTTGTCCTTTTTAAGAGCTCTTAAGAAGTTGTAAAGATGAAGACATTTACATTATAATTATAACTGCTAAGAACTAATACCACATGACATGACTCATGAGCAATTGAGTCAACTTCTAACACTTTTTAATGATCATGTTTTAATTAATTTTTTTTCTTGTAAAGATATATATTATTAAACTTTTACTTAATTTGACATTGACATTTCCATAACAGTCTCACGTATGTGCTAAAGCAATGTACAGTGCTATAATAACTGTAACTCAAACCACTGTGTTTCAGCCTTAACCAGCAACATCCTGTGACATAGTTTAGTTAGTTTCAAAAGAATAAAAAGACAAAACAAAACTATACATGATTTTGCTCTCAGCCCAAATGTATTAAACCAAGCGTATTAAACGTGACTGGTGACTAAAGTGTGCTTTTTCAGTTTACAGTAAAATCTACAAGGCTAATGATGCTAATAATTAAAGGGAGCTTATAGCTACCAGAGTATTATTGTGCAGACTGCATGCCTAAATCACGCATTGTATGGCCATACCACTTATACTTAAACACTTTCATAAAATGATGGAATAAGGGATTATTTTGCGAAATAAATGTACAAATCAAGCCAAAATTATATAGCCATCTGAATCATTTCTTATATACAATTTCACCTTCCAAGCTGTCACTTTCGTTTGTGTTTGCACCCATTTTCAATATGAGTCCTGGCGTAAAACTCTCATAAATTCCCAGGAAAGAAATTCCCAGGAAATATAACCTAACCTGCCCACATTCATGTGCAAGATTGTAGAGACTTGCTCAGCTTCCTAAAACAGGTTGTAGTGAGACCTATTTTTCTTCATTTGGGATAAAGGAGCATTCTTTGTGCTAAGTCTTCTTGCTTATTTGCAAACCTCACATTTTAATTTTCTGTATGCTCCTGGATCAAATGCTCAATGCTGAAGATAGCAGTTTCTAATTTTAGTCCGGATTTGACACAGTCAGATTCATCCTTCTCTGAGTTAACCGTCAGTGACCTTTGAAGCGCAAATTAGCAAGCAATAACACATGCCTCCTATATGACACATAATCAACAACGGAGTGGTGTACAGCTTGATTGTCTTCTACCGCAGCAGTATGCCAACAATTACACGTTTGTATTTCTAATGAATTTAATTGCATTATGGACACCACATCATAATTTTTTTATCCATTTGTAGTTACATTTAATATTATCACCTAGATTATAACAGGTATATACAGTCATTCCTTCACCAGCTTCTTTTTTTTTTTTTTTTAAAGTTAATAAGACAAAAAAAATGCAGCTTGTCACGTTATCGAGTTACCGCAAAGCACAAATGTGTTTGCCCTTAAGACTTCCCCGGCACTAAAAAAATTTCAATCAACAGCTTTCCATTTGACTTAAAAAGTCCTGAGCCTGGAGTCTTCTTACATCCCTCCATTGTTCCTCCTTTCTACAAAATTCTCTAACATATCAACTTGACAATAATTCTACAGTTTTCTTAAAAAAAATTACTTTAAAAGTGTATTTTTAGGCTTAGATTATTTGATCCTCTCCATGCAACTGCCTATAAAAATGATAACATATTCTATAGTTATCACCTGTGATTTGCCTTGTAGCCAGAACTAGTCACAGCTACTGTTTAGGAAAATTAATCAACGCTTTCTGACCAATCAGAATTGAGAATTTAGGACCCACAATGCTAAAGGCCATTGAATATCACTGATTGAGTGTTAGTAAAGGTTTCGTGTATTATTAGCCATCAAAAACTGCACTAGCTTGGTTGCTGTAATAAAGTACCAGTGCCATTTTCCTCCACTCAGAGCGAGCTCATGGGCCTGGCGAAGCCTTGTGGCCTCACTCTGCGTCAGATTCAGAACTGGCTCAGGCTTCGCCGCAAGCGGGACAAGCCAAGCAACACCAAGAAGTTCTGCGAAGCTTCGTGAGCACATTCTACCTCTTCACACATTTAACATGGTGGTTAAGTTGAGTTGATGAATGAAAAGGGAGGAAGGAAGTGATGGTGATGTATTTCAAACAGTGTGTCTCTGTATCTATTTGCAGGTGGAGGTTTGTTTTCTACCTCACCGCATTCACGGCAGGACTCGCCTTCTTGATTGATGTGAGACGTCAGATCCATCACCATGTTTTTCTCTCTCTCTGGGAAATTTCATTAGTCAGGAACTTTGCACAAAGAGAGAGAAACATATTCAGAAAGATTTTAACTTATGTTAGATATTATGTTTAGGTCTAACATTAACTACCCTTCTATTTTCATAAGCATGTTGCATTATTTTTTTTCTCTCCCACACAGACAGCCTGGTTTTGGGACCACCGTGAGTGCTGGCGTGGATACCCCAGACAAGTGAGTGGCCTTTGCATTTTCTCTCATTAAATGAAAAAGATTTATCGAGAAAAGCACAGCTTGGCTTTTTTCTGCTTTCTCTAAAGCAGTACATGGAAAACAATTCATCAAAAGGAGTCGGGTGTTCATAGCTACCAGGTTCGCATTGTGCAAACTGCAAATTAATCACCACAGACTTACCTCAGGAGATATAATTTGGTATGCAAGCTCAGGTTGTCTGGAAATGTGATTCTGGCTGCACCTTTTTAACCTTTCGTCCGTGACGAAACAGAGACAAGTGTGTGTGAAATTCTGAACAATATAGGAAGATTTTAGAGTCTGATGATTTAGGCATGCAGTTTGCGCTGTGCTAAACTGGTAGCAGGATTAGAATGTGGAATAGCAAATAAAGTGTTGAAAAGAGCTGAGCAGGTGAATATACACATTTGTGTTATTCATGCCTCACTCATTTTTTTTATTTCTCACTCTGTCTCTGTCCATCTGTTTGTGCCTTATTGTAGCCTGTGGCCGAGTCGCACTACTGGTACTACATTCTGGAGCTCAGCTTCTACTGGTCGTTGCTGCTGTGTGTCTCCGTGGACGTCAAACGCAAAGTGAGAATCTTCGTATCTTTCTTTTATCAGTGTATCAGTTGATCCGATTTTTGCTAGGATTTTTATGTTGACACTGACAACAGACACTCATTGGTGGTGTCTAATACAAGGAAAAGTGAAAGAGGCGTGGCCTTTGCGCCTGTCAGTCTCATTGAAGGAGGCATGGCTTGTCGGTTGCAGTGTTGTGTTACTGTTACTTACAGAGACAGAGTTCAGACAAGCTTAATAAGAACTGACAGATGTGGAGGCCACACCTCCTTCACTGAGACTGACAGGCCCATTGAGAAGGAAGTCCTGTGCATCTGTCACTTGTACTAGGTTATTATAAGTTATTTTGTAACTACTGACATATTAATTACAGCTATGGCAGATGGGGAGTTGTTTAGACAATAGTAGTAGTTTTGAAAGAGCAAAACCTACATGCATCAGAGGAAGCGGGTGCAGAGGCTGTATACACAGCATGCATCAGAGGAAGTGTATACTGCCTTTAGCCTTCCACACTGAGTAGAGATTCATACTGTAAAACAGGTATGTAGGTCTCTTGTGGCTTATCAGAAAAGGTCAAAGGACTGTGTGAGTGTGAATGTACACATTGCTGTAGCTTCAAGTGTTACTGAGCTAGGGAATAAAAACAAGATCAAGAGAGAGAGGAAATGTTTTCATGAGATTCTCCACTGCTGCTTCATGGGTCCTGGTTTACAAAAACATGCAGACAAATATACACAGTCACATTTCTTTGGAATAGATTTTTTTTTTTTTTTACTTAAAAAGATTTACTCAAAGGCATCAGCCTGTAATTTGCTAATGTCACAGACATATGTTGACAGAAGAACCTGAGAATCCCTCCCTGCTGCTGAGGATGGCCCCACATGGGTAGCTTAAAGATTGCTGTGAGATTGCTGTGGATGGTACCACATGGATACCCTAAAGATGGTTATCGATGTTCTCATTGGACAGCCTAAAGATTGCACTTGCCCAAGTCTCATTCATTATTCAGTGGATAACTTTACTTGGATACTATAGATTTAATGCTAACAAACTCTAATGAGATAAAACATGACCCTGATGCTCCATGCTCCATGAGAATCCATGTAAAAAAAAATCCATCATCAGCAACTTCAAGAATCAATTCAGTCCTTTTTAATACAGTTCGGCTCAATCCCAAATACATTTGTATTCACGATATATGCATACTACATAGGATATAACATAGTAGCATTGAGCCTGTGTAGTGCACTAACCACAAATATAAAAACATTTGCGATTCAGACACAGTTAAAAGAGCCACAGAAAAATGAGAACATTGAAAAATGTTCCTGCCTACATGAAAATGGAACTATTTACATACAATTTCACTTTTATAAGACAGCTGTTTCATATTTCTTTTGAGAAATGTAATAATGTTTAGAACGGTTGCTAAAGTTGTCAGCTAGGATTGAACCCATGACTACTTGAGCTACAGCTTAAGAGATGAGCTCTTCCCCTGCTTATCTGTCATGTCTGTTGCCTGCAGGACTTCAAGGAGCAGATCATCCATCATATTGCCACCATCTCGCTGATTAGTTTCTCCTACTGCGCCAACTACGTCCGGGTTGGAACGGTTGTGATGCTGCTGCATGACTCATCTGACTTCTTGTTGGAGGTAGTCCACGTTACATTCTGTTCGCTCCTTGTGACTGTTTCTTCCAAAACCTGCTTTACCACCGTCTCTTCCCATGACAAAAGTAGTATCTAACAATTTGAACTATGTGCAGGTGGCGGAAATGTCAGTCTGTTTAAACTACTGTCACTGCAAGCCGCAGGGAACCTAAATTACCTTCTAATGAGGTTAATGTTGGTATTAAGACTACTATATGCAGTTCAAAGCATGAATAATTGATGATGTGTGCATATACACTACTGTGGGCAGTCCATAATATAAAATATAAAGAACTTCTAATATACAGGGTTATATTAGAGCAGGAAATAAAAATGAGAAAACAAGATTAAGCAAGGAATCCAACAGGACTAGGTGTGCTGGTATAGAAAAATAATCAACAGTGGGGTGGTGTGATGCAGCCTGACACAAAGCGAAGTTACTCCTACCAGCCTGAAGTGGACTCCTATAACAGCACATCCCAAAGTGCTTATTTCCTCTCGTACCACAGAAGTTTGCCAATGATTACGATTTTTAATTTATTAATTTCTACTATTTCGAATTACAATATGTTAGTTCCTGTTAATCTCTTACAGTATAGCAGCTGTAAATAGTTGTTCCTTCACCAGCTGCTTTTTAAAAAAAAAATTTTTTTTTATCTCTCCTCTGTCCTGAAGACTTTCTCTTGGTGGAAACCTTACTGACCTTTTCAAAGCGCTGAAACTAGAGACTCCTGCCAGAACTGTTAAATTAACATCATCTTTCAGAAAACGTCCACCATGCCAACAATTATACATTTGTCTTATATTATACATAATACATTTTATACATTATTCATACCTTTTATAATTAGCTTCAGATTATGTAGATTACATATGTGGGTTATGCATCGTCTTCCCCATACTTCGCCATTCCCTGTGAATTAGCTGTTACTATAGAAACGATAATAAAATAATATAAGAATGAGCACATTAATATAAACCTATCACTTGAACTACAGCTGGCACTACTGTCAAGAGACTTGTGAGACTTTATCTTTTCAGGATGAGTCCTGCCTGTGATAATCTTTTAACAAATTCCCCTGGTGATTACAGTCATGTTAACCTCTAAGTGTTTTCTGTGACAGTTAATTAAGCCTGCAATATGGCAATGGTTTTTTTTTTTTTTGTTTTCTTTTTAAAGGCGTTTCCTCTATTCTAACAACCCCATTTAACCCTGGTGATGTTGTGTACACTTTTTAATTACTATGTTAGTTTTTAAAAAAAAAAAATTTATTTTGTCTTGTGCGAAATTTGGAGACATTTCAAAGCTTTTTCCCTTTTCTGTAATGTTCACAGTCTGCTAAGATGTTTAACTACGCTGGCTGGAAGAAGACATGCGACAGCCTGTTTGTTGTTTTTGCTGTGGTTTTCCTGGGAACGCGCCTTTTTGTCTTTCCATGCAGGTAAGTGTGCCAACATCACAAAATCTGTGAGGCGTTTTTCAGTCTGTGAAAAAAATTAATGAGAAGGCTTCTGTCTTCCTCAGACGTTACAGTCTATTATTTTCAAAACTGACCATTTTGATGAATGTATGTTTTTGGTACTGCACCTTTATACTGATTCCCGTTGTGTGCATTGTTCACTTGCCATGTTATAGCATTTTTGACTGGAAACAGAAAAAAGCAACGGAACTGAGTTGTAAATCATAATCAGAGCTTTAGCACTAAATTGATTTTTATGCAAGATTGTCGGGGTTACTCTATTAATACAGATGACTCCTCCAACAATTTATGTATTATGTCCAAAAATGTTTTTACCTTTCAAACCAGGGCTTGCGCTTCTTGTGCTTGCGTACTGTATCTGTAGCCCTTTCTCAATCCATGATGCAACTGGGTACAGGGTGTTCCTCTATTACATACTGTATAACTGAGCCTAACTGGCACAAATCCATCATGTATATACGTGTGATATAAAGTCCAATACTGGGACTAACCTGACTTGGACTTGCATGAATTTTGCATGCTCTGATGTGGAAATATGATTTCTTTAACATAAAATAATATTATCACCACGTGTCATTAAGGTAGCCATAATCTTACAGATAAATTAATAAATTTCGATTCGGCTTGAGAAGTAGTTTACAGGCTTGGATATGAATGATATTTGAATGGATTTTTTTCAATTCCATCCAAATTAGCTATGATACAGTAAAGCAACAAATCCAAACGACTGGCTCATATAATTCCTCTGACCAGTCCTGTGGAGCTTGTGGTCTGATGTTTCTTCAGTTCCCCACTCAACTTTAGTTCTTACTTGCAGTTAGTTCCCATTTACAGTTTAATGAG
The DNA here is from genome assembly GCA_022985145.1 of Pangasius djambal. NCBI lineage: Eukaryota > Metazoa > Chordata > Actinopteri > Siluriformes > Pangasiidae > Pangasius > Pangasius djambal. The sequence continues at coordinate 14,220,296 of CM040985.1, forward strand.
CAAAAATAGAAGAAATACTTATAACAGTGGTTCACCTTTTCCTGTAATATATACAGCCTTTCATTAGATGTGTATACAGTCATTACAAAGTAAAATGAAGCTTGGAAGGAAGTAGCAGAGAATGTTGGTGCCTCTGGTGAGTGTAGATAGCTAGTACAGTTAGCTCGCTAATTAGCGTTGCTAATCGGCCAAGGAAGCTAGTACGAAGTCTAGTACTTAACATTGTAAATCAAATTTAATTATATTTTGAACAAGTGATGTTTACAAATCAGCTGTAAAAAAAAAGAAAAAGAAATGAAGTATGGACAACGTATGCCCATAAGCAGTATTACCAGTGGTCAAACGCCCACAGGAGACAAACTACTATTGACATGAGCGATTTGTTGCTTGCTGTTGTGAACGTAGAGACTCGACTGGACTTGAGAGTAGGTGACACAAAGTCACGATTCGGTTCTTAGATCATTTTACTTGGCTAATCTTTTCCTTCTGCCCACCAGGGTGCTTTACTCAACTTTTGCGGAGTCACTGGATTTCTTCAAGCCGTTCCCTGGTTATTACCTCTTCAACGGCCTCCTGCTGGTGCTGCAGGCGCTGCACATTTTCTGGGCGTATCTCATTCTGCGGATGCTCTACAAATTCATCTTCTTGGGCAAAGTATGGAATATTACCAAAAGTTGTTGTTATTAATGTAGCAGGGAATATTACCAAACGTTGTTGTTATCAGTACGACTGACTTCATAACATTTTGTACTACGCTTAGGTGGAGAGGGACGAGCGTAGCGACGACGAGAGCGATGTAGAGGAGGAGGGAGAGGACAGTGGCATGGAGGAAGAGTGTTGCTGGGAGCAGAGCAAGGGAAGCCTCAACTCCAAGCTCACCTCGCTGGCTGACAACTGTGTCCTCAACAACCTGACCCATCAGAGAAGAAACATGAACAGCAGACTGCCCAAAGCCAGATAGTATTCCTCCTCCACCTCACTGTTAATGTTTATTACAAGCCATCATTACATAAAAAGCCACATAAGAGCATTTTTATGCAGTTTTAACCCAAGGAATAAGACAGGAATTTCAGGCTTAAAATCTCTTTATTTCTCAATGAAAGGTACACAGCTGCAGTCTTTACTGTTTTAAAGGGATACTCCATGCCTTTTTAACCTAATCTCTATCCGTTGCACTGCAGTTTGACACTTTTCACTGTACTATTCAGATGAATAGTTTTTTTTAAGACTGGAGCAAAAATTCATCCGTTCTTTTCTCAGTACAGAAAATACTTAAAATACTCATCCATGGTCTCGTCCATGCCACATACAACTCATATAAAAAAAAAGGGGGTGTTAATTGGGAAATGTATCCAACATATGGAATGCATTACATTCCTAGCATGAAATAATAGCATTTATAAAAAAAAAAAATAATTAAAAAAAAGTACAAACAAAAATAACCCTACCAATTTAGGTGTAGCTCAGAAAACCTTTGTATATGAATGAAATGTTGTTTAGTTGTATGTTCCTAATGGAGATATTCAGTGTTATAATGTAGAAAAGACAGATAGCAGCTACGTAGCTTTTTCTAACAGAGGGATACCTGTATTTCAGTCTTTGCACTGCTGAATTTTCACAACAGGACTCTCAATGTGCCATCGAGCTTACCTTCTTAATCAATGCCATTTTTCCCCCTATGTATTCAGAAGTTCATACTTTAAAAAAAACATTTTTTTTTAATCTGAGAAGACTAGTGATGGACTCAGCACTGACCTGCTTGTTTTGGCAACTTCTCTCTATGAAAAATGGCTTTCATGAATTATTGATTCATGGGATCTCAACGCTTTGCACTATGCGGACCTGCTTGCTCAGCTCTTTCTGCAGTAACTGCAGCTCAGATTGCCTTACAAGACCACAAGATTCCTTTTTATGTCCACATAATCTGAGCAGCATGTTTGCTCTTCAACATTTGGTCATCTTATTATTACTAATACTAGAAATATAGCATAATAATAGCATTGCTATTGCTATTATAATTTGGACTGGAGTGCTTATTTTGCTATTTTGTTTCTTTACAACAGTTTGACTTGGGAAACAGCTGGGAATAATAGTTCAAATAGTAGCTTTCTTGTAGCTCAGTTTGTCCCCAGCTCCAACCAGCGTTTTAGTTCAGGAGCTGATGGGAACAAATAATCCATACCAACATTTAAGCACAGTTTAAAACATATTGGTATTCAGAAACATATTGGTATGCCGGCGGTCACATAATGGACCCCTGAGTTCTTGAGTTTACTTTGCTTGAAGGGCATTAATGAGGAAGTGGTTTGTATTGGGCTATCCAATGGACGTGTGCCTCTTCTACTGCAGGTGCTTGGCTTGTCTGATGTTATTTGCACTGTAGTTATTATTGATCTTTCTGCCGGAGAGCCATTGTCTGCAGGGCCTTGTAATTATGAAACGTCTTAAGAGTACAATGCTGGTCTGGGGTCAGTTTTGCCTTTAATGACCTAACAATAGTAATACACTGTGGAGCTGGTCCTGGATCATCATTCTCTGAGAGGACTCACTTAAACGTGCCCTTGGTCTTAACTGGCTTGTAATTTGTCCTGTGTAAATAATCTCAGTAACTTCATTCTGTAGTTTATTCTGAAGCACCATCTTTGTTGTCATTTATGTTGCAATGATACCAGACGGGCATTTATTGGTAAGTCTGTGGGGGCTGTAGTGGTGATATGTGACACCAGGTTGTTGTACTTACTTTACCGTAAATAAATGCAAAGTGCTAAAACATCCACTCCAGCCTTTGCTAATTGACAGATTCTGACACATTTTTAAAATCGCAATTGAAAAAGTTTGATATTTCTTAATCATGCATCTGAAAGAAATTATATATAAAAACTGTAAAATGACATGTTAAAAGACCTGAGGAAGGATGCAACATGGTATTGTTTTTAATGTAACAAATTACAATCTAACTTGACTGGTCAGATTCATCTGTCCATCAAGCGGACCGTGACACATCCCCGTATGGGGACGGGGCATGGGATTGCATCATTCATTTCTATACAAGTGTCAGTGTACGGGTCCAAGAGTACCATGTTTGTAGAAACTTTGTTTATCTTTCTCTCACTAATCAAGTAGATTTGTCCATTCACAGTAGAACAGCCAGTGAAGAACTTTCTGTCTAGAAATTCCTCTTCCAGAATAGTCCACTCATCAGTATCAACATCCAGCCGCAGAGCCTTACCTCCAATCAGATAGATGGCACCATTGAGCTCAGTGGCAAGAAGGTCATAACTAAGGATGGGTGAGAAGAAGCAAAAGAAATGCCACAGTAATATTATATCCATGTGCACAGTTAATTGACTCGTATAAATAAGATATCATGTTTTTCAAATCTCTGTGGTGCAAGGAACTGAAAGGAATATGGCACTTTTAGCATTATGCTGAATTGCCCCAGCAGCTTGCTAACATCTTTATATTTTGATTAGCTGTCAATGGCATATGTTGTAGATTAGTTGTTAACAAAATACTACAATTTTGTTTCTTTACCGTGGAAATGGAGAATAGGAGACTACATCCCACTGGTCGACCTCAGTCTTATACCTCTGAATTCCACTGTATACTTCTCCATTTTCATCCAGACCACAAGCCACATAGATGCAGGAGCCCATGGTGACCGCAGCTGCTCTTTCTACTGCCCGTATCATGGGACTAACACTGTCCCAGCAGTCTGCTCCCAGCACTAGCCTCTCCACATCAGGCACAGGCCCCTCATCCATGCTGCCTCCCAACACAAAGACCTGGAATTCGAGTGCCACTGAACAGTGGCTGTGCCTGGATTTCTGCAGTGCTGGACCATCCACCCAACGCTCGTTGCTGCACTCGTAAATCCGAACCCAGTCCACGCTGTACCACAGAACCTCTCGGAAGTAGCCACCAGTCACCACCACGTTGTTACCTTGGAGAAGTTGATGGTTTTGGTCAATCTAGGTAGCGGGAGCTAAGATGTTTTTTTGAAACAGAGTCCAATCCTGCCCCTGGAAAAAGCATTCACCTGCAGTGCTTGGTTCCAATCCTAATCCTACTTAGCCCAGTTAAGCAAAATATAGAGATGTTAGATTGGGTTGCAACTTAATTCAGCAAGAGTGTTGATATCCTGGAGCAGGTTTGGGCTTCAGTGGACTAAACAACTTTTCATATAAAGCCATAGACCCACAGCAGTGACAACGTCATGCCAGATATACAATGAGTGGTAAAAAAAAAAGAAAAAAGAAAAAAAGATTTGTTACCTACTGCTGCCACTGAGTACTGTGTTAGGCACTTCCTCTGTAAAGGTGGCAGAGACTGCCACCATCCACTGCATGGGTTGAACTGATAAAGAGACTGCTGGTCCTGCTCATGTGGTCCACCAAGCACAAGCAGCATCTCTCTTGACCGAGTTCTGGGCATCGACCTGCCCATGGTCCAGCTGTTCGGGATATGATCGTTCAGTTTGCAGATGAGCTTGGCACGAGGGTCGGAACTTTTCATCTTGGTCAGGAGATCTGTGATGTACGGCAGACTCAAATTCTCAGGTCTAATCAGCCCTGCCAACTCCAGGAAGTCGTCCTCACGACTAGGGTCATATGTCGCCCAGCGCAAAGTAACATCAAAGACTAGGTCCTCCCTTGGAACGAGAAGGTCATCACTAGCAAGAAGGTCAGCGATGGTCTCCTTGGAGAGGTGCATAAAGTCCTCCTCGGAAGCTATAGCTGGCAGGTGGGTGAGAGCCACTTCTCGTGCAGCAGCATAAAGCTCCTGACAGCCTAGCTGCCATGCATAGGCCATCATGCCTAAACAGTTGCTCAGGTGTAACTCTCTCTCCAGGAACTTGCAGCATAGAAGCCGTGCTTTTTCCATCTGAAGGAAGTTTGCAGTCTCAAGTACTCCCAGGACATTCTTCCTGTCAAGATTTAATCGGAGGTTTTGAGTGTATTCCATAAGACTGCGGAAATGGTCCAAATCTACACCTTTGATTTCAATGTGCCTCTTGCTGCTCTCTCGACCTCCGCCAAAGAACAGTGCTCGGAAGTAGGGACTCAGTTGGGCCAGTCGCTCACGGCTTACAAAGAAGGACTCTGTCTCCACTTGGAGCACAACATCTGGCACCAAATCTTCACTATCCTCTTGGACCTCTTCATGGATCTCTTCGTCATTTGTGTGAGCTTTGCTCAACAAACCATACTCGGTCCCTGGACCTGGACATTTGCTCTCTACCACTTGCTTTTCACAAGCCATGTCTCTGAGCTAACACTGGTAACCTTGTTGCTTGGGGTATCCCTGCTCTCTGTAATATTTATAACCTCTCCTAGACTATCACTGACACTGGGGATGGGCCAAGCATGCAGGAGAAAAACAAGGCCTAAATATAGCCACAAACACTGCAATGTGACAAGAGAAACCCAGTGTTTAAAAGCATGGTGCTTGTTTGTATATGCATGTCTGACAAGTTCCAGCGATGTCAGGATAAATCTGTCACATGAACACATGAATACAAAGAACATTTAACAGCTAAAACAGTATGTGCAACATGATTTTCTTTTTTAAAAACTCTCTGGAACTCATGCCATTCATCTCAGCTGTTCCAAACAATGGGAAGCAATCTTTCTTGTAAAGTATGCTTCATGACCTAAAATTTAAATAGAAGGGATTAAAGTATCTGAGATATAACTTTTCAAAAATATTTTAAAGAATTCTCAATACAGGCTGAACTACACAGAGTACTTGTGGCTTTTTAAAATTTTTACTAATTAATTTTATCAAACCAGCTAGCTAAACTACAGGCAAAGTGAAATGTATAAGTTTTAAAATGTATAGTGTTGAAAGCAACAATACATAAAGAGATATGTCAATATATAACAGCTAATAGTATGTTGATGAAAATAGAACAAACTGAGGAAATATCTAGCTGATTCTTCGTTTGTTTTTGCATTTTTCATTTAAGACGTAAAACACAGCTGATTTTCATATTCAGGCACTCCTGCTGAATTACTTCTCTGAAATGGCTAGGCTAAATACAATTTCCTAAATCCATAAAATCTGCTAAGAGAAAAAATAGGAAAGAGGTTTTTTTTCCATATAAAGCTTCTTTGGTGAATACTTTTCCCTTTTGTACATATACATAAACCCATTCAAACTTAAAGAGTTACATGCGGGTGAATTAGTATGAGAATCCAGACAAGTTTTGGCATCCCCTTTATTCAGGTGCCTAGGTAAGACACCAAACACTGTCAAGACTTTTGGCAAGAGAGAATGGTTTCCATATAATTTGTTGTCTATTCATTGGACATGTGGTAGTACTATGTTATTTCCAAGTCAAAGTCATAAAATTCAGTTCTTTAAAGAATGGTACATCCCATTTTCGACTACAGATTATAGAGCATTTGTGAAAATTATAAACAAAAAAAAGCAAGACCATGTGCCACACATACTGTAAGGACATGATGAGAGATCATACTCAGGGGTCTTTGGGTCTTGGCAGGATTTAATTGCAATAACTTAGAGCAGAGATAAAAAACCTGCAAATTCACACAGCACGCTCGGCGAGAACAGCAGCAGAGACACACAGCCTACTGTCTAAGTGAAATAATCTAATACAGGCAGAAATCTGATCTCTGATATTAGAGTAATTCACAACATGGCTTTTTCTCTCCAACTTAAAGTATTTGCAGTTGCATTTAAAATCTCCTCTCAAACTCTGCCACAAGCGCACACTACACACAAACTAGCACTCGCAGTCTCTCCATCGCCCCCTAGGGTTTCAGTCCATGTTACACATTCACTCGTCGTCGAAGGTCTGCTGGAGCAGGAAGTTGGCTGCTAGGTTCTCGTTTTTTTCACAGGCGAAATAAGCCTGGATGACTAGTCCCTCAGGGAAGCCCAAAGCTTTTAACTGCAGAACACAGACAGAAGCACAGGAATGAACAAGAAGGGTTTGAGTAAAACCTTTTCCGCACATCTTATTCAAAAGCTTCTGTTCGAGCTGGAAGAAATATATGACAATACTATTACAGTTTCAAGACACAACAAATAATTCTGTCGAGGCTTGCTAGCAAAGTGCCATGAAAATAGTAGTGCCAAATTTAAATACATATGAATGACTAATGCTTTGAAAGACTAAAGGCTTTTTAAAAAAAATTCAGGCAAAACATTTCACACCTTTTCCTCGTACCCCATTGGTATTTGATCAGCCAAAACATGTTCTGTGTTTGATGTTTGTGTCTTTAATTTTTCTCTTAAGCAACAAGTAACGGAAGCTTAGTAACACTGTGCAAATTTCATATAGAAATCATCACAAACCCGCCTCAATCTGTGTTGAGTTGTTCAGTATTTCAAAGACTTGCTTTACGCACTGTTGTCTATAAAATGGACAAAATGACATTACAGAGATAAAAACAGTCTTGGCTCCGCTCTGAAGCGGAATCAGACTGGTGTCGCTCTACACCAGCACCAGACTCGGTTACGTGGCATGGCCCGGTTAGCGAAGGCTGGATTTTATATTAAGACATGATTCAGATGATATTAGATAGAGTATAAATATGTATTTGTATTTTATTTTTAAATGTTATTATTCTGCTATTACTATGAAAATAATTATGTATAAGTGGCTTTACTGAGCCAAATGATTACTTTTGAGTGCATGCACTTTGCACAATGCTGGCAGATATGAGCTTTTTTTTTTATTTATTTTTTTTTTTAGCTAAATTAGCTTCATAGCTCCAATGCAAAACTAAAGAAGAAATCAACTACAACTGAAGTAAGGGCGACATTACATTTCATTTTATTTCATTTCATTTCATTTCTGGTTGAACTATTCCCTTAATGTCTACAACAGCTATACACTGGAAAAATCTAACACGTTACAAAAATAAAGGGTAACATCTAATCAAATACTTGTTAATGTGTTATAAAACACAAAGATTAGCCTTGCAGGATAGACCACTAGGTTTCACTAGACAGTCTGGTTCCTTTCATCACTAAATGCGGACGAGAACCGTCTACTTTAACAGGAAGAGCCATTTCACTGACACTGCAACCAATCACAGACTTTTCCCACAGCCAGCTAACTTGTGTGAGGATCACACTCACGTGCCACTAAGTGCTTTAAACAAAATTCTCAATATACTGTGAACGATGGAATTCCACAAACAGTTTTCAATCCAGTAAATTATGCTTTCTAACAAATGTGATGGAAGCAGTCGTACCCTCTCGATGGCCTCTTTCTCCTGCTGTGTGACCTGGATGTAGTTAGTGTGTGGAGCTCCCTGTGCCTCTGCTGCCTCCGCTTCTCCTCCCAGTGGCTCATTAAGCATCTGCACAAATCGCTCCTGGTGCTGCGTGATTTGCTGTAAACAGAACTAAACACTGAGCACATGACTGGCCAAGCGCTTGCGGCTAAAGACAGACAGCTCAAAGCAGCAGTCACCTGCAGGAGCTGAGGGTTGTCCCGGCCCAGTTGCTGCAGCAGGGCAGGGAGGAGCGCCGGGTTCTGCTGAATGATCTGACGCATTTGTTGGAACTGCGGCTGGTTCCTCAGGAACTCCAGGGGGTTAGCTGAGGTGGGCGGGGCCTGGGAGGGTGTAGCACCTGTTTACAGTATAGAGAGGGCTGTACAGGAGTGTGTCCCGGGCCCAAACAAAGCACCAGTGGACCAGAGTCAAGACTGAGCATTAGCGCAAATTGACAACTGTTGAAGTGCAACACATGTATTGTGCTCATCAGATATTTCAGTTGACATATTTGATATTTTGATCTCACAAGTGAGGCAAAGGCTGGAGTTTCTTGCCCACAAATTTCTCTCTTTAATTTACGCTCCACTTTCCCCAGATGTAGTCAATCAAGCAAGACATGTTTGGTGTCTGAAGTGTGCTTCATTCAAGCAATGGAAGTCTATCTCACCCAGAGAACTGGATGCAGGTTAAGGCAGAGAAATATCTTGAGTAAGGTAGACTTCCACTCCATGTTAGCTTCAATAGCCTTGTAGCTCCAGTACAAAACTAAAGAAGCAAACCTGAGATATTGGTTGACTACATTTGCTGACTACAGTCCCCGCCGAAAGTATTGGAACGGCAAACTTTTGTTTTTGCTATACATGGAAGACATTTGGGTTTGAGATTAAAAGATGAATATGAGATGATAGATCAGAATTTCAGTTTTCGTTTCCTGCCATTTACACTCCTGGGCAAAAAATTGGCCAAGCCCAAAATGGCAAAATATTATATAAGCTTTTAATGGTCTTAACAACAAATCACTGGTCACGAAATTAGCAAGAATTAAACAAATACTGTAGATCTCTCCCTGCTCTATCAATCCTGGTTCCATTTATGAGCTTGTTATCGGGCCATTGATGCATTAGGTGTGGCAGATAAATAAATAATCTTTTAACAAGAAAAGAAAACATCGCAGAAGATATTTTTGTACACGCAGACATGTGTTAGTTTGGATTTTACATCAAACATTTTACTCATTTTATTTCTACGTACATGAAGACTATATAAGTGAATTTCCCTGTTTCTAGCTTTTCCAAAAACAGTTCACTGCAGCAAAAGTAAACTAGCAAATGGTGGCACAGAAGGTCTCAGGAGTGCATTCCTTTAATTCTTGCTAATTGTCTGACCAGTGATTTGTTGTTAAGACCATTAAAAGCTTAATATTTTGCCATTTTAGGCTTGGCCCATTTTTTTGCCCAGGAGAGTACATCTAGATATGTTAAACAGTTTAGAACATGGCACCCTTGGTGGCAGACAACCCAGTAAAGTAAATTCAAGTAAATAACACGTAATATTTGGTTGCATATCCCTTGCTTGCAATAGCTGCATCAAGCCGGCGACCCACTGACATCACCAAACTGTTGCATTCTTCTTTTGTGATGCTTTTCCAGGCTTGTACTGCAGCTTTCAGTTGTTGTTTGTTTTGGGGGGTTTCTCCCTTCAGTCTCCTCTTTGGGAGGTGAAATTCACACTCAGCTGGATTAAGGTCTGGTGACTGACTTGGCCAGTCTAAAACCTTCCAAGCCATGACACTACCTCCACCGGATCATCAGCGGATCACTTTGGTAGAGGTTAATCTTGGTTTCAGAACTCTTGTGGCTCATCTCTGAATATCTTTGTGAATTCCAATCTGGTCTTCTGATTCTTACTGCCGATGAGTGGTTTGCATCTTGTAGTATGCCCTCTATATTTCTGCTCTCAAAGTCTTCTTCGAACAGTGGATTGTGATACTATCACCCTGGCCCTGTGGTGGATGTTGGTGATGTCACTGACTGCTGTTTTTGGGTTTTTCTTCACAGCTCTCAAATGTTTCTGTCTGTGTTTTCCTTGGCCGACCTGTTCAATGTCTGATTGTTAGTACACCCGTGGTTTCGTTCTTTTTCAGGACATTCCAAATTGTTGTACTGGCTATGCCCAATGCCTGTGCGATGGCTCTGACTGATTTTCCCTCTTTTCTCACCTTCATAATGGCTTGCTTTTCTCCCATAGTCAGCGCTCTGGTCTTCATGTTGGTTTATCCTTTTTAACAACAAATGCACTCTTCACAGGTGAAACCCAGGGCGCAAACCAAGAGTAGACATTCAGAGCTATGAATTGCTTAAACAATCAATCAAACAGGGCACACCTGGGCAACAAGAAACCACCTGTCAGTCACATGTTCCAATCACTTGAAAAATGGCTGGGTTAATGTCAGGAAATTAAAGTTCAAATTCTGATCTATCGTCTTATATTCACTTTTGATCTCAAACCCAAATGTCTTTAGTGTATAGCAAAAACAAAAGAATTGGCCTTGCTGCTCCAATACTTTGGGCGGGGACTGTATATTTGGCGTAAGTGGAACATAGTGTGCGTTTTATTTGTTGCCAAATTATTCCTTTAAACATCATATACGGTTTCTCATCAAAATGAGAATTTTAATAAATTTTAATAGATGATGAACAGTTACTCAAAACTGTTTATTTTATTGTTTTTGACTGAATTTGTCCAATAATAACAAAATTTATCTGATATTATGTTCAAAGAATAACAGGGTGAATTAAAAGCCCTAAAGAAAAAGTTGTTAAATCTGCAACGTAAAAACCTGTGCACACGTCTGCTACCAGGACGCTTTTAGGGCTTTCTTACCATTAATATAGTTTAGATGGCTAACAAGTGAACATGCATAGGCATCTGGAGACTCACCAGTGGCTGCTGGTGGAGGTTGAGGTCTCTCTGTTTCTGCGGCGGGCCGCACTGCTTCCTGTGCAGGCTGGTCTGGCTCAGCAGGAATACCCTTCAAAACCACAAAGCAATATGAAATATACACACTCAGTTTTCAGAAGCGAATGCAAGTTTAAGATTAAAGTTTAACATTTAGGGGTGTGCTTTTACAGGACAATAATCAACAACAGGGTGGTGTGATGTGGCCCAAGCCAAGCAGAGTTACAGTTATCACCCCGAAGTTCATTATTTTCCAATTACAGCACGTCCCAAGGTGTTCTGCTTCTCTTATACCACAGCGATTTACCAATGATTACAATTTTTAAAAATGTATTATTGAAAGACACATGCCTTTCATACGTTCAGATTTACATTAACGTTGCAGAACAGAACATAGTTTATATAGTTGTTATCAGTTATAACAGCTATATAAACCACTGTGCCCTTCGCTCTCTCTTGAAGTTAATAAGGGAAAGGAAATGCAGATTGTCATGTTACAGATGAACCGGAAATCGCTGTTACAAACGTCCTTACAGAAAACCTCACCATATCAACAATTATACGTTTTTCTTTATTAAATAGCACCACTTTTTAGTCCCTTTATTATCAGTCTTAGATTATGTATGAGCTGTTACTACAGAAATAATAACATGTGTGTCAGAAAAGGGGTTTTGGAGTAGGGCTGAACGAGTAACCGGCTTAAAGTGTGCGATTTTCGTAGCTAAAGACATGGTACTGATTTACACAATATTGAACGAAGGTTTGCTTTATTACTACAAGCAAGTTCATATCCAGATGTGTCGCCTAAAGACCTAATTTAATTCAAATTTATTTAACTTTATTTTTTCACTCTCGCTAATGAGCTGCATAGAAATCAATTGAGCACACTTTCTATACTCTGTGCACTTTATTTATTTACTTTATTAACATATTTTATGAAACACACAAAACTACTGCACAATATATGGGGCTAAATACAACAACACACAACATAAGCTTGTCAAAGAGAGGCACAGAAACCAGAACTTAAATAGTGATAATAATTAGGGAAACACAAGACAGGTGATAGTAATCAGTGAGGTATGCGACCAGGTCATGTGACTTGCAGGGCCCGAAACAAGCGTCGATGTGACAGTTTGAACAAGCGCTTTAATATAAACCATTATAAAACTGAATTACAGCCGACACTATTGTCAGAGCTGTCCTGTTATAGAAAATTAAGCAACACCGTCTGACCAATCAGATTCGAGAATTCAACAGCGCTGTGGTATAAGGTTAATATTACTCAGTGACCTAATTAAGCATTAATGATACACCAGACAAGATGTGTGTCTCACCATGAGCAGGTATTCCACCGCTCGGTCAGGATTGTTGTAGCTCGCTCTCAAGGCGGCGACGACCTGCTCCCTCTCATATCCCATGGACATGATCTCTGTCACCAAATTCTCATATGCCTGTCCTGTGACTAATCAACATGGAACAAACTTGATTCAACAGGATAGTGTGATGTTCACAAGCTTTCCGTAATTATAAAACTGGAGAAATCAGTTTGTATACCAAGTATCGATGCTGCTTCCTCCAGAAGGCCCAGTTCATCCATAATGCTAGAGTGGAGATGAAAACGAATCCCATGTTAAGTTTAGCAACAATTGCACTACAAACCAAAGCCTCACTTTTCACCTAATAAGAGAAATCACAGTGAAGGTTAAAGGGAATAAATGAAATGTCCAACCTGAAACACATGAAATATGTTTATATTGAAATATTTAGTTTATGTGTTTAGTGATTCTGGTGCTAATTTGTTTTCATTTTATTTTCCTTATTCCCATGAGAGGTTAGCAGGTGTGTCTGACTCAAAGTCACCGAATGCAAAGCAGCTATATGATGAGTGCGATGGTGTTGATGGTGGTATTAGCATAAAAGATGAAGTGTACAGATGAGGAGGTTATCGAGCTGGACAGACTAAAGGACTAAAGTGCTGCCGCATCGCACTCTTTAGATAGTGATGGTGCGAGGGCTAACAAGAAACCGATAACCAATGTGGAAATAGACCGACATGTCGATGTAAGAAGTTTAAGCCAAAATTCAAAATCAACTCAGTATTTCATTACAAAATAAACCTTGAACACCACTGAAGAGCACATGTTAATTATCAGGGTGGATTTTTCCTTTATGTCATAGTCCATACCTGGCAGCTGAGAGAGCTGCAGTGGGGTTTGATGGCTGCTCCGGTTCGGCTCTCTGCGGCTGACCTGCAGATGCAGCCTGGGCACTTGCACTCTCTGTCTCCACCGACTCCACACTGGCAGCAGGGGCAGCAGCAGGGGCAGCAGCAGGGGGCGCCGTGGCCGGAGGAGCAGGAGGCTCCACAGACTGCGCTGGTTCAACAAGGGCAGGTGTGGGTGTAGGTGCTGGGGCTGGGGCAGGGGCAGGGGCAGATGCAGGGGTGACTGTGGGTGCAGGGACAGTTGCAGGGGTGACTGTGGGTGCAGGGGCAGTTGTAGGGGTGAGTGTGGGTGCAGGGGCAGTTGTAGGGGTGAGTGTGGGTGCAGGGGCAGTTGTAGGGGTGATTGTAGGTGCAGGGGCAATCGTAGGAGTGGGTACTGCAGTTGCAGAGGTGGGTGTGGGGGTTGGGGTGGGCTCAGGGGCTGCTGGAGCAGATGGAGGGGGAGCAGCTATAGGAAGGGGCTGAGGTGAAAGGTCAGGAAGAGGAATAGCAACCACAGGAGGAGCTGCTGGTTTCGGCTGCAGAGATATAAAACAGCTTTGTTCAAATAGCGGGTAAAAGCAGTCAGCAAGTAACGACCTAGTAATGGATGCAGTTTAACAGTCTAAAACTGTGAAATAGTCTAAACATCTAGAGCATTTGGCTATCATGTGGAATTCTCTACATCACTGATAGTACAGTGTATGATGAAGTGCACTGATAAACAAATGAAGAAGGAAAGATTTATCAATAGCATTAATGAGCCGAGTGTACCATAATGGCCTGCATTCATTCTTCTGAAATGTTAGAGGGGAGCCTCTAGTGACTGAGCAGAGTATTACACTGATGGATCAGGACACTGCACTGCAAGAACTTTCTCTGTTTATACAGTGGGCTCCAAAAAGTCTGAGATCACTAGTGAAAATGCTTCTATCTGCATGCGCTTCTAATGTAATACGACAGTTTTCATTACAAATTACATCACTGACAACAAGTTGAGTGGAAAGTAGAATTTTTGAAATATGTACATGAATTCCTCCGTATTTGGTATGTCTCCTTTTTGCTTTAATGACAGTGTGCACTCGAGCTGGCATGGACTCCACAAGTTTGTGCAAAACCTTATGATACATTTTAGATCAAATCAATTGGCGTCTGAACACATGCTTCAATAGAAGAGATTAGGCATGAGGAAAGTCTGACCTTTTGTACAAAGCAGTTAACATGATCAACCTCACCAATTTGCTTACATTTAAATATGGACCTATAGATCGTGCAGGATCTTAAATATTAAATATATTAAATATTAAATATTTAAGATCCGGAACATTTACTTTCTGTTTTAAATATTTATAAATTTAAACCTTCTGTTTATTTCCAATTTTAAATTAAAAAAAATAGATTTTCAATATAGTCTCAGACTTTTAGTCCGCACTGTATGCATAGAAAAAAAACACCTAAAATAATATATTAATGTATTAAATGAACATGTATTAACCTGAAAAAGTCCTACCTTCGTTACCATGACCACAACAAAGTTCTTCTCCTCTATTTTGTATTCTTTTAAAGGTATGTCATCATTCAAGATTTTACCTAAAATTAATTAAAACGATTTTTTTCATTAATTAATCAAACCAAGCTGAATTTAATCAAATCACGTATACAATCAATGACATAAATGCAAAAATCAGTTATACAATCAACACAAACTTAAATGCAGGAAATTCCAACACACACAGTCAAATAAAAAGCCATGACTTGGCTCATGAAAATGTAAAATTTCCAAAAAGAAGACACAAAGATGAATCTCTGACCTGCATAGATGAGCTTCTGTCCACCTATGGGATACGCATCCTGGCCCTTTTCAGATTCAATCTTCTCTTTAAGAGCTCGTACCTGAAACACCAAAGCAAGCAGCAGTGGAAATATAGATTAGTTCGATTTTTTTTTTTTTAAATCTTGAAGCCATAGATTTGTCAACAATCAAATATATATACATTATTTGTTTCCTCAATTAGCCAAGACATGTATGATGTCCAGCATTTGCTTCTTTCTTTCTTTGTTTTCCACAAAGTTAATGTAGTTAATGGCAGAGTAAAGCCGCCAGTTTACCACTGTGCAAACTTCATGCCTAAATCATTACACACTCACCTCAAAAGATGTTATCTGGCTCAGTTATGGCATTACAACGTAAAGCTTCATAACATAACAGAAGTCAACATTAAAAATATATGAACAGGATCTTCCAGATCACTGAAGCATGCAGTGGCTGAATGTTAGACTGGGGGCTCTGAGCTTTCATTGCTTGGTAGTTACATTAGCCTGGTCTCTCCAGCACAAAACTGAATCAGCAAACTTCACACACCAAACGTGTCTTGACTATTTGATTACATCTGGAGTAAGACAGAAACAGCATATATGTTACTCTTCATTGTACTAGTGCTTTAAGTGCGACTGATGTGCTATCATGATGGTAAGTCAAACACAATATTACCAAAATAGTATTTTGCTCTGCTTTTTTTTTTTTATTACCATATTATATAATTTTAACATAATTAACATAATTAATTCATCCACCGTTAATGGCTGATGTCTCTCAAAAGCGTCTGAGATTTGTATGAAGGCCCTCCTTTGTAAGAAAACTTTTATTACTTGTGTCGTTATTATAGATCAAATACATACAATGTTTGGTGAACTTTTCATCTTATTGGCACACATTTTTTAGTGTTTAACCAGTGGCTTTTTTAAGCAGCTGAATACACACATGCCTGAACAGTTATGGCATTACAAATGCTAAACCCTAAACAGCTCCTTACTTCCTATATTGGTGCACTATATAGGATGTGAAATTACTGCGTTCTACACACTATGTAGTGCACTACATGTCTGTTGGCGAGCCATTTGGAACTCCGCCTATAACGGAGCCCGCTCTAATGTCAATAATAGTGCGTGGTCATTTCTGAGGACAAAAGTTAGTGTGTTATTAGCACACTAATGTCAGACATTAAATTCACATTCTGTACTAATAATGTGAATTTAATGTCTGGCATGTTTAAAGTAGGCATTTTAAGGCCCCTTGCTTTTCTCAGACGCCTCACTGGAACATATTTACTCGAACAGTGGCAGCTAACTTCCACTTACCGTCAGCTCTTCGTCTATTTGTATCTTAAAGGTTTGCTGTTGGAGAGTTTTCAGCGTAATCGTCAACATGGTGCAATAAGAGCGAGAAGAAATAAAGGCAGAAATTCCGACTCCTTCACTGTTAGCGTTAGCAGCAGCCGCGGCATTTAGATGTGACTCAGCTTTCTTCAGTGTGTGAAACGGCGCCGTGGTGCAGCGCCACCTGCTGGCCGCCAGAGACCAGGGCAACGTCCCAAACCGCATACTACCCTACTAAATAGTATGCCAGAATAGTGCGCCGCACACAATGACACACTATACTGTTTAGTACGGAAGTTTAAGGGTTCGGACGTAACCATGGAGACCTGTGAGAAAGCGACAGCTTAGCAGATAGTTTCAAGCACATTGTTATGACCTAATGCTGAAAAAGTATGTACTATTTAGTAAACAAGATGACTAGTACACATTTTAAAGTAGATGTGTACATGAAAGATTCGTTAAATTCAGACTGTAATCGTTTTGTTTTGAGGAGAAATGACGTTAAAGTGCACGTGATGTTTAGTAAACAAGGCCCTACAAGTCTCTAGCCAATTTTTTGATTAATACAAAGTGTCCATGATTCCACACTTACATTTTTCAGCATACAGTCCAACATAGATATCTTTTTACTATATAACATTTGATCATATTCAGGATACTCAAAATCCTCTAGAATAAGTACATTGATCATTCATCTTCAGTAAGCGCTTTATCGTGGTCAGGGCCACGATGGATCAGGAGAGCACAGGGCGGGAGGTGGGAATACACCTTAGATGGGACGCCAGCACATCTCAGGGCACCATGTACACACACATCCACACCTAGAGGAAATTTGGCATCGCCTGGCCATCTACCTGCATACTTTTCAGAAGTGGGAGGAAACTGGAGAACCCTGAGGAAACCCACACACACACACATGGGGAGAACATGCGACACTCCACACAGACAGTAACCCGAGCTCAGCAATTCAGACGACCTCATAGATAATTATAAATATACTGTTACATAAACAAAATGTTCAGTAGGAATTGTTAAAGGAATAGTTTGAGAGTTTTCCCTTTAAACTATTTGTATTCCATCAGTTACATTTCTGGTGTTCAGAGATATTGGGGCAGAAAACTTAGATGAGTGGCAGATTTTAATATAGCTCCACTCTGATCTTAAATTTGTAGCTAGTTTTTCCCCCCAAAATGATTAAAAGGAGCAGAAAAATGTCATTTGCAAACAAGGTTAATAAAAGAAAAACAGATGTATGCATGTATTGATTAAATAAAATTCGGTTACAATAGCCTTGTAGCTCAAGTGCAAAAATAAAGACAGAACTGCTGCACATGAAACTTGGTTCTTCTGACGAACTACATTTAATGTGGAAAGAAAATTCTTTTTTTTTTTTTAAAAAAAAAAAAATGATGAAATTCATTCTCTTCCTTCAAAGTTCTTATAAATATATTTGGAGAATTTCTGCTACATAAAATAAGCTACAATGGTTTTAGGTAATAAATGACAATGGTAAGCCAGGCAACGGTTTAAGAAAATCATTTATTTAAAAAAAGTGCAAATAACCTAAAAATTATACACTCAATCATTTTTCCCCTCAGGACATGAAGGCAAAAATCCAAACTCCATTTAATTTAGTTTTACTTGTGACTTTGGGTGGGAATTGGAGAAGCCGGGTAGCAGCAGTAGAAAAGAAAAAAAAAAAAAAAAAAAAAAAAATATCCAGGGCACGGCTAATATCTCATAGGATTAATTTATGATAGAAACCAAAGGGGCGCAGCAGTGGGAAAACAATCCTCACCAGCTAAAGTGAAATAAAACCACAGCACATCCTTACTCTATTGTCCTGGTTGGGTAGTTAGAGCCCACAGAAAGAGCTTCACTGAGTGGGGGAGGATCAGTAGGTTCTTCTAAGAAGCGCTCGAAAGCTCTGACGCCGTCTACAACTCGTCTTTAGTAGGCTTATCTTCCTCATCTTCTTCATCGTCCAGCAGATTGGGCTCCTCTGGCGTTTCCTCCTCCTCCTCGTCCACTTCTGGTTTGTCTTCCGATCCGTCGTCGCCTTCCTCGTCAGCTTCGCTTTCCTTCTTGTTCTTCTCCTCCTCTTCCCTCTGTTTCCTCTCCTCCTCTTCCTGCTTATCCTTCATCTTCTTCTCTGGGTCCTGAGGGCATGTGACCATTATGAATGTTTGTGCAAAAACAATACACAGATTCTTAAACGTTATGAAGCATCTGTGTCAGTGAACGTACCTTTGTGGCTCCCCATGTCTCTTTGCCGAAATCCTCCGCCTCCTTGACGTCGTCAGTGATTAGGAAGTTATCAAAGACGGTGCCGGATTTCACCTGCACATATAATATAAATATGATTTATATAAACACTGTCGCCACTGCATAGTTTTTTTTGTTATCAATCTATAATGACATTAACGTTTATAGGGAGAATTTGCTCACTGTGTATCAATGACTAATGACAATCCTGCTGATACTGCAGGATTACATGTCTTATAACAGATTATTGGACTAATTTGTATAATTATTATTTTTTTGTATAATTGCCCATCAAACCATACCTGCCACAGGTCCAATCCGACAATTCCAATGTTGTCATACTTGTAAACTGAGTTATCTGGTGTGTAATCTGGGTTGTCGATCTCAGGATGCTCCCACGTTCCTTTGTAGTTGGGGTTGCTGATCTGCTTAGGTTTCCATTCACCCTTAAAAATAATAAAAAATAAAAAAAGACACAAAGGTGTGTTAGTCAAAGCACAAAATTCGACAGCTGTATGGTTGTCAAAGGAAGCTGGAAATAAATCTGACATTAAATGTCAAAAATCCAAGTCACTACGTAACAACTCGAACATGACAGCTGAAGTGAATGCTTAATATTTTATGCTGAATTTCACATATTTTGGAATTTAAAAAAAAACAACAAAAAAAAAACCACATGCCTTATGCATTTGTATTAAAGCACTCTTTCTAATATAGTATTATTTCTTTAACTTTTAACTTTCTTTAACAATTAACTTCAAGAAAGAGAGAGAGAGAGAAAAAGAGAGGCTGGGGTGAAGGACCAACTGTTAAGTTGCTGCTAAGTGGTCGTGAACAAGAACTCGTTGTGCAGAGGTTCCACAACATTAAATGTAACTATAAATGGATAAAAAGTATGACATGTCGTTCTTTAATCAGTAGAAATGTACTGAGGTGTGGTGTTAGTGGTATCAGAGGTATAAAACATATCAGGATGTGCTATTATAGGAAAATAATCCACTCTGGGGTGGTAACAGTAAATCACATCACACGGTTACTGTTATGGGAAAATAATCAACACTCCTCCAAGGTTTTATTCCTTACTTAGAAGGTAAGCGAGGGTAAAAAGATTTGTCTGGCTCTAATGCATACACTGCATTAGCAGTTTTCTTTCCCCCTACTTTTCACTTTTTAACCCACATTCACCACGCCTGAAGAAAAAAAAAAATTGTGACGTCAACATCTACATCAGTAGAGCGTAATGCTAACACTATACTTATCTCGAATTTCTTCAGCATGGTACACTGTCATTTTATGTATGTATTTTATACATGCCTAGGTGATTACTCTGTCAATTAATCAAACAATCAACCTTTATCTTTCCCCAGCTAAGTGAAAGCAGTTTAAAGCTGTATCTATTCATCAGCTGGTATCGTTTTATTTTAACCACATTAACCACACGCACAAAAGCCTCATATGGTCTCGTGTGATTCGTTTTCCCTTTTGGGAACCTCAAACAAACGACAGCCTGACAACAGCCTTTCACAGCTCAAAACAAAATATGACAACTTGATATCTGTTTATAAAGAGACGTGCAGGACCTCAGAGGAACTCCAATTATTTTGGCACACATGTGTCCAACTCCCAAAAGTATGTTACTTAAGAGACAGAGAGTATCTGAGCCAGGGTCTCACAGGAGGCCTGCTTTGGTCTAACAATCAAACACAGTTCAATCAGGATCGGTTTTATGTCCTTGATCCTAATAAGGAATTCGTCCTGTCTGAACCCTACGCATTATTTATGGTCATAATTAAAGGGCAACACCCAGCGATCTGATTGAAAACTGACGC
The DNA here is from genome assembly GCA_022985145.1 of Pangasius djambal. NCBI lineage: Eukaryota > Metazoa > Chordata > Actinopteri > Siluriformes > Pangasiidae > Pangasius > Pangasius djambal. The sequence goes on from CM040985.1 coordinate 14,240,965, forward strand.
TCGATTCAAATATTTAGACTCACAAATATTCCTTTACCAGCACGTCTGCAAAATCAGAAGACGATCACATGCTTTTATTTGAAAATTGTGTTTTAAACCGTTCTTAAACTGTTATTAAAGATGCTGCATTGGCGGAAATGTGGAATTGATGGGATTGTTAATGAAAGCTCTACATGCTGCATCATGTACCTTGTACTCGGGGTTAGGGATCATGGGTGGCTCCCACTCGCCGTCCATGTCTTCATCCCAGTCATCGGGCTTCTTGGCATCAGGATCAGGAATGTTCTCGGGTTTATCCCAGTCCTGAGACAAACAATACAGAGCAAGCAGGGTTGAGAGTTTAAGAAATTGAATATTATATTTTTTGTAGCGAACTGATAAAAAAAAAAAAAAAAAGAGGGGCCTTGATGGACATGGCAGTGTTTTGTTTTTTGTTTGTTTGTTTGTTTATCTCTTGCATTTTAGAATAGCTTCAGGTTTGGTCAGGGACCTCTTGCTCCCAAAACAAAAGTCCAGGGGGTGGAGTTGGACCTGATCAAGCTCCTCCTACCTGGGTGAGTTGAACCGAAATCCAGGGGGCAGAGATAACTTCAGTGTGTTTTAGGGAGTGCGTTTATTGTTCCGTGTTGTACGGCATCACGTGGGCTAGGGCTTAGAGTTATAGGAGGAGTTGGATCAGGTCAAGTTCCACCCCCTGGACTTTTGGCTCTGCAGTGAGGACTATGTCAGTTTGATAGCCAGTAAAGCCTATAGCGCCTATACCTATAGAGATTTTTGAGCTGCTTGTGTGACTTTTGTATGCAACCACAGTTAAAGTGAGAGGTCACATCATATACTGGTGAATGTCTCAAAAACTGTTTCTTTTTGCGCAACACTAGAACATTTGCAATGAAACATTTACAGTTCAACATGCCATAAATTTCCTCATATTTGCTCAAAAGCACTATTTTTTACCAGCATTTTTTCCACAGTGTTTTCAGTGCGAAAGCAACTTATAAGTACTTAATCCATAATGTTAAAACAATTAGGAATTTAGAAAGACGTTTTAGGAATAAATTATGTATAACTTGTCTGAAGGGAACTCAGATAACCTCTGGTTTTGTGTCCTTAGGATCGTCGATTTTGGCGCGGTCATCCCAGTCCTCTGGCTTCTTTGCCTCTGGATCCTTGATCTTTTTGGGAGGAAGGAAGTCCCAGTCCTCCTCCAGAGAGCCCGACTCCACTTTCTCATTGTTGATTTTCACTTCGTAGGTCTGGTCAGGCCGCAGGATCAGCGTGTACAGGTTTGTGAACTCATCATCCTGAAAGGAGAGAGTAAAGGTACTGCTCAGTAATTCTATTAATCATATCTTAGACCACTGAATTACTGCTTCACAATTTTCAGTGATCCACAACCTTTTCATAAAAATAAATAAATAAATAAATAAAAATCTATAGTCATTCATTTTCTCCAATGCTACTGCTATTTTGTAATTATTGTTTATATTGCTTTTTGTGCACACAGGGTGTTTTATATCAATTTAATATGTTTGTGAGTACATATTACTTTAAATTACTTTAAATTTCATTGTCTGAGTTTCATTGTCTGTTCTTTAAAGCTTTTGCCTGACTTGTTACCAAGACAATAAGTATGTCAGCTGAAAACCAGTCTTATTCAATGTAAACAAGATTAAATCGGGCATTTGGATGAAGCCGTTAGATCATGCAATATCCAAGACCTCAAATTAACTGAGAAATTATATCTTGTGGTAATTTGTGCTCTTGTCGTAAAAGTGCCCACAATGCGTGAACAGCCTTACAGCATAAAGGATGTTCATATATTATGTCTCCGCTGTGGACCTTATGTTTACGGACAGATATTTTTTTATTAAAGTGTTAGCATGCGGAAATATATGAGACACTGCCATTGCCACCTAAAGCATAATTATAAGCATAATTGGACTATTGCACATTTTACATGTCTATTTTTTTTAATCATGTCATACACACTTTTCTTCAGATGAGCAAAGACAAATGAAAACGATGACAGCTTTATTAATTTATGAAGTTAAAATAAGAAAGTGCACTAAACCTAATCTTGTGCAAGCATTATGATTTTCTTTAGCAACATTTTAAGGTAAACTATGCAGGTCTTGTTATATTATGTGCACGAACAAAACACATTGGCCAATTACTGACTCACAGATCATGGGTTCGAGTCTCAGTGCACCTGTCCTTTCAACTCATTCTGGCTAATGTAATCAAGTTCTCAGGTATGTTCAATGAACAGAATTACGGCAAAGCACGGTTAATGCGTCATACTCATCTAATCTTTTTTTTTTTTTTTTTTTTTTTTTTTTAAAGTGACATGCAAAGAATGGGCCCCTTGACTCGTGCATTTGTAATTATTTGCATTTACAAATTATCCTGCTAAACAAAATCAGACTAAGTGCAGTGGGTAAATGACAGCTTGGGGATTTTAAATTAGCGTGGGGTATTGAATTGCGATATTTGTTCTGGTTGGGTTTGCTTTGGAAAAATGATGTCAAATGGTACTACAAATAGCCATTTCTATCATTATTGTGACTGTCAGTGCACTTCAGTGATCACAAATGACATTTTTACTTCCAGAACATTCTCGGCTCCACAGCATAAAGCATGTGCTTATTTTTTTTTGTTGACAACATTCTCTCTAAAAAGATTTTAGAGAAACTGATTCTTAGAAATGGATTATGATTAATCACAACTTATATAGATTATTGTTGTACACAGCAACTCACTTTGCATCGGATGTCTTTCTTGACCAGATGGTTCTGTCCTTTGTAGTTAAAAATGACGTGCACTTTCTTGGTGCTGTAGCCGCAGATGTCAGGACCTGGTTAAAGTAAAAATAAGTTTATATATTAAAAAAAAATAAATCAATAAATAAAAAAAACCAAACACGTTTATAATCTTCCATCTTAGAAAAGATCAAAATATTTCTGATTTTTACTTGAAACGATTAAAACTAATGTGCTACTGAGCAGATCCTCACATAGATGTAGTGAGGTAGTGAGTGTCAGATGTGCGTCATCCCAGCTTACCAAACATGATGTAATACTGAGATTCGCCGTGCATGTCAGCCTGGTCCAGATCAGCCGGAAAGATTTTTACATAGCCACCTCCGCAGTCGATCTTCTGCTCATGTTTCACTGTGAACTGAATCACCAGAGGTTTACCTTCGTTGCTGAAAGGTTCAAACCGACTGGACAGAGCGTAAAACCGGGCGTCCTGGCTTGTCTGGAGACCTTCGGTAAAAACGAACAGCAGAAATCAATAAAAGAAAAGAAATAATATACAAATTTGCAGCATTGATGAACGTACTGAAGGTGACTCTCTGGTCAGTTTGCACAGTTCTCCCTTTTAAAGTGAACAGATTTGCTTGGACACAGTCTAGCAATGTCTGACTGCAGATGGACCAAAATGAATCCTCACCTTTGTCGAGCTCAGCATCTCCGTAGAACTTTCCTGCAGAGAGTTTCCACTGTCCATAATCTGATTTGTGCTTGGACTCCACCCATCGACTTTTAAATCCATCTGCAAGAATAAAACACATTTTGTGATGTAAAAAGATGTGGACGTGAAAGCATCCTCCTTACATCCTTATATATCCTTATATATCCTTATATATCCTTACTGCAGCCTGTAAGTAAAACTGAAAACCTCAGGCTTATATTTGTTAACAATTTTTGAGCACTGATATGTTTTTTTTTTAAATGTACAGTTGTGAATTGAGTCATGAATGCAAACTGAACATTGACTCACATATTAATACATTTTTATTTAAAAGCCAATCAGCTGGATTAAGATCTCAAGATCTCAGGTTATGAAGGTAATGGATAATGAGCTCTACAGGACATCTCTAAGACATATTCGGTATCAGCTAATTTAAATCCCATTCATTATAATATAGAACAGGACTGGAGGGTCGAAATGAGTGAAGGAAAGCAGACGAGTGCTAACGTTACCTCCATCCAGAAACTGCTCCTTGAAGTACACCGTCGCGTCGACAGTGAGCCCTACAGCAAAAGCGGCAAAAAGGGCAAGCGAAATTCTCATATTTGCACCTGAAGAGTGAGGTGATTTCTGACAGCCTCGAGCGATCAAAATGAGCGAGTATTAAAAAGGTAAAGAGAGAAAACGTGCAGCGGGCCTCCGTCACCTATCTGTTCCTGCACAGATGGCTGCGGCTGATTGGTCCGGCGCTCAGCCAATCAGAGCAGACCACGAGTTAAGCGGCAGCAGCGCGTGCCGAGACGGTGGGTGGTGATGTAGAACCGCCCCATTCAAATAATAATAATAATAATTATTATTATTTGTACTCTGCTGATTTGTGTTTTCCATCGTCGTCTGGTGTTTATTCTGTTGGATGTGGTTTTTATGTGAGATTTCGGTATATTTTATTTCCCATAAAAACATCCGCTGTCCATATTGTAGCTCTTTTTTTACTGACTAATAAGTTAGTTGGTCTGTAGCAGCCATATTACCGATATGCTCTACTTTTAGATGCATGAAAAAATTATGAAAAAATATTAAATAATTTGCCGTTATTTTTAACTAAGCTTGAGAGAAATATATATTGGCAAAAATTCTTATAAACAGTTCTAACAAAGAGCAAGAATATATATATACTTTGAAGTATATATATATATATATATATATATATATATATATATGTTTTTTTTTTTTTTTTTTTTTTTTAAGTCCACAGAAGTAAAGCACAAAGGATAGTCAATAAAAAAGCCCATAAAACAAACAAATTCAAGTAACAACAGAGTCACATTGTGAATTTACTTCCGTAAGGCATGTGACGCTACTTCCGTTGTCCAGACGCTTGTTTGGTCGTTATGGTTAGCAGGAAAGGCACAGTTCGGCTTGGTTAAAAAAAAAAAAACCTGCAAAAAGAAAAGAAAATGTAATTTATTTTAAGGATATACTGAGTCGTATTAGGTATTTTCTTACCTGAGTGATAATGTTACTGCACAGTAATGCGAGTTGCTGAGATAATGGGACCCCAATTAGCTAGCTAGCTGAACTAGATAATGTTTTATCCGATAAGGAATGTATCGAATGAGCGATATCGGTAATGACTGATAAACATATATGTTCACTGTCAGTTAGCTAACACTATTCGGTAATTAGAATATAACACAGTGTTTACATGCAGGACGGTTTACTATCTAACTATCTAGCATGTCGCTGTAGTCTTAGTAAACACTGTGAAAACACTATTTGGTGTTTAAAATGTGGAATCGTGGAGGCATCCGCAGTTCAGCTCTGGAAAGAGCAAAGGCTCAGCTCTCAGGACAGAGAGTTACAAACAGCAGAACATTAGGGGATGACCAGAGAAGAGATGTGCTCAGTGTAAGTCAGCCTCATAACTCATCTGCTGCTGCTGTGGATGTTCTCACATGTATACCATTGTGTTACTGTGTGAAAATTTCACGGAATGGTAACCTAGTCTAAAAATATCACACACAATTAAAAACACACAAACCAGTGGTGAAAAAGTAAAGAAAACCGTTATTACGAAATATTTATACAAACGTATTTTCACATATCCTGGTGTATATATCAAAAGCCAAAGGAAACAAATTGTTCTTTCTTAGACAGATATTTGATTTTTCCATAAAATCTCTTCCAGTTCCAGTATTTATCACATTGTCCTTATAAGATGAAAGAGAGAAAGGCTTTCAGGAAACAAGGCATGCTGAGACAAAAAAACCACACAAAACAAAACAACAACTAGCACGACCGTGTGTGTCACTGCTTAACCAAAAACCTAAGAACATAAGAGCTGCTGCTGTAATCATAAAGACTGTCCTGTGCTCAGCCCAGGACTCTTGTTCACAATATACTCACACTGAACATTTTTTCAACACACTTTCAATACTTTTTCACTCTACAGTATACTGTTGTAGGAGAGGAATGGTTTATAATCCCACTATCCAGTGTCTGTCACTCAGAAGAGGATGGGTTTCCTTTCTGAGTCTGGGCCCTCTCAAGGTTTCATCCTCATGTGGTCTCAGGGACACTGTTGCCTATGGCTTTTTTAGTGAACTAAATCTAGATCTGGATATGTATAAAGCTGCTTTGTGACAATATTTGCTAAAAGCTCTGTTGAATTGAATTAAATGAATTGTATAATGCAATTTAACCTTTCTTGTGCTCTCAGGCCAGCTTTGGAAAAGCCCAGTCGCCTCTGCATGGCCTGAGTGATCTCTCCTCAGACGCTGAAAGTGAAAAGCAAGATTATCCTGCTCATCCTTCTAAAATAGTGCCACATATCACAGAGCCAGTAGAACAATTTGGCATGGGTGGAGGAACTAGATTTCTAAAGAAGTCTGCCAACAGGCCATCATCTGCTGACCCAAGCGAGGTCAAGTTCATCCCTCAGCGTGGCTCACAGAGTGTGGCACTAAGCAGACTCACGCTGATCGAAGACCGAATCAGAAATCGTGCAAACAACAAGCTTGGCATAGACACAGGTGCAGACCTCAAGTCTGGTCTCTCTGTCCAGTCCAGCAGTGAGCTGAGCGCAGCCGATGGGAGCTATTTCCTTAAAAAGAAAGCATCCACTCCTAAGGGTTGGAAGGAGTCGGAGAGGCCACATGCGGACAGATACATGGCCCCTGCACATTCAGTGTCTCGTATGCAAAAAGGTGCGAGCGTGGACAGCGATGAAGAAGACATGCGCAGACTCCTAGGAGAATCCTTCGAATCACCAGATGGAGTCAAAGGCATGAGACAAACAGAGACAAGTCCTCAGCAGACTGTTGAGGTAAAGTTACCTTTGCAGTGCATACTACACATACACTCGACACACAGATTGGAAAACGAACAAGCAATATATACTATATTGTCAAAAGTTTGTGGACACCTAACCAGTCACACTCATGTGCTTGTTGAACATCCCATTTCACATTTATTCTCCCCTTTGCTGTTATAGCAAGCTCCACTCTCCTGGGAAGACTTTCCACTAGATTTGTGGGGATTTGCTCATTCAGCATTTTGCCCATTAAGAGCATTAGTATCACTGGTCAAGGGCACTGATATCAGGGCGAGGAGGCCTGGGGTGCAGTCAGTGTTCCAGTTCATCCCAGTGAACCAAAATCTTAATGTTACAGCATACAAAGACATTTCAGAAAATTGTGTGCTCATCATATGGGTGTTATGGTCAGATGTCCACAAACTTTTGGCCATATAGTGTATTTCCAACCTTCAGCTGTCAGTTTCTGTGAGTCTGTGTCCACTGTAGCCTCAGATTCCTGTTCTTGCCTGACAGGAGTGGAACCCATCTGTCTCAAGGTTTGCCGTGTTATGCATTCTGAAATGTTTATCTGTTCATCACAGTTGTAAAGAGTGGTTATTTGACTGTATCCTTCCTATCAGCACAAACCAGTCTGGACCATTCTCTAC
>CM040985.1:14255430-14286148 GCA_022985145.1 Pangasius djambal
GGAGAGATCCTGCACAAGCCTGAGGATGAATCAGCGTGGTACGAGAGCGACTTTGAGAGCGAGATCCAGACCGAAGCTCAGAGTGTGGATGACATCTCCGAGCATCTCTCTGCTTCTGAGCCTCAGTCTCAGTCTCACTCAGCTAAATCAAACAGCGAAGATGATCACACACTCTCAGAAAAGCCGTCCAAATCCGCACACGTTCATTACAGTGGATCTGAGTCCAGTTTAAGCCACAGCAGAGGCTCTGACACTCCATCCTACTCCAGCGATGCCACACATTCTCACACCAATCCACAGAGTCCCAGTGGGAGACGGCTCAAGAAGGACGCCACAGTGCAGACGCAAGCAGAGGGACTCGCATATACGTGGTCTTCTGGTAGGTCTTGAGTTGTTCCTCGTAATTGAGTGTGCTACAGAAATAACTGCGATTTTCTGATCATTATTTTCACTTTTAATTTTCAGACAAGTAATAAAAGAGTTAATTATACAACTAAATTTAAAAAATGGAACGGCAGATCAGATGGACAAGAGAGTTCTCACTTAACTTACGCAGGCATTATAATTAGGTGACTAGAAGGCCAGATTATCAATCAAAAAAAAAATAAAAAAATGAATTATCCACAATTTTCCTCTTATCCCAAATGTAGCCAATCAGCCATTTATAGTATCAGCTTTAGGTACTGAAGCTAATAGACTAATGATGATAACAAGGCTAATGAGCATAAGTAATGGAAGCTTATAGGCTCAATTTTAGAGTTTCCCAGTAGTGGAACAATCCTATTAAATGTATTCATGGATTTATGGCAGAAGTGCAGTGCAGTCTCTAATTCCTAAGCAAGCTTCTAGACCTACTAAACAATAATTATATGAGTAAAGAATAAAACACCTGGGGGCATACTATAGGAAAATAATGTAATGCCCAAAGCAAAGCGGGGTTACTGTTAATTTTTTATTTTTTTGGCAATAACAGCACATCCCAAAGTATTTTGTTCCTCTTATATCACAGCAATTAGTCACTGATTACATTTTTTTTATATTAAAGATTAATCAATCATTCTTTATTTCCATTAATAGTTACACTGAATATTGTTGAATGTCCATGAGACAGTCTAGTTCCTGTTATCACTTAGGTTGCAGCAGCTATAACCTAGCACCAGCTTCTTGAAGTTAATAAGACATAATGCAGCTTACCAAGAACCCAGAAAGCACAAACTCCTCTGTCCTGAAGACATTCCCGTGGTGGAACACTTAGTGACTCTTACAAACCACTGACACTGGAGACTCCTTCCATAAATGCTAAATAAATGTCTCCTTACAGAAAATATCATCATATAAACCATTACATATTTTTCTTTGTGAAATAACAAGTTTTTAAAATCTGTTTATTATTAGGCTTAGATTATGTGGTGAGCTCGCCACAGTCCCTGTGAATGAGTTGTTACTATAGAAAAAGTGCCTTAATATAACAAATGTCAGAGCTGCTGTTATGGAAAATGAATCAATACCTTCTAACCAATCAAATTTGAGAATTCAGAAACGCTATATTCTGTGTGTATATAACCAGTGGATATATAAAAATGCGAGGATATGTGATTGTTTCCTGAGCAGACCAGGCTGCGCCGGGCCCGTCAGTAGGAATGTCCTACGTGGATCCAACTCCTGTGGCGAGTCACATGATCAGCGCTGAAGCTGTGGAAGGTAGGAGACCCCTAAAATCATCCTATCTTGTCATTTTCCATGATTCAGTTGCACAGCATTTCCCGTTACTCTGATTTTATTCGAGGTTCATACCAACCAGGCTAGTTTCAGCCAGGAAACTTTCAACCCCACAGTTTATTAACACACCGCTGTAGGCTGAACATCTGTGTGCTCTCTTGTGTCCTGCAGCGCTAACGGCGTACAGTCCTGCTGTGTTTGCTCTGAATGATATGCTGAGGCAGCAGCTCACACTGACCAGGAGCTTCGTCCAGTCCAGCAGATATTTACACCAAGCCATGCTGGAGTCCCTGGGGCCTGCCGACTACAGATACACCACACTGGAGGACACGAAGGAGGTAAAGATCTCTTAAGAAGGCGACTTTTTGTTGCATGATGAGGAGAAATTCACAAATAGTTTGTTCACTATTAGGTATTTAATGACTAATTTCATGCAGATGCAGTGCTTAGACATTTAATCCTTGCTGATCGTTTTCAAAATTAGTCATTAATCTAAACGGGGCCAATGACGTGATTATAGATATTGCCATAAATTAGGTCTCAGTATGTTTTCTTAGAGTATCCCATACTGTATATTGTCAGTTCTTATAACATTGACCAACACTGTAAGTACTGACAGTATTGCTAAGAATAGGCTTCAGTATTCAGATATTGAATGTTTTAGGGTCAACATTTCCTTTAAGTCCAAATGCACTACCGTATTACTGAGTCATGAAAAGTCTTTTATTGTGAAAATGAGGTAAGAAATATTTCTGCCATGTCACCCAGCCCTAAATCTAAATCTAATTCCATATGAGTGTGTGTTCCTAACCAGATCTTTCTCTCTTAAGTTTATCCGCTGTAACAGGCCTCCCAGGCTGACCATGGAGGATGCGCTAGAGGAGGTGATGCAGGAGATGAGGGACTATCACTATATTTGAAGTGCACATTTACAGAATTGTAGATGGAACAAGCTGCACAACGAGCAGCTCTCATTCACACACTCGGGGCTTCTGTGTAATGCAAAATGCATGTTATTTTTGTAATCTTTACTTCTGTGAGGCAAGTTTTCTATGGTGAAATTTCACCAGCTTTAAAAGCAATGGTTAAAGTACTTCCCCAACCCCAAAATTTAATCCATCGACCGATTCGAACCTACTTGTTAGCAACATTAGCCTTGTAGCTTGAGTGCAAAAGCAGCTCTATTTTTGTCGAGGAGAACTGTGTGGATTTAAAGGAAAAGTCCACCCTGAAACACATTAAATAGGTTTACACTGAATCTTTGATGTGTTTAGTCATTCTGGTGCTCATCTGTTTGGTTAATGGAGTATTTCATTATTCCTCTGAGAAGCTGTGTGCTGTACTGATGACACAGGGGAACATTGTAGATTTTCAGCGATATCAAAGATAAGGATTAACACTCAAATTTCGATGTTAGCTCCTCAAGAGAGTAGAGCAAGAGCTTCTTTTCTCAAAAGATCAGCATCATGTTAAAGAGAAATCCAACACAAACATGGCACTCCAAGTTCCAGAATGCAATGCAGCTAGACGCCGCGATTGCGCCGATGCAGGACGGTGGCCTACAACCAACTTGACTCAGCTATTTAGTGATATACAGGACGACCAATGAGGAGGTAAGAGCTGGACAGACTAAAGGACTAAAGTGCTGCTGCATTGCTCTCATTAGGTACAGATGAAGCAAGGGCTAAATCCCATCAGAGGATCGTTCAACTGCATTGTGTGTAATGTAGGAATCTAAAAAGATTGATATGCAACTTGATCATGGTGGACTTTTCCTTTAATTCTTGCCTGAACTATTTCTTCAAGTGTTGTACTTCTAGTAGGCAATTCAATTAGCAGTTCCAAGATTTAGAAAATTATCCGTATGTTTAAACATAAGCATGATGAAGCTTAGTGCCTTCAGCTAAATGTGAAAAGGAAGCTCAGTGTTGTTCATTAAACCCAATGCAAACTGGAGGCTACACACCTAATCAAGGGGAGACCTCACAAGCATTGTGTATGGTACTTGTATAACATTGTATACACTGAAATGTTAATTAAAATATTTTTACATGAATGACACTTGTGCTCAGTGCTATTGTAAATGAATCATTTGTAGTTGCCATTAACAGACAAACTGCATCAAGGCATGATTAAAACAGCTTTATTTACTTGTGCTGGGTATTAAATCTAAGCTAAATCCATTGGACTGCAATGACACTGATGTTCAAACTACAACATGAAATTTTGATTTGTTGCGATGAAAACAGCCAAAAGGCCAGATCAATCTTTTTCAAACAAAAGGGCAACATCAAAGAGAGTGACTTTTTCACATCTTAAAAAAGTGTTATGGAGAATCATTCTGTAGTTGAAGCTTCCTGCGTGTCCCGACTCACTGAAAATAAAGGAGAGAAAGTAAAATGAGCTTCTAAATAAAAACCACTTATATGAAGACATTTCTATTCATGAATCAAGCACAGTATTGTTACTATAGAAACACAGCAGCAAAGGTATCCACATTTACCAACACATCACATTAAAAAGTTAAAAATATTTATATTTAAAGACTTCTTTTTTAAACTTTCCAGTATATTTCTTGCTATTTTTGAAGGTCATTAACTGTATTTGGGACTCTGCGTTAGTGCAGAAGATAAGGCCAGGTCTGGAAACGAGTACCTGTAAACATTTGTCTAAATTAAACATTAAAACAGCACCAACAATGGCTATTTGTTATTTCATGTACGTGGTATGTGTTCATGGTGTTGCACGTTGCTGTTTGACGCTGTACATGTAGTCCAATCAGTAAAGTGTGCTGCTAAGCCCGCCCCCATTACTTCTTGCTGGTACCAATAAAACAGAGAACTGGACTCCTTGGTACTGGATCAGTGGGAAAATCGTGGTTCTAGTTCATGAGTCTTCTTGTGTGCTTTTCCTAGCAGGGTACAATTAAAGTCATCACCCTGCAACTGTGACCTCAACGTGGGTGATCTATAAAAGCTTCCTGCTACAGGACGATTCTCATCAACCCGAATGACCCAGGTGTGATGGTAGAACCACAGTTCCAACGTCTTCAATCAAGAAGACTTGATTACACTTTTCCTATGGGTACTAGAAATTACCCTAAAGTGAAGAATCCTGAACCGGTTCAACTCGGCTGTGTTCCGCAATGACTGGAATTTACTCCTGTTTTTATAATGGTGACTGCATTTCTGCATTCACTATAGCTAATTGGCATGAGTCCAACACCTTCGTGGGACAGACTCCCTGTGTTTGGTGATGGTGAGGAAGCAGTAGCACAGTTTTCTGGTGGCAAAAGTTCCAGTACTTTGTACAGGGGAACAAAGGGCCGTTAAAGAGATGAATTAGCGCAGACCTGATTTTAATACAAAATGATTTATACTCCACTAAATGTCTATCACAGGCTATTTTGTGGTTTGATAACTTACATAGTAAGACTTAACAAGGAACCCACAATGTGCAGCTGACAAGTGCAACTGAAAAAGGTCACTTCATTCCTGTGTGTAACTGTGTGTGTTGCTACCTTTCTCTCTAGCTTTCATCCGCGCAACAAAGTTGTAGCTTTTGTTTCTTCTATAGTTGACATATGGGTCATCCAGGGGAATTCCAACACCTTTGTACTGATCCCACTTGTCCCGCACGTCACCTCCTTTAATAGGATCCTGAATGCCCTGCTCTTTCGCTCCGAGCCCTCCAGAGCCACTCCATCCTGCATACAGAGAAAGACTTGTCTGTTGCTGAACTTCTCACAGGTAATCGTAGGTAAATAATTACAGTGCTGCTGTATGTGCTCTAGGGCATACAAACATCCAGTTCATGGAAGGCTATGTTAAAACCACAAAGCTCCACACAAACTGTCACTAGGCGACTTGCTGGAACACTCACCCATCTTCATGAGCATCTGATGGCCCTTGTTCTCCTCGCCCAGCCTCTGATCAGGCTGAGCCGGGGGTGCGGAGCCCAAGCCGGAGGTGGATCTGCGCGCACATACACACAAACAAAATTCTAGTCTCTGCATTGTCTCTTAAATGTGTCTGTGTGTGAGTGGGTGGTTGCAGTGGACACTTACGGTGGTGTGGGGCTGCGCGACTTTGCAGCTTGTCGTCGCCGGTCAGGTGAGCGCGATCTAGAGCGTGATCTGGAGCGAGAATGGCTTCTGGACCTTGACCTGGAACGGCTCCTACTTCTGAAACGTGGAAATGCAAAAACACACATGATACATTGTTATAATATACATTGTGCTGCAACATACAACGTGATGTCACGTAATACTAATACAACGGATATGAAAAGTCTCCACACCCCGGGTAAAATGGCAGGTTTTTGTGATGTAAAAAAATGAAACCAAGATAAATCATGTCAGAACTTATTCCACCCTCAGTGTGAAATTACAACATATAAAAATTAAGTGAAATGCGATCAGAATCATTTTAGGGAAAAATAGAAAAAATAAAAAAGTTACAATAACCTGGTTGCATATGTGTGCAAACCCTTTTATAACTGGGGATGTGGCTGTGTTCAGAATGAACCACATTCAAATTCAATTCAAAAATAGGATTTTCTTGACTTCTTGACTGACATTCTTGGTTTCATCGGACTCCTGAAACCATGGTCCGCAAAGAGCTTACAAAGCCTGAACAGTATCTCTCTTGTCGAAAGGTATCAATCAGGAGAGGGGTATAAAGAATTTCCAAAACATTAGATGTACCACGGAACACCATGAAGGCCATCATCAACAAGCTGAGAAAATGGGGCAACACAGTGACATTACCAACAACAGGACGTCCCTCCAAAATTTATAAAAGTCTAAGACAAAAAATTACCAGGGAGGCTGTCAAGAGACCAACGGCAACATTAAAGGAGCAGCAGGAATATCTGCAAGTACTGATTACTCTCTGCATGTGACAACAATCTCTCGTATTCTCCTGGGACATGTCTGGGCGCTGGGGTAGGGTGGCTAGTTGGAAGCATACATCCAAATCAACACAGGAATGGCTTAACCAAAAGAAGATCAATGTTTCTGAATGGCCTAGTCAGACCTGAATCCAACTAAAGATCTGTCTGACCTGAAGCGGGCTGTGCACAGGAGATGTCCTCACAATATGACAGATCTAGATTAATTTTTGCGAGAAAGAGTGGGAAAATATTGGCAAGTCAAGATGTGCCATGCTGATAGACTCTGACCCAAAAGGACTGAGTGTGTAATAAAATCAAAAGACGCTTCAAAAAAGTATTAGTTTAGGGTGTGCACACTTACGCAACTTGGTTAATGTAAGTTTTTTAATTTTTCCTTTTTTCTCTAAGGAAGTTTCTGATTGTTTTCCACTTTATTTGTACACTTTTCAATTTCACATTAAAGGTGGGAAAAGATCTGACCTGATTTATCCCAGTTTCATTCTTTTACTTCACAAAAACCTGCCATTTCAACAGGGGTGTGTAGACGTTCTATATCCACTGTAAACTTCTTTCTATCTTCATGAATATTGGTATGTGTTCATGCGTACCAATGGAAACTAACACAGCAGCAGTGCCCATGTGTGACGTGTAGACATAATGCAGTGGCATTACCTGGATCGGGATCTGGAGTATGAGCGCGATCGTGAACGGGATCTGGAAGACCTGGAGCGGGACGATTTGGAGGAGCGGGAGCTGGAGTGCGATGACGATCTGCCTCGACTACGGGAGCGGCTCCGTGAGCGACTGCCTCGTGTGCTGAGTCGTCACACACATGACTAGATTTTAGTCTTAGTTAAACTGATAATTTTAACATTAATTTAAAAAGTTCAGATTAACATGGCTGCATTAAAATAATAATAATAATAATAATAATAATAATAATAATAATGACATCGGAGAATGAATGAAAAAAAAAAAAGGCCTAAACCTATAAACATTAAGACATAAAAAACCCACAGTCCAAACCAATGATTTCAATATGGATGTGATAAACCAATGCTGGCCTAAAATGTTTAAGAAGCATAAACAGTATAAAAAGTATAAAAAACGCAGACAGGGCATCCTCACAACAAATTTTGGTAAGGCAGTTGTAGCTCAGTGGTTAAGATGGTGGACTTCTGACTGCGTTCAAATCCCTGTAATGCCAAGCTGCCACTGCTGGGCCCTTGAGCAAGGCCCTTAACCCACAACTGCTCAAATGTATAAATGACAAGGATGTAAGTTGCCCTGGATAAGCACGTCTGCCAAATGTCGGGAAATGAACTGAAATTTTTGCCAGCTTCTGCACTACTGACTCAGAAACGCTCACCAGCTCTGACATCAGTACTGTACAAAAATGGACAAAAACTTTTTTAAATTCGCAACAATATTTTTATTACCGTTCATCCAAAGAATCCGCTGAAGCACCAATGACACAATGCAACACTCGGGAGTCTAAAATCCTTATGGATGCTCACCTGTTGCGTTTCTCTTGTTCCTTTTTCCTCCTTGCTCTCATCTTGGCTCTGAAGAACTCATACAGGCCATTCTGCTCCCAGCCCTCACTGAAAATGACAAACAGCCAGAGTTTCAAACACTGTTTACAACAGCAGGAAAACCGATCTCCCATTTACCATGGTGTCAGGTGTATGGTATGCCAAGAACTGGAAAAACAGTGAACAGTGATGAGTGAGGAGGAATTGGTACTGAAATTTAGCTTTTCAGTTTTAAACAAGATAACCATCTCAGTTCTAAGCTTTGTGTAAAAGCATCTCGGATTTTACTGGCAGCAAAGGCTTTGAAAAATAAATTGTACTTCTAAAAGTAGTGTTAACAGAAATCTTTATTGGAAACTTTTTAGTAATATGTAAAGAGTGTGAAGTACTTTTACTGCGTGCATTCAGCTATGAAAAACTATTTTTCTATGGCAGAATCTCAAATCACATGCACTATAGTTTTTCATGCGAAGTCCATAAAGGTCCTATAGACTCTTTGTTTAGTAGTAGTGTGTTATATTAGGCTTAAAATTACAATTACAGTTTAATTTAAAAGCAGGACAGGAACCAAGAGAAACAGAAGTACAATTAAACAAACCTTTATTTAAAAAAACAAAAACAAAAGCAAAAAAAACACTAAGAGTGTGTGTGTGCGCGCGCGTGCGTGCGTGTGTGTGTGTGTGCGTGCGTGTGTGTGCGTATGAGAGAGGAGGAGTTCGAAAGAGGTGGTGACCTGTTCCTGGGTCTGTCATGGGAAGGTGGACTGTAAAAAGCCTCCACAGCAGCCAGCAGACGGTCACTAGGAGGCATGGGAGGAGGCAAGCGGATGTCTTTGGGGTCCAGAGCCTTGTAGTCATGATCTTCCAGCTAGGCGGAAAGAGAAAAAAAAAAATCACAGGTAAGATGCAAGAGAAGGACCAAAGAAAAAAGGAGACTGCACTGTATTACTTTCTACTACATTACTTTGATGGTTAGTTTCATAGATCTAGACCAGATCTGCACGCTTACTTTCACTAGAGGGGCCATGAGGCCTGCGGGAAGGTCGAAGTAGGGAACGTTGGGCACCAGACTGGGATCATCCTGGTTCACATGTGAGGGATTCGGCCGTCTCATGTGGTGTGACTGGCCATTAAAGCCGTGTGGTGGGGGCCCAAATTCTGGGTGCTGGTTACTACCCCACGGAGGATGTTCACCCATTCCTGGGGGTGGAATCCTCTGGTTTGGGGGGTGGTGGTGTGGTGGACCCATTTCTTTAATTAGAGGGAAAGAAAAATCATACCAGCATTATTATTATTTGAATACTTTAAATATTACATATTCGGTGCAGCTGCAGTAAGTATTTTCTCACCCCCAGGGAAGTCCCCCTGCGGGTAATCAAACCGATGTGGTGGGAACGGCGGCCGGTCAAAGTGATGCCGGGGTGGGAAGTCGTCCTGCATGAAGCGTGGAGGGAAGCGGTTGAAGTTGTGTGGAGGAGGAGGCTGGTTGAATGGAGGTGGCTGCTGGTGTGGGGGGAAGGGCCCACGGAAGTGGGGGGGACGCTGCATGCGGAAAGGCGGCTCTCTCTGGCTCCAGGGTGGCTGATCAGGCTGGTTGCTCCAAGGTGGCTGGTCAAACTGTCCACTCCATGAGGGTGGAGGCTCATTCTGGCTACTCCATGGGCCTCCTGGACCTCCTGGACCTCCTGGGCCTCCTGGACCTCCAGGGCCTCCTGGACCTCCAGGGCCACCATCTCGAGGGCTACTCCAGCTCGGCTCCCTCTCATTCCACATCCCCTCATGGCTGTTCCAGGGTGGGCATGGAGGAGGAGCTTGAGTGGGGTCAAACGGCGGCTGAGAAAGGGAACAGTGCGGTTAGCAGTGTGCGTGGAAGCTGACAGTGAAGCAATATACAAAAATAAGGACTTCTGTTAGATTTAAATTGAGTGAAATATTCAACAACTCATCTAAACTGATTAATATTTATGCCAAAAATAGCATTCAAAAATGAAAGTAAGGGTGGGCAATATGAAAAACACAATAAATCCAGAAACTTGTAGACATTTTTAGGATAAACACTGTGCATCACAATATTTCACTTTGCTGAGATTTTGCTATTGAAGTACTTATTAAAAAACATCACATTACACATTTTACAACTATTAGTCACCACAGCAATAATGCATTCAGACAGTGTGCTTTTTGTTAGAAGAAAGCCACTCACAGGTTGCTGAGGGTTCCAGGATGGCATTCCATGCTGGGGATCGAACCAGCCAGGCTTTGAGGAGGGAATATCAGAGGAGGCAGAAGGATTGGAGTCAGGTTGTCTTGTCTGAGAACCATCATAATCACCCGGAGGTGGTCCTGTCATTGGAGGTTTCACATCTGCTGACAAAATCACCAGTAAAAGGAGTTTTTTTTCTTTCCATTAATGCAAAACTAACTAAAAGCTATTTAGGCACTGCCCAAAAAAAGTTGGCAAAACTGACCTATCACTGGTATAAAAAAGAGACAGACTTCCATTACTACAATTTAGCAGATGTCCTTTTGCAAAGTGCCATCATGTAACACAGGAATTTTGTAAAATTTTCACTGCAATGCCTATTTTCTGACGCACCATAGCAGTATTTACCCACCAGGCTGTGCAGTCATAGAGGACTGGTTCCCTCCTTTACCCTCAGGCTCTGATGGTGCTAACTGGCCTACAGCAGCTGCTGCGGCTGCCACAGCGACACTCTGCTGCTGCTTCAGGTTGGCCACAAACTCCTCGTGCTGAGTCTTCAGCGCCTGGATCTGCTGCTGAAAGGCCAACTGCACCGGCTGCACAACAGCAGCATACTCCGTAATCAGAGATGCCTAAAGACATGGGACATTCATCTTACATTAACAAAAATGCTGTCAACTTCTAGAAACATGATTTACAATAAAACACAGACAAGTGGCTGCAGACTAGTCTTGTGTGATATAAAGAGGTAATTGTCCCTACATGTCCCTGTACACGACCATACCTGATGCAAAAAATATACATGTAATATACTGGAGCACTTGAGATTAACTTTCTTTCAGGAGGACACAACTGTCATTACTTTCATTTGGGATCAAATCCATAGCCAAAGCCCTTAGCATTATAAAGAAACAAAGGGCATGTGCACCGAGTGTCTGACCTTTACATCATTTCCGCAATTTCCATTTGTTATGATGCTGAGTAGTGTCTGCCACTTTGGAATTGTGGAGATCATGTGTCAAGAGTTTTCTAAAGGACTATATTTTCCCTCATTCACACTACACCATGAAAACAGCATTTTCAGATTTAGCTTATTCAAAAGATGTGCTTTTGGTGATCAGAAACACCAAAAGTGGAAAAATGGATATGAAAAGATATTAATGTGGACTGGGCCTTATTGTCAAACTGGATAAAGAACTAGCTATAATTATGTGGCAACCTGGGAAACCCCTTCACATCATAACATTCTGACATTTTCTACTATACATAGTTCTGAAATCTACAGAATTTCCCGAAATGAAATATGTTTCCCTTTCCCAAATGAGCAAACTGCATTTAAAGATTTCATTCTGACTGTGGTACAGGAGTATCACAAGACATTTATATGATTATAAACAGCCAGTATATGATTATAAACAGTATTGATTAGATTTATGTCCATTTTGCTACAGCATGCATCTTATACAACAACTTGATCAAAACATAACATTTACTGTGTGAGGAAATCACACTTAGCGTGCAAGGATTTAGACATCTTTGGGCAGACTGAAAGGCTTTAATCACTGCATTTGTTAAACTGCCTCCTCACACATTATCTTTTCAGAAAGATAGCCTAGGCAAGAATAAAAAGAAAATTTAAAAGAATTTTCCTCTGTGTTTTGGAGAATTATATTTATGGTTTCCTAGCCACACTGAAATCCAACAGGTTTTTCCCAGACCACCATACATGTAAGCTCTGATAAAGCTTGGTATGTTTCTGTAGATGAGTGTACCTGATACTGTCCCAAGCCCAGGGCCGGACTCTGGAGCTGCTGGATGGTGACCTCGTCGAAGTAACCGTTCTTTTCCCATAGCTGGAGCAACTGTGAACAGCAAAGATAGAGTATGTGAACATACGAAGTGCACCATGTAGTCCGGAAAACATGAAAAGTAATATAGAACACGCATCTTGAAGTAATTTGGTGGATATGGTCAGGTGACCTTTATAAAAGATGTTGATGCAAGGAACCACCAGTGGTTCCAGACTCTAATTATATTTATATCTCATAAGATACACACAACAGGGAGGAGTTAAATGAAAGTTTAGCATTTTGCTGTTATTCAGTGCATTTTCTGAATAATAAGGCACTATATTATGACATGTAAATACAGGTGGAAACACACTCTGCATCATACCCGTGTGATTTTCTGCTGCTTGTCTTCCTCCACTGCCAGGAAGCTGGTGCAGTAGATGGGCACCACAACCTTCTGCAGGGCAGCCAGAAGATCCCTCTGGTTCTTCCTCTGACTGCAAGACCACAACAGCACAAATTAGCATACTCAGCACACCAAACACACTGCAAAAGCTTGCACTAAAGAGGATGCTATGGGATAAATGCAAGATAAAAATGAAAATGATAACGTCCAATATGAAGTTGCACTGTTATAATCATCACCCTAACACGATGCAGTGGTAGTTGTTATTTTTAAACATGCCGTTATGATATAGATGCTCTTACCAGTGATGCAGGACGTCGTTTATGAGATAGATGAGGTGTAGGCGGAGCTCGAAGTGCGCTGTATCTGCTGTGATGCGGTTGCGGAGGTGTGCAGTCATCAGTTCACAATGTTGTGGGGACTTGGCGTTGTTGAACATCCAGTTCTTTCCAGCCTGGATAGAGAAATAATAAATATCTTATTATACAACAGTTAGATGCAGTCCACGAATTTGATTGGGCGAGCAGCGTTCCAATAGTGCTTGTATTTACTATAACTGGGACATTTCACTGTTTGTACCTCTCTGCTCATCTGTGTTTTGCCACATCAGATTCCACTTCCTGGGTTCGAAGTGGTTTATACAGTAGTGTTAGTGACATCATCAGTGGACATGGCAAACAATACTTTTCAGGAATATAACTTCTGACTTAAAATATGAAAGCTCATCAGATGAAGATGAAAAGTAAGAAGGGACGCCAATTTCACTGGAAGCACGTTTAACAGGATTGTACAGATCAGTGTGAGCTAGCCAATTAGGCGATGTGCTTTCAGTGAGTGTGGCCTCTTCAGGATCTATTTCTGCTAGCAAAACAAAAATAAACAGAACTTTTGGTAATATTGTGTCTGAAATGCCACTTACTCAATATTAATTTCTTGTTTATAGATCTGTTATATAAAAGCAATATCGCACTCGCAATCTGTTATACTCAATATCGGCATATTCTGTATAAGTGCACTCTTAACTGTCTGTCTACATTTGATTAAAAACAAAAATGATAAAAGGTTTAATTATAAAGGTTGGACGTTTAAAAAGGACTTGATGTCATTTGGCACTTACGGAAATGGCATCCTTGGTGCATGTGTCGATGATTGGCTGAAGCAGGCTGTCAAACTCGGCCATGTCCTGCTGCGTTTCCACCAACAGTTTCTGCATCTGCTGCTCCATGGCAAGCACGATGGCTGCGTTGACCTGCTCCTGGAGAAACAGAAAACTACAACCTGTTAGAAGCACAGAGGCAGATCCCTGTGTATTGCATCTATATGCAGAGCATTGTCTTTTCCAGAACTTCAATATTATGGCCTAATTTCAAGATGACATTCATGATTTTAGATCACGGATAAGAAATGTAAAATCAAGCTAAACACCTACAAGAAAACATCACTACAGATGTAGGTAAATAAATATAAAAAAATATGCACAATCACACGTAATTTACTGAGGTGAACCGAACTGTGATGTCAGTCACGACGTAGCAGGCGAGTTTCTGTGCCTGTCAGTCGCAGTAAAGGACACTGGGTCTCTGAGCCTGTCAGTCGCAGTAAAGGACACTGGGTCTCTGAGCCTGTCAGTCGCAGTAAAGGACACTGGGTCTCTGAGCCTGTCAGTCGCAGTGAAGGACACTGGGTCTCTGAGCCTGTCAGTCGCAGTAAAGGACACTGGGTCTCTGAGCCTGTCAGTCTCAGTAAAGTAGGTGGGTCTCTTTGCCTGTCAAAATGACGTGAAGAAGAGTTACCTGTCGGAGGCTGTGCAGGTGCTGCTCCTGCTGCTGTAGGTTCCACTGACTCTGCTGAATGAGCTCCTCCACTGAAGGAGTGCTGGGGGGGATAGGAGGAGGAGGAAGCATCGTCATCGGGGGTGGAACATCAGGAGCTTCTTTACCCGGTGGCTTACAAAGCACTGCAATTCAAAACATGCTCAATGATTATAATAATCAATAAAAAATTTCCAAAAGTCTGAAGATCACTGTCAGAAAAGCTAAAAGTAAAACTGAATACAAAGGCTCTCTTAAAAAGATAAAGGAAGACATCCAAAATTATGAACTAGGAAACACGCTGGAAGAAGGAAAATGACTTTGTTGAATGTACATTGTCAAGCAAAGCCATTCAGTCGGGATATCATCATGCATTCATATTCAGACATGCTGCCTTGTTTTCACCATGTAAAAATTGCCCATGAAAAAAAAAACAGAAAAAAAATAAAATAAAAAACTGTACAGGGAAAAAACTCAGCTGTGGATAACATGGGGCTCTAAGTCATACTATTCAACTGAACTATAGAAAAGTAAATGACGTAAGTAGCAAAAAAAGAGTAAAATTAATGCTGACTGTTTAGTCAGTTTCGTGTCCAAATGAAAATGAATTTTAGAAACAGGACAACAGATCAACAGATCAGCCCTTTCTATAACCTTGGACAAAACATAAGACAAAATGTCTGATAAAGCTCAGTACAAAAGGAAAGTGTCAGAAGCATCAAGCATTGATGATGCAAAACACCAAATTGCTTCAAATCACCAATCTAGTAAATACCTTCCATTTTATATTCATCATCATGAGTGGTGGGATCTATGAGGAGAGAATAGGGTCACACATGTGTACTTGCA
The DNA here is from genome assembly GCA_022985145.1 of Pangasius djambal. NCBI lineage: Eukaryota > Metazoa > Chordata > Actinopteri > Siluriformes > Pangasiidae > Pangasius > Pangasius djambal. The sequence continues at coordinate 14,270,636 of CM040985.1, forward strand.
CAACTTTAATACCAAAGCTACACTGGTAAAAAAATGAGCATCAAATGAACACACCCGGGGTCTCATTTATCAACCGTGCTTACACGTAGTTTTGTGTGTAAACCATGCATACGCACGTTTCTATGCATAAAATCTGATTTCTCAAGTTTTGCTTGAGCATGAGGATGTGCATATATTTCCACACACACCTGACCTGGCATATGACCAGCAGGTAAACTGATTATGAGGAGCTTCCATTCCACCTACTGTCGATCATATCCGCATAACTGAGAAAGAAATTACTGATTTCGGTGCTCACTTGGTGAGCAGACAGGAGACAGACCAAGTTTAAAGTAAAATCATGTAAAAGGCACATCTAAAGATTTTTTGGGATGATGCCTTGTTTGAAGATTTGGCTCATGCAGCTTTGCAGAGGGAAGAAAGGGTTTTTAGGCTGAGAATGAGGTCTATGCTGAGAGTAGATCATCAGTCGATTTCCTCTGCCTAGTGCAATTTTAGTTTATCTAATTCTACGGCTTTTAGCCACAGTCACATTTCAGAGAGAAATTGGAGACCAACTATGAGTCGAATAATGCCATGTCTTACCCTCATTCATATCACTCACGCTACATTACATTTCCAAAACCAGCAACGGAAAAGACAGCAAACACGGCGAATTTACACACCATGTTTCTAAATGTCCTTTAAACAATAGAATGCACGTGAAATCTTTACTAGATGGTATTTATTTATTAGACAAACAGCTCATAAAAGTGCTAAATAATCTTTTTATTTATTTATTTATTTTTGGCAGACCTTTAATATGCACCATGTCATCTGCTACAAGCAGTGCCACGAGCCAATTACTGGGCTTTTTAAAGGAAAGTTGTTTCCCATATATGGTGATTTGGGGGCATAGCGATATGCAAATGAGAGTGGCAGTACTGGCATCACTTATGCACAAATTTAGACCTTGCTCTATGCATGCTTTGATAAGTGAGACTCCAGGTCAGTTTGGTTTCTACTGAGCCTTACTACAGCAAAAAAAGGAGACTACTTCAGTATACTTACGCTGCTGCTGCTCAATGGCAAGCTTGTACTTGTAGTAGCCAAAATATTCCCCACCGAAGAGAAAGGAGAATTTTGGATTATCCTTCTGTTTCTCCATGGTCATCTTTTCGAACTCGGGTCCATTGCGGGCCACGAACTGGGCCAGTTTGTCGATGACATTGCGAAGCTCTTGGTCTGTGAGGATGCAAAGTAAGCAAGCACAAAATGAAATAAATCAGTGACTTTGTGTAAAATATAAGACAGTCACAAGCATAACCAGAGGTCATTAATTTTTTTTTTTTTATTATTTAGTTACAGTGGCAGAAATCATTACTCAATATTATCAAAGTTTAATATTGTGTTCCCATTGTTACGCCATGCAAAATGGATATAATCTACACCTCAATGAATTAAAAAAAAAAAAAAAAATGCAGCCTACAAATAATGTCAACTTGGGCCTAATATGTTCTGTCAGTGGAAAGTTCAAAAGTACAAAGATCTACGGCTCTAATAAATAGACAAATTATTACTGCATACTTTTAAAGCAGCCAAGAAATGGTTCAAGAGCCGTGCTTTGATTCACCAAGCTGACGTATGTCCTTTTGAAATAGGAAGTCAGAGTGCCAGTGTGCTGAAGCGTTCGAGATGCACCACGTCCCTGCTGAATCTATACACACTTGACAGTATCTTAGCGAACTAGTTAAATATAGAGAAAAGTTTAATTTAAGTTAAATGCAGAGAAAATCCTTTTTATTCAGCTGTTGAAAGTTTCTTGCTACCACCTTCACCCACGCCTATCCACTTTAACCAGGACGATATCCAAAATGACGTGCGTTTTCGGATTTATGCTGTATATTTTTAAACTGAGGACGACTGTCAGCAGTGCTGATGGTTATGGAAAGCCGCAGGGTCGTCACCGGGAACCATCTTACACTGTGAGTGTGCAGCTTAGAGCTAATGGGTTAGGGTTATTTAAATATGGCACTACTTTATTAAACGTTATTTCTCACCGATTAAAACGCCCTGACTGTGTATAAATACAGAATCACAGTCTCGATCAGTCTGGGGTAGCAACATTCCAGCATTAAACATTCCCAAGTTGGTAAACCCCACCCTCTTCCAAATGAATGAATCAACACCCATTTATTCTCAGCCTAGTAATGGCTGGAAAAGGGAATAGTGTGCACAGCCAAAAGCGCACCAAAGAACCGTGTTCGCTGGTAACAAGCTGCCACTGTAGAGCAAGACCGGCCCCCATGGGTGGGACATACACATTCTAGAGAGCATTTAATTGGATGAACACATGATTAGTACAGGTTGAGTCATCAAAAAAATTTAATCGTGTTCCCAGAAGTGACAGACTATAATATTAAAACATAAAAAATATTCCTGGTTACAGTATTTTTGTATTTTATTTCTAGATATAATATTGTATTGCTTTCCAGAACACTAAGAGGTACAAAAGCTCTGAAACACCAGGTCTGAGTTCAGATGCTTTTTAAATAATGGACAAGACTCTGCACTGAGGGACTTTCACAGTTAAAGGGGTCCCTGGTTACAAAAAGTTTGAGAACCCACGGTCTAAATGAACACCGACTCTCAGGAATACGGTGTACTGTTCCTCTGCTCCAATTCACACGTTTAGATTTATGAATATTCCACGCTGCTCTTTTTAATATAGTAACAACAACAGCTGATGGTCGACAAGCGCGCGCTTGCTTTTAACATGACTACTAATGTATTGGCTAAGCTAATGCTAACCATTATAAAAGCGCAGTGTCCATTCAAATCACTGAAACTGCTCTGAACACATTTTATTCGTGTGGCTCTTACTGCTACGTCTTTATAGCTTTTACTGTTTGTAATGTAATTAGGGAATGTGTTGTATAAACATCTTGTAACTATAATAACTATCATTGTTATTATTACGCAGCGCGAGCTACAGACTGACTTAGCTAAGTGGCTAACGTAGTAACGCAGCTAACAGTTAGCTAATTTCGTTTAGCTGTTTTAGCGGTTACCTTCTGGAGGCGTGGAAATATCCATAATGTTCAGAGCCAGCCGTTGTACGGCGTAACTACTGTTCTGTAATAATTACTTATAAGAAAAAAAAATATGCTCTTTGTGAGAGCTGGCTAAGACATTTATTTTTTTTGCATGAATTAGACCCGAATCTACCGGAAGCAGAAACATCTACTTCCTTTAGCGCTCATTCTTCTTCTTCGTCGATTCTAAAAGAAAACATAATTATGCTGCATATCGCCAACTAGCGCACAGCGGTGCAAGTTACACTTGTCTTCTCTTCTCTTCTCTTCTCTTCTCTTCTCTTCTCTTCTCTTACATATTACAAACAGGAACAAATTATGAAAAATGTTTAAACAAATTAAAATAAATTCCACAAAGCTTTCAAGTTCTTACATTTCATTCATTCATCTTCAGTAATCACTTTATCTCATGTTTGCGGTGAATTCAGAGTCTATCCCTAGATGGTGAGAATACACTCTGGTCTTTTCTTCCTTTTTTGATTATTATATTACATTTTGGTTAAAAGCAAGACTTTAAAGTCAGGACAACAATTTGTTTAATTCTATACAATAATTTTTGACCCATCTCTTGAAGGGTGCCAATAATTCTGGAGTTGACTGTATAATATGTAAATAGAGTTAGGGTTAGGGTTTTAGTTAAAATATTTGTATATTATGTAGGTTTCAAATAAGCATAATTTGCTCATGATCATATTACCATTAAATAAAACTTAATTTGTATTGCCTCTTGACAATGTAGGCCCGGTTTCCTGGCTCATTTTAATTTAATGTCGCTTCATCTGCTTTTCTTCACTCATCCAGAAGAAAAGAGGACTCATAAAACTGGCGCCAGTCCCCAAATCCACAGCCTCTTCCCCCCTGTCCTGCCTGACCTCCAATTATGTCATGCTCTACTGAAAAACTCCCTCAATCAAACCCAATTAATTCCGCTCTTTCGCCTTATTATCCAACCTGGGCCCCTGAGAGCCAGGCCAAATAATAGATTCATAGACAACATCATTAATTAGTCGTTAGAGCTTTAATTGTTCTTAATGAATACAAGCTGGGATTCATGATTCACACTGTAAACACTCCCTTTTGTTAAACTGTGAGCAGGAGTTTCCGTTTAGCTACACCATGATAACTTTTGGTGAAATATGTGATAAAATATCAAAAAAATATGTTATGTGGTTAAAAATAAATAAAATAAATAAATAAATAATAGCTTTTTTTAGCCCACAACTTGAGTTTGTGAGAAGTTTTTAAACTTGCATAGCTGTCAAAATAATCATATTATTGCTTAAAAAAAAATTCTGATAAATATTTAGAAAATATTTTAATTGCAAGTCAAAATGCTTTTACAAGGCAGCTGCTGCTTCCTGATTGCCCAGCAGTAAAAGACTGGACAAATGTGGTCCTATTTAATAGAGAAAATATCAGTTGGTCAAAACTGATGATATGGGAAAATAAAACAAAGAAATGAATGAATGAATGAATGAATAACAGGGTGTCATTTTTAAATGGATCTAATGTACAGAATTTCACTGATGGAGTGGATATGATAAACGGCTTTCTGTCACTATAATTAAATGATATAATATAAAACATGATTAGACTTCAACTTTTACACAGTGGACTAAAAAAAGAAGGAAAGAAAACCAAGGAAACAACAGAGTTTCAACCTGTTGATAGACGGGCTGTTTTTTTTCCCATGCTCTTTTTGTGCCAGTGCAGCTGAACGCATGCCTGCCCTCGTGCCAGTGCGTCTAGTGGACAGTGGCTATGGGGTCCTGGCCTCGTTCCTAATCCTCACAGTGAACTTATCCTGGCCTGCAGAAAAGGGCACTAATTGGGGGATTTTCTTCATCATTAAGCCAGATAGGCACCTTCGCCTCCCTCCGAATCCATTAATACTTCCTCACTTTGCTGTGGAATACTTCACCCGCGGCACAGGAATATTAGTTTATGCTGACTGGGTTGGTTACGCTCTCGTTCAGTCTTGGCACAACTGAGAAACACCTTGAGGATCTAGGAATCAATGCACTATAACCTAACTGTTAGGCAAAACAACACTGTACTTCAGCAAACAATAGCTACAAAGGACTGATTTTATTTATTATCAAATATTATCAATTACAGCTGTGCTAAATCGCATACTTATTATTCTATTCTAGATTAATTTTGAGATTACTACAAAGCACTTTATCCTGGTTAGGGTTGTGTTTGATCCGAAGTTCATCCCGGAAACACTGGGTGCATGGCAGGAATACACCTTGGCTTGGACTTCAATCCATTGCACACACACACCTTTCTCACTCTTTCGGCAATTTAGAGTAACCAATCCACCTACCATCATTTTCTTGGGAGGTGGGAGGAAACTGGAGAACCCAGAGGAAACCAACGCAGACTTAAGAATCACATGTGAGACTCCATACAGACAGGAACATGTGCTCAGGATCGAGCCGGAGACCTGGAGCTGTGAGGTGGCTGCTTCATGGCTGCTTCATGCAAAAATGTAGTATGGTAAAAGGAGTACTTGCTAAACAAATGAAGTATAAAAGCAATGGACACCTTTTGCACTGTTCTATTTTAGTGTAAGGCTGTAATGTAACAAGAATAATGTAATAATGTAATGTAATGTAATGTAACCTGAATACTTTGTTATAGAACTACTTTCTGGTTAAGCTCAGGCCACATTGAACATGACCCTGACTAATTTCAAGCACTGAACACAACCCAGCACTGTTTGTAACATAATTATGTTCGAGTAAGTGTTATTTTTTGATTTTTAACCTCTCATGTACAAGTGCAGTTAGCACAGTATGTTGTATGTTCTGATCTTTGATATTACTACATATACTTTTAATATTACATTCTCTAGAAAGACTAATATAAGTGTTTTAATTGACTGAAAGCAGAAGTGATGTGAATGGGTAATAGATACAGATATAGATATAGGAGTGTATTAGTCAAAACAAATTAGTCAATCAATAAAAGATGACAACAACCCCAGGTTCATACAGAAGCTTCAAAATGAAATTTTATATTTTCTTCTGGGACTTTTTGAGAAGGGATGGGAATCTGTAGGTACCTCACGATTTCAATTACATTTCCATTCAGTGTGCCATGATGCCAGAATTTATGCTCCAGGAATATTTTTTGAAAATTCTTTTTCAGCACTTTCAGTGTGTGTAATATTGTTTCGTATTATTGACCAAAACAAATTATGCATAAACCTACGTAGAAGTCATGTTATGACATTTTGTGCATTTATGCAGCACCTTTCAAATGACAGTCATGATGCATCTAAGCACCGATATAAAAAAATAAAAAAATAAATTTAATAAATTTTGCACCAAATTCCCCAGATGTTTTTGGGACCCAGATGGTGGTGGTGAGACATCACTGTGGTGTCCCATCTGTCTGCATCCACCACACACATGGTAAGTGTGGCTACAACAGGACCAGAGAGAGCAGAACATGTGCTAAAGCAGCAATGCCCAGGGGAACGAGGGTGCACTGGAGCCCCAGCACACCCACCCGGCGAGACCTGATTGATTGGAGCTTCATCTTCCTAACGGGCTGGAAGCCTGCCACCAGCCAGGAGACAGAGAGGTGGGGGGCCTGAAGGGGAGAAAGCAAAAAAAAAAAAAAAGAGAAAGGAAGAAGAGGAAGAAGAGAAAAAGGGAAAGATGAAAGATATTAGAGCAAAAGATAAAAAAAGGAGAAAGGAGGATATGGATGTATAAGAGAGCAAATATGAGGTCTAACTGTTATAAATATAAATATTTGTTTATTCCATTAATAAAATTCAGTTCCTAATCAGAGAAAACTTTAAACTGTGTACACACATATATGCTAATTAAGGGCAACTTTCGGGAAAGTATGTAAAACAATATAAGAACAGAAATGTTGCATTACCAGAAATCTACTGCATTTTTAAATATGTAAATTTTGGCTGACACATGAGGACAGCTTGTCCCAGGCATAACGATCATTACGTAGTAAGTGAAGTGAAGTGAAGTGACTTGTGGCCAAGTGTGGTGACCCATACTCGGAATTTGTGCTCTGCATTTAACCCATCCAAGTGCACACACACTTAAGTGTACACACACCCACCCGTGAACACACACCCAGAGCAGTGGGCAGCCTTTTTTGCTGCGGCGCCCGGGGAGCAGTTGGGGGATCGGTGCCTTGCTCAAGGGTCTCACCTCAGTCGTGGTATTGAAGGTGGCAGAGAGCTCTGGTCATTCACTCCCCCCACCTACAATCCCTGCCGGACCCACAACTCGAACCCCTTCAGGTTCACCTTCAGGTTCCCCTTCGGGTTACAAGTCCAACTCTCGAACCATTAGGCCACGACTGCCCCAGTCATTACATGAACGTGCTTAATGAATCTTATGGGTTTTCTTTGTGAGAGTCATAAGCATTCATCATAGCTTTGGAATCTGAATGAGTGAGAGGTTAACAAAAGGAAAAAGATCATGTTTGAAAATACTTTTAAAGCCAGCATGCTGCAGATTTTCATGTTGTGCAGTAATACAGTTTGGTGCTGTTGCTGACCTCTCAAAACGTTCCCTCAACAACAACAAAAAAATGCTGTTACATGAAATACATTTCGGTGCCATGACGAAAGCTCTATTATTTGCTGGGTGACTGTTTAGTTTCTTTTTGTGTCAAAACAAAGAAGATGGGATTGGATTGTGTAAGCTGAACAGCTCTCTGCACGTAACGATCATTACTGAGGGAGTGACCTGCCAACAGGTCTTCTCCTTTAATGAGCACTGAGGCGCACTGGCCTCTTTCTTTCCGAGTCGCCGTGTCTCTGCTCTGCTCGTTATGCCTGGGACAAGCTGTCCTCATATGTCCTCACATGCTGTGCTCATGGACAATAAAAACCTGATTTGACCAATGGTGTGGACAGTTCTATGTGCTTTGTGTGCTGCTCCGAAGCCATTGAAGGACACCCGTCAGTTTTGGGAATTAAGAATGAATCAACTATAAGTAAGTTAAGTGGGTGTTAAGTGGCGCTGAAGTCATATGGTAAACCAGGACACTTTGAAAATGAGACCTCACCTTAAAATCACTAGAATCACTTACTCCTTTCCACACACTGCAGCCTGCAGATCATTCCTTTCTGTGTAAGTGATTTGTTTCATTTCATTTCTATATTTAAGCATAAATATAGGCTTTAGGTTACTGGTTTAACTGCAGTAGCAATTTGTAAATATAGGCCTAGCCTAAACCATAAGTATATAATTTTGTTCAAAATATTATCATTTTCATAATTTTCCTTACATTTTTGACCAGATCTACATTATATGCATCCCACTATAAAAAAAAAAAAACAACAAACATCTGCCAGCCAATCACAAAGAGTATTTTCGGTAGCCATAGAAGCAGGCAAGACATTTAAAATGCTCACTTTTTTATCACAATATTAGCGTTTCTGAAGTATAATTGCTGTGAAAAGAGAATTATTCTATTATACTAAAATTAAACACTGGCTGTTTATAAACTGTCTATCTATTGATCTAAACCCTTTTTTTATTTATAAAATGTGCACTCGATCAGTGTTATAGAAGTATGAATGATACCTCTGATATACTCAGAAAAGTGTGATTTATTGCAGAAAAACAACATGTTGCTTTTAATTGATAGCTCAACAGTGACATAGCGGCTGTGCTAGCAAGGCATTCTTTTGACTTGTTTTGATCAGTTTTCGGTTTTTGGGACATTACTGCGCTCAGCATCCTGATTTTTCTGGATGACAGTGAAAAACTGGCCTACAAGCTGGTAACACGTCTTATTTCAGTTTTCTTGTTTTGACTAAAACTGATCAGGTAACACATTTGGCTGATTTGAATGTTTGTTGAGTGGTTTAGAGATCTACCTTCACAGAAGAGAAGGAAATAAGAAATTCATTGGGCTGCTCTTCAAGGACAGAATTAAGTCTATTACAAAAGGAAATAAAATGACAATATACCCAGTTTCATTATAAATTCCATCCATATGGAGAACTTTTTCTTTTTGCCAAAAGGTGTAGTTCAAGAAGCCATCTTAGGGCAGACGAAAATATAAATAAACATAGTATCCAGCTTATTATCATAAGATTCTTCACCTGACTTAACAGCCTAGGTTAACGGAGGACACAGCAGCCGATTTAAAGCCCACAATGCTGCTTGGGTCGGCTTCCAGAAAATTAAACACAGGATAGGCTCATCATAAAAATCGCTCTCTTATGTGTCTTATACAGTCCGAATTCCACAAATCTTTAGGTTGCATCAGTTCATTGATGAGTTTATTGAGCTCGTTGTTGTCAGGTTTTTATCAATTTACTCCCTCCATCCTCAGTTTTATCCATTAATTTCATACACTGTTCTAATGCAGCAAAACAGAACACCTTGCCGGTTTTTGGCTCAGCCCTGTCACATGGGGTGCCATGTTTTGTCCATGGATTGAATATGTTCCTTGGCTTTCATCCTCAGTGCAGCAATGCTGAAGCTGCGCTGGTCAACTTCCTCCAGGGGGAATTTATCAGTAAACACCGGAGGGCACTGATACGGCGGGGGTGCCATGGACTGCACACTTTGGTTCATGACCTGAGGGGAGTTCAGGAAGCCGTGGCTCTGATATCCGGCCTGCAGGCCCTGTGCAGGCCCCATGAAGTCTGGAATAGCATGCATTGGTGTAGTGTTGGTCAGGGGAGACCCTAGCCAGGGGTCCAGGGGCAAAGAGTTACTCAGGGGGCTCGTGCTGGTGTGCATGGGCGGTCGGCTGAAGGAGAGCATGGACGAGTCATGAAGCTTTACGGCACTTGCGTCCATCTTCTCCTGACGCCTCCATTTGGCACGGCGGTTCTGGAACCACACCTGGATTAAAATATGGACTTTAGAAACTTACATAGCAGTACCCCATGCTAAGCAGGTCTTCTCCTGGACTCTACATGATGCATCACTGTTTGGCTGCCTCATTGTTTGCCTCTTGGTGTAACAGTGTCTTGTTTTATTTAATAACTAAAATGGATCCAGCCGGTGTTATATACGTACCTGTACTCGGACCTCAGGGAGGTTGACCTTCATGGCAAGCTCCTCACGGCTGTACACGTCAGGGTAGTGGGACTTCTCAAAGGCGCGCTCCAGCTCATGGAGTTGGTATGTGGTGAAGGTGGTGCGGTTTCGCCGGTGCTTCTTCTTCGGTTGCTCCTCATCTGTCTGCTCTGGAGATTTCCCATCGCTCTCACCCGATTTCCAAACCTCTCTTTGCTCAGACTCACATGTGTCAGAAAACGTTTCGGGTACTATAGAGTCCACAACAACAAACACACATACAACATGAGGAAGACATTTGATGCTCTTATTACACTTTAATAAAAGGTCCAAAGGTAATACCTGCAACATTTGCTATGTATATCTATCTATCTATCTATCTATATACATACATATATATATATATATATATATATATATATATATATGTGTGTGTGTGTGTGTGTGTGTGTGTGTGTGTGCGTGTTAGGTATATATTGTGTAATAGCACATAATAATAATAATACATACAACATAAAGGTTTTTTTATGAATAAGTTTACCCATACATGAACAAAACATATGCATCCATAGTTTTTATTTAATTCTTAGAGTCCATCTGGTCTTGGCATTGCACAAATGTGTCCTTAAAACCACAGCCATTTGGCTTGTTCTAAGAGTTCCTCACCTTCTAATCTAAGTAGTAACAGATGTAGCCTGCTAATCCCAGTAAGATAAAGATAAGGAGAAGGATACCTGTCTGTAAGAATTGCTTTAATTTGCCATCTGCTACTCAAACGAACCCAAAATAAATAACATGCATGCATTTGTGTTGACTAAAAGAGAGCTCTTAGCATTTTTATCAAAAGATGGACAGGGAAGTCATTTATTCTTGAGGAAATGGATACATATGTTCAATATGTTCATTTCACTACAGGTGTATGAGGGGTTGAAGTTAATATGGATTTGGTAAAAAAAAACAACAAAAAAAAAACACTTGTGGAGTCAAATATTGAGTTGATCAAAATGAATTGAATTAAGAAACGATGGATAGTTATTTTGATTTGATATATTATAAAATTATTTGATTAAAACAAGTAATTTATATACAGTATAGCAAGGTGCATGTGTCATGTAACAATAAGGTATATATGTATAATGGTAAACAAATATTGCATAACAGTATATAATATATACACCGATCAGCCATAACATTAAAAACCACCTGCCTAATACTGTGTAGTTCCCCCTTCTGCTGCCAAAACAGCTCTGACCCGTCGAGGCATGGACTCCACAAGACCTCTGAAGGTGTTCTGTAGTATCTGGCACCAAGATGTTGGCAGCAGATCCTTTAGGTCCTGTAAGTTGCGAGGTGGGGCTTCCACTGATCAGACTTGTTTGTCCTGCACACCCCACAGATACTCAATCAGACTGAGATCTGGGGAATTTGGAGGCCAAGTCAACACCTTGAACTCTTTGTCATGTTCCTCAAACCATTCCTGAACAATTTTTGCAGTGTGACACAGCGCATTATCCTGCTGAAAGAGGCCACTGCCATTAGGGAATACCGTTACCATGAAGGGGTGTACCTGGTCTGCAACAATCTACATGAATGCTAGGACCCAAGGTTTCCCAGCAGAACACTGCACAGAGCATCACACTGCCTCCACCGGCTTGTCTTCTTCCCATAGTGCATCCTGGTGCCATCTCTTCCCCAGGTAAGCGACAGACACACACCCAGCCGTCCACATGATGTAAAAGAAAACGTGATTCATCAGACCAGGCCACCTACTTCCATTGCTCCATGGTCCAGTTCTGATGCTAACGTGCGTTTTGTAGGCACTTTCGGTGGTGGACAGGGGTCAGCATGGGCACTCTGACCGTTCTGCGGCTACGCAGCCCCATACGCAGCAAGCTGTGATGCACTGTGCGTTCAGATACCTTTCTATCATAGCCAGCATTAACTTTTACAGCAATTTGTGCTATAGTAGCTTTTCTGTGGGATCGGACCAGGCGAGCTAGCCTCCGCTCCCCACACGCATCAGTGAGCCTTGGGCGTCCATGACCTTGTCGCCAGTTCACCGGTTGTCCTTCCTTGGACCACTTTCGGTAGGTTCTAACCACTGCATACCGGGAACACCCCACAAGACCTGCCATTTTGGAGATGCTCTGACCCAGTCGTCTGGCCATCACAATTTGGCCCTTGTCAAAGTCGCTCAGATCCTGATGCTTACCCATTTTTCCTGCTTCCAACACATCAACTTCGAGAACTGACTGTTCACTTGCTGCCTAATATATCCCGCCCCTTCTCAGGGGCCATTGTAATGAGATAATCAATGTTATTCACTTCACCTGTCAGTAGTTTTAATGTCATGGCTGATCGGTGTATTCTAGGCAGTGTGATGGCACTGTGGGTAGTATTGCCACCTCACAGCTCCAGGATCCCACGTTCACTCCTGAGCTCAGGTTACTGATCTGTGTGGAGTTTCACATGTTCTCTCTGTGTCCACGTGGGTTTCCTCTGGGTTCTCTGGTTTCCTCTCACCTCCCAAAAACATGCCTGTAAGTGAATTGGCTAAAATAAATTGCCTCTAGGTGTCAATATTTCTGTGAATGTTTCTGTGCATCCCTGCAGTGGACTGGCTTCCCATCCAGGGTGTCTTACCACCTCACACCTACTGTTACTCCAAATTCTTCGTGAGCCTGACCAGGATAAAGCAGGTACTGAAAGTGAGTGAGTATATCACAAATATTCTTTGGCAATGATTTTATAGTTTATATGATAATAATTTATTTTATTGTGAGACATTTTTACTAGATTAATATACTTAGCAATATCCTTACCTAGTTTACCCAATGATAATAATGTTTTCCTTTCACTCCTCCTGTGTGCAGGTTGGTAAATCAATTCATAACAGGCTTTTATTTATCTGATCATGTTCTCATCACAATCTCATTGCACTGGGGTTCACCTGGAAGCAGCCTGAGGTTGTCTCTTGCAAGCTGTTTGTTTTAGTCTGAGGATCTGAACCCAAGTTACTGAATATAGTTCACCCTATAAAGGAATCATAACTATTGTCTGCCTGTGTCTGTGCACTGTTAAACCTGTGAGGAACTGACCGTGAAAAGCAGGCAGCTCTGAGGTGTCTCTCGGAGACACAGTGCCATAGGAGTGCACGATGTGATCTTGCTTTCCTGTATCCCCTGGACTGTCCACACTAACTTCAGGAGATACAGCGCTAACTCCCGGATTGAGCAAGGGCAGGGGGTCCTTTGTGAAGCCCAGGATCACATCAATGCTGTGGATGTGGGTCCCAACAGACCCCACTGCTCCTTTTACCATCTCATGGAAGTTACCTGGCGAGGGGCAGCTGTCATCCACCATGTTAATGCTATCTAGTGATAAATGCATCCGAATGCTGGGACAGTCCTGGAGGAAAAACAAACTTGTGGAAGCTGGTCGAAGCTGGATTTCTCCTCTGAAATGTCTTCTCTGGCTGGCAAAATATAGAAAAACAGAAACAAATATGATAGCTGAGACTGAATATGCTGTGACTGAATATGCTACAACTGTATATGCTGTGTGTTAGTATATACATGACTAGGCTGTCAAGCATCATTCATAAAGATGGTGAATAATTTAAATGAACAGTGTGCCTAGTTTATCTTTTAAAATAAAAGATGTGCAATAAGGGACTTCCATGTGCAATACAAATTTAGGTATATATTTATAAAATAGGTATATATATTTTTTATTTTCTTCTTTCTTTCTTTCTTTTTGAGAGCAATTGTAACATGGCAAAGCAATTTCCCCCTGGGATTAATAAAGTTCTTTGAATCTTGAATCTAAAAACAAAATTAAAACCAATATATTGGTATATACTCTGTAGAAAACTATATTCATATTTTTTCGTTGACGGCATGCTGATGGTTAATATAACGAATAACTACGTGTGAAAAATGTTGACCTACATTTTTATCCGAGAAAATTATACATTGTTTTGGCCACAAAATAATGATTAAAAACGCGTTGTTTCTCTTCTGGGCGTATTAGAAGGCTACATCCCAAACCGCATCCTACACTGCTAAATAGTATGTATAGTAGCAGTAGTCTCAAACAAAAAAATAAAGGCGTACTAGTTTTGAATACTATGAAGCCCCTTGTACGCGGTTTGAGACGCAGCCGAAAGTATCGCCTTACCTGAGGCCGGAGGCTCCCGGCGCACGCGCGCAGTTTTCCTTATCAAGCGTTCACCTGTTTCACTCAGAAGGCTGAAGACTGAGGCTCACAAGATGATGTTCCTGGGCTTTTAAGTAACCATTTAACTTCACATTCACCATTTTGTTACGTTCAGAAGTTAAAACCCAGTCTTCTCCGCTTCTCCTCCGGTGAACAGCCGTCCTCTGTAAAGATAATCTCACGCGCACACTGACACATGAACGACGTCCCGAACGATGCCGTAAAATACCGAAAAGTACACTTTCTGTATTTCCACTGCGACCATTTTCACGTAAGTAAAGTACAGTAATAAATACAGCATAACACAAACAAGTATCTGTCAAACAAGTATCTATCTGAGCTAGCTAGCCAACCAGCATTCCAATCTGTAATGGATGAGTAAATTCAGTAGAAGGTTAACAGCTAACTTTGGCTAACTACCTGTTTTGCGATCGCTTTTCTACTGGTCAATCAGAACGAGTTCACGAGCACGAAACGTTGACCAATCATAGATAAAAGCTTTTTTTCACGAGCGTTCTACACTGACCAATTTCAGCGAATCAGGTTGAGGGGGGCTTTGCGTGGGCGTGGTTTAGAGCGCCTCAGAAGGACGTTAACACTAAGCAAGTCCAGTACAGAAAAATGAACAAGTGGGTGTTTATGGTATGTATTTTTCGCACAGAACAATAAGAAATAATCCATTCCAAAGAGTATAAAAAGCATCCCTGGGATAATAGGAGCCCATTAATTAGGATCTCTTCCCTTGTAAGAATGACTGATGTCGTGGCGAATACTTCTACAGACCAGAATAAGAAAAATAAGTTTCAAAGAGAAGGGGTTCTGGATGCCAAAAATCTATAGACTTTATTGTATCAGACAACAAAGCCGAGACGGTCTGCAGAGCATCTGATTTACATAATCGTGGCCCATGCTTTTATACAATTCTAAAACAATGATCTCATTGGATGGAGTTTTCTCTTCTTTCTCTTAATCACACACCTGCCTCTCACCCCAATTATTTCCTTTTCCCCTTATCTTAGATTTAACCATGGTGGGAGTTCATTCAGATTTATGTCTTCAAACACAACATTAGCCTTCACCTTTAAAGAAGACTCCCTCTAAGAGGTCACACCACTCTGTTGTCACAGAAACATCTTTGCAGGATCACAGGCCCAAAGTCACCCTTTTAAATGTACTAGAAACGGTACAGTGTA
>CM040985.1:14286248-14333047 GCA_022985145.1 Pangasius djambal
CAGTATACAATATAGATAACAGGAAATTCCTCTATACTGACAGCCGGTTTATGGTTGAGTAATTGCTTTAACATGTCTGTGCTACTCACACCAGAGGAAGGCCAAACTAATGAAGCTGTATAATAGACTTTATTTCACAGATCTTTGTTTCAGGCACAAAGGACGTAGACAAATTGTGCAAATCCCTTAACTGTAAGAACTCAGTAGACCCATGTACTACTGAATAAAATAAATGGAACAAACTGACATGCATAAAACCACAGTCACAACCACAACACAGCCTATTTACTGATATTAACCCACACTGTGGCTTGAAGACAGATTACATGGTTTAGAGTAATGCTTTCTGGTAATGTTTACGACATCTAAAGCAAAAAACAAAACAAAACGGATTTTGCAGCAGTGTGCATGTGAACAGATGCACAAATGAACACAATTAATATTACACCCCAGTGGCCAGGGAGACAGTGTTAAGCAAATCATCATTAATAAAGTGATTAAATCAATCTTGCTGCTCTCTGACAAACTGAACAACTTATTTTAATCTAATCGACTTGATTAACTGTTGTTTAATTGGCACTTTAATAATTAGCAATAATCCACAGATGACCTCACACATTTCTCTATTGTAATATGAACTTATATTAAATTCATATTAACTATGCACTGTTGTTCTCTTTCTACCCAGTTGGCAAATGCTGCTTATTTGAGATAACGTTAAATGAAGACCATGTGGCCAATCCCCTGCCTCAGATCATTGAGAATGGACCAGAAACACAAGCTGAAATGCCTCTAGATGAGGATAGACCAAACAAATGCAGACCTGCTGTATGCGATTATGTGTTCCTCATATAAAAGCAGTTCTTCGAGGAGATAGAGAATGCCAAGAAAGAAGCCTCACTGTTGCTCGTATAATGCAGCATCTCACGTGAAGAAGAATGGTGGGAAGTGCATGGTGTTCATGGTGGGATTGACCAGTATAAGAAAGCACACAGAATGTGCTCAATCTTGGACTTTTTTTTTAAATCAACTTACATCATATTCAGTATGTTTCAGATTTTTACCCAAACAATATGGTATGTCTTTAGTCATATGTTGTTACTCATTCCGTGTTATTCTGGTACTCATACTCACACTCACTCATGGAGTGTGCAGCCTTAATTTCTAGGAATGCAAGCTCACTGTGAGAGGATCTGTGGTCCGATCCACTTCACGTGTAATAAGTCACTCAAACGCAGACGGGACAGGCAATCAATCTATCAAGTTAATATAGTTCCTCATGTTCTTGGCATGTTTCCTCATTATGCTAATTGAGTTGAAATTAGCTAACGTGCTGCACAGCTATCAAGCGGCTTAAGTTTTATCAGATGACAGAGTAAGTACCTCTGATCCTATTAGTGGCAAAGCAGCTAACGGTTAGAAGTCCTGTGTCAGCTTAGGAAAAAAGGGGGATGTGACAGAAAGAGAGAGTGTAACAGGAGAAAAAAATTCTTATCCTACTTTAATAGAATATTGTCCATGTACCAGAATTCTGTGTTGACTCTTGTGTTTATTCAAAAACAGATATAGTTTCACTCTCCGTGTTAAATAAGATTCATACTTTTTATAATAAATAACATTACAGCTTTATTTAGCTCCTTACCTTTCCTATTAAGTGCTGCCTAAGTAATAGTTACCAAAAATATGTCTTAAAATCAATAATTGATTTTAAATAATAATTTGAGACCTTAATATGTTAATCAATCAGTGCATTAAATGAATGCAGGATGCACATGGCAGCCATCTTGCAGTAAAAGCTCTCACATGGCTGCTTTGGCACTGCAAGTAGCATTGGCATTTGAATACAATAATTCATTACTTTCAGTTGAATGCATTATTAAACCTATCATAATTATATAATTTTATGATATGACTGACAATCAGCTAACATAAAATACACTTTGCCTTAAAACAGATCTAACCGCCTGTCCTTTTCCTCGTTGGTTCTTGCCTCGGATGACCTCGGTGGAGTGCGGGCCAGTAGAGAGGCAGAAAACACTACAATGAGAACAGCATGTGGGGTTAAACCCGCTTCCTTAACACTTCATCCGATTCCCTTAAAGCCATTAAGAAAGATGTTCCTGGGGAGACACTGACATACTTTGGCAAGTAATTGTCTGATTAGATACCTCACCTGTCAGTCATGTCCCTCTCCTCCCACCATGGACCCCTGAACTCCTCCTACATTGATACTATTTGGCCTTTTCAAGGTGGTAAAAGAGTTTAAAGGGGCATTGCATATAGCTTACAGAAAGGAATCATTTGCAGGAAATTCATAACCAAAATTTTTGCACCTTCATGTTCTCACCATTACTTGCAGATCATCAGGTCTGATCTCAGATCAGTGTCTGAGTCTCAGGTCATCACTTAACCACTAGATAAGAGGAAGACATATTGGTGACCTACTTATTCTGGCTCAGGCATAAACACACATTTTTACCATCTCATTTATCACTTCATGATGACTTCCTTCTTCCTATGCCTTGAAGTGGATTACAGTTCAGCCGGTGAGGATTAGGCCCCAATCAGTAGGAGAATATGAAGATCAAGCCAAGAGGCTCTGCTCTAATCTCTCCTTCTTGTAAAACAAGGCCCCAGTTCTGTGTTCCCTTTATCTTGCTGTTGTATTTGCTTTCAAACAATACAACCTAAAAAAGTAATTTACAACTGTAATTATACGTAGTAGCTTAGAAAGGGGTCAGACATTATCTGTATTATTAAGCTGTAAAATAAGCACTGAAATACAAGCAGTCAGCTATTTCAAAGATGAGTTCACTGCTTTGTTTAGGGTCATTTTCTTTGTCCAAATAAAGGCTGGATCAAACACATTCTAATTTCAAAACATATACAGTATATTACCAACCAGAAAAGGAGTGTGTGTGTGTGAGAATGAGAAAGAGAGAGAGAGAGAGAGGGGGAAAATATAAGTTATATACTGCAGATACAAATATAATTTGAGAGTATACAGTCTTTCATCATATAAAAAAAGGCTGCCACACTTTAAGAAATCTGTTTTTGGAGGTCTTCAAGAGTTTGTCTAATTCAATAAGTAAGGAATACAATAAAAGAGCTCTCTCCCTTGTTAATAAGAGTAAATAAGTTGTTAAAAAGTAAATAAGACAAAAATGCAGTGAAGTGACATGACGCCAAGTATGGTGACCCATACTTGGAATTTGTGCTCTGCATTTAACCCATCCAAGTGCACACACACACACCCGGAGCAGTAAGCAGCCTTTTTTGCCGTGGTACCTGCGGAGCAGTTCGGTGCCTTGCCTTGCTCAAGGGTCTCACCTCAGTTGTGGTATTGAGCACTGGTCATTCACTTCCCCCACCTGCAATCCCTGCCAGACCTGAGACTTGAATCCACGACCTTCAGGTTACAAGTCCAACTCACTAACCATTAGGCCACGATTGCCTGTAAACATGCAACTTTAACTTTAAGAGCTTTAGCGCACTGAAGAGTCATTCCATAAATGTTAAATAAGAATAGTTTATTGAAAAAAATTCTAACTGCCGTGTTTTTTTTTGTTTGTTTGTTTGTTTTTTAACCTAAATGTAGTCGGTTATAATGTGTGGTATTCGGGGTAAAGAGAAAGCTGTGTTAATTTTGCTGAGGTAGCTTACAATAAAGATGTGTTAAACAACTTAGAAAATGGCACCTTTGGTGGCAGACCACCCCATTTTTAGTTGAGTAGAGGAACAGAGAGTCTAAAAGTAAATGTACGGCAGTGGTAGCTCAGTGGTTAGGACGTTGGGCTACTGATCGGAAGGTCATGAGTTTGATCCCCAGCACCGCCAAGCTGCCACTGGTGGACCCTTGAGCAAGGCCCTTAACCCTCAACTGCTCAGTTGTATAAATAAGAAAAATGTAAGTCGCTCTGGATAAGGGCGTCTGTGAAATGCTATAAATGTAAATTAAAGTAAATAACAATATTTGGTTGCATATCCCTTGCTTGCAGTAACTGCTTCAAGCTGGCGACCCACTGACATCACCAAACTGCTGCATTCTTCTTTTGTGATGCTTTTCCAGCCTTGTACTGCAGTTTCTTTCAGTTGTTTGTTTTGGGGAGTTTCTCCCTTCAGTCTCCTCTTCAGGGGGTGAAATTCATGCTCAACTGGGTTAAGGTCTGGTGATTGACTTGGCCAGTCTTCCACTTTTCCCCCTGATGAAGTCCTTTGTTGTGTTTGCAGTGTGTTTTGGGTCACCGTCTTGCTGCATGATGAAGTTCCTCCCAATTAGATTGATGCATTTCTTTGGCAGACCGAACGTTTCTGTAGACTTCTGAATTCATTCTGCTGCTGCCATCATGAGTTACACATACATAAGTCACTTGAAAAATGGGTGGGGACAAACAAAAAGTGCCTTGTTCTGTTGTTTACCACATCTAGAGCTAAGTATCAGGAAATGAAAGCTGAAATTCTGATCTATCATCTGACAGTCATCTTTTGATCTCAAACCCAGATGTCTTCAGTGTATAGCAAAAATAAAAGATCTGACCGTACATTCGTACCTTAACGTCTTCACACTTTGGAGGAAAGGTGCCATATAAATTGAGTTATTGTTTTTAGCACATATACACTGCCAAGGATATTGTCTTGGACATTGTGCACATCATGGTGATGTAAGAGAAGACACTAACTTCAAAGCACAACAGAGACGGTTTACATGTTTTTTTTTTTCTGTGAAATTCCCTATGTCTATGATTGTCTATGATGTCCTCTTAAGAATGACTATTTTTTGCTTTAAGAATGGCTCATTGTCCTGTTTGAGGCTTAAAAGAAACACAGAGAAAATCGGATATTGTTTTGCGTAACCGTTGTCCTATATTTCTGATGGTTACATATTTGTCTGTTTTTATTATTACTGTCTATTGCTAACATTATTGCAAGTCAGCCCTCTTGGACTTATACGATTGTACCAGTGAATGTTTGTCTCATAGATTTGGGACTAATGTTTGAGTACCAGGTGAGTTTTCCTGTGTTCCTTCTACAATTATCTTGCATTTTTTTGGTTAGTTGGTGGAAACTCAGTCTTGCAGCTCTACTTAATAGCTCTACAGTTGGAATGTATTTTGCCTCACATATAAGTCGCTTTGGATAAAACCATCTGCCAAATGAATAAATGTAAATGAAAATAAAAGATTTTTAAAGGATAGAGCTGTAGTAATCATTCCTTCCTTGTATCAGCAATAACATTCCAGATTTGTCATGTTAAGCTTCGCATATTCCAAGACAATTACAACATGAAACACGCAGATACTCGTGATCTTGAATTTTAATCCCCAGAAGAGTCCCTCTCTCCTCCTACATTTCTGCTGTTTACATTTATCCCCTGAAGACAGGACAAACGAATGATCTTAGAGAAATCCTCAGAAATGCAGGACAGACGTTCTCAGCAGACCAAAATGTAGCACTGAGTCCTATGATGTGTAGATTAAAGAAAGATTCTTCTCCACAAATTTCTCAAAGGTTTGCTGCTTAATTTTAACTTCTGAGTTGAGCCACAGGTCACACTCCTTCCATATATCCACAGTCCATAGCGACCTTTTATAACTGTCTTTTCAGTTCTGCCAGCTTTCAAAACATAAATATGAGCTTCATGCTGCCTTTTGCTTCGAGGTCTGCATCCTCACTTAAGAAGATTACACATCCATTGTGAAATACCCTTTTGAAATAAAGTGTTAGATAAATAAAAAATAAATTAACAAGTGAAGTATAGAGAGTACATTCTGTGTCAACTGTTCTGTGTAAACCTGTTGTGAACAGGTTTACAAGCAGGAACGTCGTTACTGTGTCCGATACAGTATAGTGTAATTATTTGTGAATAAAATGTCTGGTCTGCTGTGAAGAAAGCAGATGTGCGAATGGAGAAAATGATGTCAGGACGCTGTGGCGGACTCGTGTTTGTTCAGCTCAGCCTGTAGACGCTCTTTGAGCTTATGGAATGACGGTCGCATTTTGGGGTCCTTCTCCCAGCAGAGCCTCATGATGGCATAGATCTCGGATGGACAGTCTTCAGGCGGCTCCATGCGGTATCCCTCCTCCACTTTCTCCTTCACCTCCTTCAGAGTCTACAGGGAAGAACAGAAAATGTGTTCAAATTTATTACATCTGTTTATTTAAAAATAAATGGAAATAAAATCCTTGCACTGTGAATTCCGTTGCGAGCAGTGCCATGGAAAAGTGCTTTCGAAGCAGCGGGCTACACGTCAATATCCCATCTTACACAGCTAGTTTAGAGTCAGATCAGGAGTGAATACCAGCTGAAAGGGGCGGATCCAGACTCATTTTCGGATACTACTGAGGCCACAGTTGAACATGGTTGAAAAACCTCCCAGATACTGCTGTACACACTGCATCCTCTGTCCACCATTAGCCACAAGAAGCTTCCATGCTGCACACTCTCAGTTTCAGTATCAGTAATTTCAGCTGAGCTGCCAGCTTGTCTACACAAGTTCGTTTTAAGAATTGGACCTCGACATTATTATTTTCACCCATTACAATTTTCAAGTCGGGAAACTTGCCCACTGCTCCAGGTCAGGCTGAGCAAGGATTATGGAACGCTATTACTTTCAAATCGAATGATAACAAAACTAAGGGGAGAAGTCTGGGTACAGGCAGCAGGATTGGGATTTGAACAGGAACGACTGGTCACATAATGCTACAAATTCAACCAACACAAACCTGTCAATCAACTCACCATCTTGGGGTAGGGCTGTCTGCCAAAGGAGAACGTTTCCCAAAGAAGCACACCGTAACTCCAAATATCTGACCGTGTAGAGAACTTCTATAAAAAATTAAATTATATTGAAGACCATAAACCAGAGCAACAAATCACCATCTTACAGCAAACTGAATTATACTACTCCAGTGTGTGTGTGTGTGTGTGGGTGTGTGTGTGTATATATATATATATATATATATATATATATATATATATATATATATATATATATATATATATATATATATATATATATATATACATTTCACATACAGTCATATGAAAAAATTCGGACACCCCATTAAATATTCAGTTCTTTATTAAGAAATGTCAACATGTCGATTTCTGATCTTGTTTTAATTTATACCTGTAGATGAAAGTGATGTAACTGCATGTAAACACCAATAACTCACTTTGTTTTCAGTTATTAAACAAAAGAAATCAACAAAAATGAGTACTTCAACTGAGGAAAAAGTTAGGACACCCTATGCCCTAATAGCTAGTGCTTCCCCCTTTGGCTGAAATAACCTCAATGAGACGTTTCTTGTAGCCATCTACCAGTTTCTGACATCGACTGGAAGTTTCCCCCACTCCTCAATGCAGAATTCTTTCAGCTGTGTGATGTTTGAGGGGTTTCTTGCATGCACAGTCCATTTCAAATCACCCCACAGGATCTCAATAGGATTTAGATCTGGGCTTTGACTTGGCCATTCCAGATCTCTCCATTTTTTACTTTTCAGCCAGTCCTTGGTGGATTTACTGGCATGTTTGGGGTCATTGTCATGTTGCAAGGTCCAGTTCGGCTTCAGCTTCAATTTTGTGTACAAATGTGTGTGTGTGTTTGTAAAATTAATATGCATGTCTTCTTTTGAAAGACTTTTTTATACAAAGCCACTTAGAAATGACTTTGGACATATGGTAGTCTATACAGCGTAAATCTGAGCAGTTACTCAAGAGCTAAATTGTGGCCCTGTGCGACTCAAGGGACTTACAGAACTTTAACCACTGAGCTATCACTGCCAATACCATTACAAATCATGACTTCATGAACAGACCATTAACAAAAAGCCCATGAATTATTTTTGATGAAGCCAACAAATCCTCTGCTTTACTTTTGAACAATTCATAATTTTTTTTTCAGAACTGTTTCCTAATTAGAGGAATTTTCTCACCTTGTTGTTTAAGGCCTCAGGCGCAGTCCATTTCACAGGTAACTTTGCAACGTCAATGCTCTGACAGTCAGCCATGGCCAGGCCAAAATCACTGATCTTGGCAATATTGTCCTCAGATATGAGGATGTTACGGGCAGCCAGGTCCCGGTGTACAAGTTTCTTTGACTCCAGATATTCCATCCCTTCACACACATCTCTGAAAAGCCCAGGAATACATGCTGAGGCTCACAACCAAACAACAAGGTGCTAAGTGTGTGAGAATTTAAATGATTCATTAAGTACTGTATTCATATTCCTGAGTTCTAATTCTATAATGAACGTGTGTTGAGATGTGATTCATGCAACTGTTCATATGTTTATTCTGAAGCCTCTGGAGTAAAAGTCAATATTACAAACAATTTTTCAGCCCATTCTTTGAGAATAAATGACTTATTTGTTGCTTTATAGACATGTGGCAATTTGTATAGTTAAAAATGTGCATGTGGTTGAATCCTTACAGAGCGTATTGCAGGAGTTCAGCTGTGGTTATAACTGAGCGACCTCGTGATCGCAGGTAATTCACCAGATTACCCTACAGGAAACAGCTGCATTACTGCATATACTAAATCAGCAACATATACAAAAAAAAAAATACTCTAGCTTTATCCCTTACGTTCTTCTGCATTTTAAATTTAGAAGATATTAAAACTGTTTAAAACTACATAAAGGCTTAAAATGTTATTTGCTTGAGTCATAATCTCTAACAGACATAAGAATTTTATGCCTGTAGTCCTATCTAAGCCGAAACTAAATGCCGATGCTGGAACATGTTGTACCTTTGCCATAAATTCTGTGATGATGTAGAGGCCATTGTGTAGAATCACTCCTAATAGCTGTACCAGATTCTTATGCTGCAGTTTTCTGGAAAAATAACAGTTTATAGAGATATATCAGCATCAGTAAGACGTAGATACAGTAAGTAACAGAATAAGTGATGGACACTTTCAGGGACACACTGCTGAGACACTCACGTCATAACAGAAGTCTCGTCCAGGAAAGCTTGAGCAGTGACATCTGACTTTATGTTTTTCACTGCCACCTTCCTGCCCATGTACTCACCCTGAAACACAGCTAAAGATAAGAAACATACAAGGGCTGTGAGAGTCTGGTCTTCATCCAGCACTGATGTTATATATATATATATATATGTGTGTGTGTGTGTGTGTGTGTGTGTATGTATATATATATATGTGTGTGTGTGTGTGTGTGTGTATATGTATATATTTAGTAGTATTAGTATTAGTATTTCAGCCTCTTCCTGTATGTTTCTCAGTGATAGTAGATGACAAAGGGACATGAAACCAGGACATGTTGAAAATAAACAACAGACTTTGTAGGGAATTGAGTGGAATTAAAACATAATATATGTTTCTAGGATGACACTTTGCTTGCATGTATTTTAATATTCTTTGAAGTGTCAATATTAAGTGTCAGTATGTTTTTGAGAGAAAACTCTCATACTTATAGGAAAATCATATAATTTAGTATATGGTTAAGAATGTAACATTTATTTTTTGCAATAAGTTTCGCTAATTTTTATAAAAGCAGGCCAATAATCACAGAGAACAGATATACATATCTGTATACCTAAACACTGCCCCACAAAAAAGTGTACAGTACTAGACAGTCTTACAGACAGACTTGATTGGAATATAGTGTCTCAATACTGCACTTGTTATTTACTCGTCAATTAATTATTAATTGTTCATTTGCAGTGAAGTCACTGATGTTTACTGCTACAAAAATACTCCGGGCAGCAGATTCTCAGGATGCGAAATATGCAACTCATGTAAGCTGTTTTATGAAAAAAAGGAAATAGATGCACCACTACAACTTAACCTAGAAAATACTCATCACAGGCCGAGCTCGGAATCCATGCCTGCATGGACAAGCTCACACAGGAAAGGCCTAATCTGGACATATATCTCCATCTGCTGGTAAAAGTAAATGTAGTTTAGATACGAGCACATGTGAACTAACCTCCAAACTCGCCGTTTCCAATACTTTCTCCCAAAGTTAGCTTTGAGAGATCTAACAGCCAGCCCGCTGAGAGAGAAAGACAGATAGGGAGTGGAAGAGAGAGAAAATGAGTGACATTCAAATATAAACCTTTTAAGATCAGTTTAACAAAAGATCAACAAAATTATGGCTGTTACTTTTTGATAGCTGCAGTGCAGCAGACTTGGTGCCCTCTTTCTCTTTAGGTTTCTGCAGGGTGGTAGCAATAATGCCTTTGTTCTTGGAGTAGAACTGAAACAAGACAAAAGAAAAACATTTTTTGTGATATTGCAGATATCTCATCACCACATTGCCCTTACTACCAGTGACTCAGGCTCTTGGTAGACTCCTAGTATTTTTACAAATGTCATATTAACAGCATATTTTGTATGCGACCATCCCCTTTGTGTTTCGTGTTGCATAATTACTTTGTTCAGCTCTGATTGCGTAATTGCAAACCACTTCATCATCATGTAATGACCTGAAATCTGTGGTGTGGTGTTCCTGTTGGTGTTAGTGCATGCTGAGATTGATTACTTTCGATTACTGGTTTGATTAAAGGACAATCGCAATGAGCTCTATTATATTAAATACTTTTAACATCTACCAGCCACAGCCGAAAATATGTATGAAAAACTGGACAACATGATTAACCAGATGGAAAATGCATTTTAATACAAATCAGGATAGCTTCCAAGCTCCTCTGACATGCGATAATGTGCCTGTATACCAGCAGATCTGCAGGTTTCAACATTAAAATACAAAAGTCTAAAAGAAGTCACTGTCTGACTATTATGTAATAGTCAGATGTATGACATCCACACTGGGTGCTGACTATCTGGTCCGGCTGTCACTTCCTCAGGAACTCAGTTCGAACACAGGAAATGAGTCGCACACCATGTGTGCAGCTAAGATACTTTCTTCAAGATGCTAAGCTATATCCAGCTACCAAATTCAGCGAGTGAGGTTATGATCAGTACTCTCTCTGCCTCTGAGCACTCTCACCTCCACCATGTCGATGAGGTTGTAGAAGTACTGTGTCCTGTCAATTGTCAGCTTGGATTCCTGGTAGATGACATGGTAATGAAGGACCTCTTGCTTAAAGCTTACGCACAGGACATAGTCACCAGGGTGCCGAATGGACTCGCGCACCAGAAACAGGCCGTCCTCCATCGGCTGCAGTTTGCTGACAGCTTCTGGACCTGAGATCTTCCCATGGAACCATCTGGAACATCAATAACAACAAGTGAAAATGATATATCCTGTAGTATAAAATGATCTCCTTGGACACTCTGAAGCTTCTCAAAGTCAGTGTTTCATCTAAAGATTCTTCGGTGTGTTGCTCTAGGGGACGGTTTTATGTAGAACCATAAAAGAGGGGGTTTCTCTTTCAGGAAGCATTTCACGTAGAATATCTGTACAAAGATTGAACCATTTCCTGTTCAAAGACCCACTGAGGAATGCTTTTTATTGTATGAATGTAGTATGAGTATGAGTTTAGTGTGAACAGAACCTGTACACCTGTACATTCTTTCAGTTATCCAGTCAGCCAATCATGTGGCAGCAGTGCAATGCATAAAACCATTCAGATACAGGTCAAAAGGTTTAGTTAATGTTCACATCAAACATCAGATTACAACAGACCATCTCCTTATCCAAGTGATCTACGTAGGGCTCTTTCAGAGCCATACAAGACTCTGAACTATCCAAAGAACCCTTAAAGGCAAGCGAGAAAGGATCCCAGATAAGCAGTTTGACAAGCGCAGTAGAAATAAATGTTCCATGTAGCATGCTACCTAAGGGGTTCTTTGGCTTATCCCTCTTTAAAGGAAGCCTTAAAGTTTTTTGTTTTTTTTTAAAAAATAGAACCCTACAAAAGTCCCTTTTAAAAAACTGACATATCTAAAAGACCTGTTAACCAACCAAACAGCCACTGAAGTACCCTTTTCTCAAACACTTTTAGGCCCACATAAGTTCCTCCAACCACCCACGTGCAACCTGCAGCCTTCCGCCCAGTAACCACACCGCTGAGACAGGAATACACATGACTTCTTCTGCCTACACACCTCTATAATTAGCACCTTTCAAAGCATGTTGTAATAAATCAGAGTAGTATACCAGTGGCAGTGAAACAGAAGTCCACCTTCTGAAACAGAAAATGATAAGCACAGGATGTTATTCATACTCATGTTGCCTCCACCTTAGCATTATTCACACTCACCCTGCGTAACAGCTTTTGTACCATTTGTACATAAACACTTAAATTATTATTATTTATTTTTTTTACAGAAAAATGATGCCCGGAGCGCCTTCAGTAGTTATACGGTGGGGGAAAAAGCAGCGCATGCGAAGCACTTACGAAAAATGCTGTTACCAGTCCTAACTAGTATCAGCTAACTAACTAGTCTAGTTATCTAGACTAGATTTATTATTATTATTATTATTATTAACAGTGCAGATGAATTAATGTTTGGTTTAACTCTGGTGATTAGGAGGTCGTTTGTCTTCACTGTCGCTTTTGAGGCAGAAAATCAAGAGACTTTGAGCTGCTTGTGTGAACTAACTGCATGTGGCCAAAGTTAACGTGGGACGTCACACAGCATACCAGTGAATATCTCAAAAATACACACTTGTTGTTTTTAGTTACATTGAAACGTTGGAATATTTGCAATGACATATAGAGGTATAGATGACTTAAATGACCTTACAAAAGCATTTCTAGATATGGCACATAAACTAAACTATTCTACAGGATGTTTTTTTTTTTTTTTTTTTAAAGAAGTAAAAATTTGAGGCTAAAAGGCTAAAATCAATCCTTCTAACATGTCTACTAATCAGTTTCTCTAAAATATAACACCCTTGAATATTATATGTAATGCTGTTCTCTTGGCAAATGTGGTCAAAAATGAATTGCTAATAAGGTGATATATTCCAAAGCATGATACTGAGTTAAACAGTTGATACCATGGCTGTATCATTCTGTTTCTCAAGGCATTCTGATTTAGATCAGACTTACGGCATGAGGCTGAGACTGGGGTCTACACGCAGGGCTTCACGCTCTCGCATGTTAGAAGCAAAGATCAGACCTTCTTCACCTGTCCTGTTGTGCTTGGCCCTGTAGATGGCCTTCCCCTGTAAAATAAAATTGCTTGAGTGTTCCTTCTGCTGACATTTCAAACTTTCAGATAATTAGTTTGTGGATTCAAGTCCTCCAAGCCTCTCCATCATCCTAATGCAGTGTAACCATTCACTTATACTTTTTGAACACCCTGTTCAAGAATAGGTTTAAGTTATATACTTAAAAAAAAAAAAAGAATTACAAAAACTAAGTATAGGTATAAATGAACTGAGAAATATTTTATTTTCTTTTTTTATTTTATTAGTAAAAAAATCTAGCTCACTCTAATTAGTAGGGTTGTTGTAATTAGTACGTTAGCTTACATGTGATACAATGCAATTTTGATTCATCCATCCATCTTCTGTACTGCTTTTCCTACACAGGGTCACAGGGGAGCCTAGAGCCTAACCCAGGGGACTCGGGGTGCCAACCCATCGCAGGGCACGATCGCACTGGCACTCACACACCACAGACAATTTGGAAATGCAGTGCATGCAATGCATGTCTTTGGACTGGGGGAGGAAACAGGAATACCCCGAGGAAAAAGCACGGGGATAACATGCAAACAGCGTGGAGGCAGGATTTAAACCCCCAACCCTGAGAGTGCAAGGCCACAGTTCTAACCACTAAGCCAGCGTACCCCCGATTCATCTTCAGTTCATAAGGCAACGATTCAATATTTGACATTAACACTGAATCTTCTATGATACGATACCATAGGATTCAAATTATTAGCCTCCGATCAATATGTAACCAACTATGTTCTGAATCTGGGGTAGGCCTACTCTTAATTCGCTATGATGATTTTGTGATGATGTAGAGAATGACCATTTTAAAAGTATCAGTGTTATGGGCAGATCGTCTTGCTAGTCTATTATAATATTTACACATTATTATTTTTTTACACATAAAAATATAATACATATAATTTTTTACAAAAGTTATTTTTTACACAACAGTCTTTTGATAATAATTGATTTATGATCGTTGCCTAGATTAATTTCACCTGTTGCTAAATCCGATTGTTACACAGCCTACTAATTAGGTACTTGTAGCACACAACATATTTGTCTAACAGTTGATATTATCGCTGTCTAATATCAACTGTAAGACCCATTTTTGATTACAGTAACTGCTTCACCAAACAAGTGCACTCGCCTTTAATAAAACACTAAGAGTCCCATTAGAATCTGACAGTGGATGATGAACAACCCCTTAATATGAAGATTTGGATATTTCATGGAACACTTTTTAAAAAAAAAAAAGTCCCCTTATTTAACTGCCAACAGTGAGTAAACTGTAATGAATGAAAAAGAGAGTAAAACCCAGCGCCTTAAATTGCAAAGTAGGTATTGATGAGCGAAGAGCTAAGTGTTCATTGTTATTAAAGTCTTACTAAAGGAAGAATATTGATAAGAACGCTTCATGAACAACGAACAAAAATTGTGAAATCTGTTCCCAGTACAGCAGTTATAACAATCCCTTTTTATTTATTTATTTATTTATTTATTTATTTTTTTACTATTTTCAGTCAGCTAATTTTCAGTTAGGCTATTTTCAGTACTCTTTCATCTTAAAATACAAAGTGACAGTTAATATAATTCTAGCTAACCAGCAGGCATGATTTCAAAGCATTTAAAATCAGGATCTAATGTTATTCAACTCCTCTGAGTGTGAAATTTAGATGATTGGCTACATTGAAAGTGCTGGAGAATTTCAGTGTAGAGAAAAAAAAATGTAAAAGCTGCAATTCTCCACCATTTTCTTCTTAATCATCAAATAACTGTTTTTATTCAGAGGATAACGAGGTTTCATATGAAATTCGAACAGTTCACACTAAACAGATACTAGAAAACTACTCGGCTAAGTATTTTCGGTTCTTAGCTCAGTGGTGTCGTTCTAAGCGTTATGGTTCTAGAAACTTCTGGTGCTGAGTACACCAGTGTTACTTACATAATGTTCCTACAATGTTGCTGCACATGTTTAGCTGTAGTAACATTAACACAAATGTTTCCATAATGCTAGTTGTGTGAGCAAAGTTTTGAAAATATTGCGGAGCAAAGCATTATCACAGCAGTTACAGTTATTGCAGTCTAACCTTCTCAGAAGCTGCTCAATACTTACTAAACATTCAAATAACGTTCTCTGTTAGCTGGGCACATGGTACGTCATGTACCAGGAAAAAAATGAGTGTCACATCAGTGACGGTGAAGTCTAACAAATTTCAGATTGTTCTCCCAGGACTGAACCCAAGCCCACTGCATTCCTGAAACCTCTCAGTATCACAGCATAGCAGCTTACACTTTTCCACATTTTGTAGTCTTACAACCTGGAACTGAAATGGACTTCATTTGGGTTATATGTTATGAATCTACATAAACGTATTCACCCCGTTGCTGTGAAACCTGCAAATTAGTTCTGGTGCCATTAGAAGTCACATAATTAGTTTAAAGTGTCGTGTGAGTCAGTAATAATGCATCTAATCCTGTAAGAACCTAAAGATTGTGAGAGAACACACCTAAACAAACAGCATCATGAAGACCAAGAAGCGGACAAAGTTCGAGAAACGTATCAATCAGGATTTCATTATTTTAAAAAATCCCAAAATTTGAACATCCTGCAAAATGCCATTAGATCCAATATTGAAAAATGGAAGGAATTTGGCACGCCTGTGACTCTGCCTTCAGGAGGCTGTCCACCATAAGACAGTGAGTAAAAAGGACATTAGTCAGAGGAGCAACCACGAGGCCAAGAAGATAACTATATTGTGTAGTGCTACATTTCAGTTATAAAACGTGGAAAAGTTCAATGGGTGTGAATACTTAGGCAAGCCACTGTATATGCTCTTTTCTACAAGAAAATAAAACCCAAAGACTTACCATTAACAACTCCAAACCTAAAATGGTAAGGATGTCTCCTTTGCGATAGAAGATTTCATTGGGTTTAGGTCTTGTGTGGTCACTTTTGGCGACACACTGTGTACCAGTAAGCCATGTTTTCTGTAAAAACAAAAAAAAAGGTCTTTAGTTTATATACATACGCCGTCCGCACTAGAAGTGATCGTCGATGTGATAAGTGTATGTGTTTACCGTAGACATCGCTAGAGAGAGGAAACAGCAGCATTAGATTTCCTGCAAATATAAAATATAATCATACAAATGCAAGGCTTCTTGAACAAATAAAAAGAACAATTAAGATCATAATTAAGTATATAGGAAAATCAATGTGTAAAATGACAATATTAAACCTAAAATCTGAAAAATAAAAACAGTAAATATTGGCAAGTTAAGGCATTTCTTCTATCTCTTGTTTGAGATAAAATAACATTCAGCCATGAAGTTAATGCGGCTTTGTGCTTTCCATGTAGTTTTTTTCTCCCTGTGTATTTACCACTTTATCCTTCCCGCAAGGATTTTATAGCTTCACTTATTTCCAATTTTATGATATATTAGTTCTTTCTGTTTGTTTATTTATTTATTTATTATTATTGTTTTGGTAGTGACCATACTTCTGTCCTCTGTATGTACACTCAGCCGTCACTTTAACAGGATTATCCAATTCAGCCGCACAATGCATAAAATCATAGATATACAGGTCCATTAATCTACACATCAAACATCAGAATGGGGAAAATATGATCTCAGTGACTTTGGCATGAATGTGACATGGTTATTGGTGCCAGATGAGCTGATGTGTGTATTTTAGAAACCGCTCATCTCCTGCTGATCTCAGTATAAAGACACCTGTTCCTGGAAGGCTCCAGAGTGTCTTAGACAACATTCCTAAACAAGCAGTATCACAAAGACCAAGGAGCTATCAAAACAAGCCTGGAACAAATGTCTGGAAAGGTATTAATCAGGGTTTGGTTATTAAAAAGATGCTTCATTAAATCCATTATTAAAAATGGAAACTATAACTCTGAAGGCCATCTACCACAAGTCGGTGACCAGGTAAACAGGGGATTAGTCAGTGAAGCAAAAAAAGTCAACAAACATGAGTAAATGCAATTTTTACATTCCATTTGACTAAGAGAAATTATGGTTTCTTTTTTCAAAGATGTAATTGTCATTTACCAGACCTCTGATTCACATTTCTTTCCTAATATTTAATACGTGATACCCAAAATAGAAAAATCAGTTGTAGAGGAAGTTATCCAGCATGAGATGGAAGCAGCTAAGACATCTAAGATATCTAGTCTAGACCTTGCTGTAATTACCATATTAACACCAGTTAAATGTATCTCAGCAATTCAGACCAAACGAGATGAGTTAAATTAAATTAAAGGCACACTGTAGACGACTTAGGACTTACCACACACTGTAAACGGCTTACAACTCCATGCATGTCCATGCAGCGTTCAGTAGCACACACTGAGGATATGAGGATCTGAATGTGTTTATCTAGTTTTGCTGAACTGATGTCATGCTGCTCACTTCCTCTTCATCCCACTGTACCAGCACATCAGTGCAGTACATCACTCAGCCGCCAGGGGGCGAAACACAGACTCATCAACGACCGGGAGCGATTGGAGCTGAAAGGCCAAAATGTCTGGAACAGTGAACGTTCCAGGTCAATTTCATTTCAGTTCATCTGTGAATGTTTCAGGGCAATTATGCTGTGATCTGATTTTGTTTATGGGAAATATAATTATGTGTTATATCAAAACACCAAAAAACTCTTAATTTCATTGACAGATGGGTAAAAAAAGAAGAAGAGGAAAATAAATAAATACCTGCATCCAGACAGGTATACTGCATGATATAATTAAGTAATGAACATCCTACCAAGGATACTGTGTGGCAACACAAGACCAGTCGCATGAATCCTATGATGAGGGAGACCAGTGGCTCTGTTAACGCTGTGGAGGCATTTATTTATTCATTTAGCTAGCATCGTTTTACTCCGCTTTTCCCCTTAGAAAGAAGAGTCAGTACAAACCAACCCAGAGTTCTCACTGATCACCATGATGAAACATTTCTATAGTGATGAGTGTGGTCTCTTCCAGGATGAATCCGCCCCATCCACAGGGCACAAGGGCTCACTGAATGGTTTGATGAGGATGAAAATGATGTTAATTATATGCTATGGCCTTCACACTCACCAGAGCTCAACTCATTTGAACATCTGTGAGAGATTTTGGAGTGATGTGTTAGACAGTGCTCTCCACCACCATCATCAAAACACCAACTGAGGGAAAATCTTTTGGAAGAACTTGTTCATAGAGATAGATACTTTATGGATCCCCAAGGGGAAATTCGGTGTCACAGCAGACACAAACAGGGAGGACTAAGACTTGACAGTTCACAAGGCTTTGAAAACGCACATTAATCTCACTATATGCCACAAATAAGAAAGAATAAAAATATACATATAAACAGCACTCCAACAGACTAAGATTCCTGTACAGAATACCTGGATGACATATATTACAGGTTGGGAGGCTTAAAACTGTACATTAGACGTGTGTGAGACATTAGTTGTGTTAGCTTGTGTATTAAAATGTACAGTAGTCATAAGTGGCAGTGCGTGTGGAAGAATGCAGTGCAGCGACCCTATGTAAAAATTCTTGTCCAATATGCAGTGTAGTAGTTGGGTATGCAAAATCAGCAGACATGTCCATTGTCTCCAATGTCCACATAGCTTGTTGTTGTTGTTGTCTCATTGTAGAGCCAGACAGCAGCGGGCAAGAATGACTTCTTGTACCTTTAGCTTTATCGCTCCAGGACTGTTTCAAAACCCGACAGGGCTCACTTGAAGATGTTCTGGTAGTTTGTAATGTTTGATTACATACTTTATAACATGTTTAGGCTAATTTGGCACACAAAGACATTCTAGACAGTTGTGCGCCTCCTACTCTGTTTGGGGAAGGCCCACGTATTGGGTCATAGTAAGATGTCACATTGTTTTGATTATATAGTATACCAACAAATTAATAAACTGAGGTAAAGAATTATAAAGTTGTTTCTTTTCTTTCCCATAAATCATAAACAGCATCTAACAAACCAATCAACAAAACTAACTACAAAAGTGACGATTTTGTGCATATAGGAGTTTAATATGTGCAATTTTAAACAGCACTAAAAAGACTTTCCAAAAGGTTCACAGCTTTAACCAAAAACATCACCAGAATCTGACTATTATAACATTCTGCACTTCTACAGAACACTAATTCAGAAAAAAGATAATTGCTGTAATAATAATAATAATAATAATAATAATAATAATAATAATAATAATAATAATAATGAGACTACTTATTGCATAGCTTATCACAGTATGAAACAATTACTAACATCTTCACCCACTTTGTTCCACACACTTCAAGTGCACTTTATTCTGTCCCTCTAAGCTCCCTTAATTTCAGGCACAAGAGAACAGGAGATCCTGCGTAACACTCCATTTCTGTAGATGTTCATAAAATCCGTTCATTTTATTCCTGTTTATCAAGCTTCTGTGACACAGGTAGATCCTCGCCTTTAGTCAGAATGGCAAAGATTCTCTACATTCATGTGCAATGAAAAGACGTGACTCGGTTTCAAACTTAATGACAAGATATTAAACAATCAGGGTTTTTTTTTTTTTTCCCATTAACAAGCAGGTTTTTAAGCTCAACCATAACATTTCGTTTGTTTAATTCACAAAATGATACGTTTCTCTTTTGGAGAAAACAAATATACATTACTTTCAGTAAGCTGTTGGTATAAAACCTTAATACTTGTTTTCCTGTGATTAAAGAATATATAAACTCTAATCTCTGTGCAGTAGTACAGTATCCATACAAATTAATGACACTATTGTCTAGAATTGGAATCTCAGAATCATTACATCCTTATCAATGGACCAGACCCACTAGATAAAAATAAGAATAAAGCAACCGGCCTCTTTATAAGGGACTAAAGTTTTTTTATTTTATTTTATTATTTTTTAAAGACAGTGCTATTATTGAACTCAATCTGAGTAAAAAAAACAACAGATGATCAGTTTTCAGTGGATTTTAATATTTAATATTTCCTCTGCTATTCTGCGATATTCTTCTATAAAGTCTATTTTCAGCACAGCTGTAATAAGAGGAAAAGAGGAAACATTACTTCTCCATTTTTTGGGCTTTGTTAAAAGAAGAAATGTCAACACCATTCCTTTCTTAGGAAGGAATATTTTTAGGTTATGAATTACGCATGACATCTGTGAAACTTCTCAGGAATCATGGACATTTTTTTTGTCCTTCTTGCCTTCCTCCTCCACCTCGTCTGCTTTGTCTCTCCGTCTCTTGCGGTTGCAAGTGCCAGCCTTAGACACCGGTAGTGAGTCCATCCCTAAGAGCTTGTGGATGTGACGAAAAGCCAGCAGTCGCAGGGCGTGCTGGAAAACAGCAGCCGACATTGGCATCATGATTACATATGGAGTGACAAAACAGGAAACGATGAATAATTGTTACTCAATGGTTAAAGTCTAGAGTTCCAACCCTCGCAATCGTATAAAACTTTTCCATGACTCAGTGCCAGTGCTTGTTTGTTTGTGACAGCTGATACAGTTTGTTACTAGATATTAACGTGTCCCTAATACACAGTTTACAAATATTATGCCACAGCACTGTTAATTAATTTTCTATAATGGCAGCTCTGAAGATAGTTTCAGCTGGAAGATTACTGTTCCTATAGTAACAATTTACTATGCGACCCAGGGACTTGTACAGTGGGCACACCACAAGAACGGATTACAAAACCTGTAATCATTCATATGGTGAAATTTTCTGTGAAGAGGCTGTTATTTAGCCTTATTGAAGGAGTCTCCAGTGTCAACATTTTGTAACAGTCAGAGCTCAAGCTGTAACTACAGCCGGCTTTGTGCTTTTACAGTAACAGGCTGCATTTTGTAATTAATTTCAAGAGAGACGAAAAGAGAGTCTGTTTATAGTTAATACAGTTTACTGTTTATAATCTACACTACATTTAACTTATTGTATTTTATATTTTGTGTGTGTACGTGTTGTATCTTGCTACTGACCATGCTGCTGTAACACAAGAATTTCCCTCATGGGATCAATAAAGTCTATCTGTCCGTCTATAGCTGCTATAAATATAGTATAACAGAAACTAACTTTCATTCCACAACATTAAACATATACAATTGTTAGCATTGTTGGTATAAGAGGAAGAAAACACTTTGTATGTTGTATTTTCCTATAACAGCATGTCCCACCGTATTTTGATAACATATTAGTGATTAATGGTTATGATATTGCTTTCGTTAATTTATTTAACAAGCTTTAAAGCTCTCTGCATTGTTCATCGTTTAATGGCAGTGATGGAAAAAAAAAGCTGCTGAACTGTTGTCATAGTGATAAAATGGTCTGATGTCTAAGCTTCTGCTGCCTGGAGCTTTCTTAATGCCGGAGCACATCCGAGTTTTCCGTCCCAACACTGATTTGTGGAATTGATTAAGATTAAGCTCCATCGTGGTTACATAGATAGGAATGATGTATAATGTGTGCCTTTTATATTAGCAAAAGGTCCTTTTTTAAATACCTGAGCACTTGCTGTTACATCCTCTCTGGCTTGCTTGGTCATGGTCTTGAGTGCGTCTGTTTGAGCTTTTTCACATGGGTCAATCAAGCCTGGACCATCTGACAGCAGAAGGAGTACACATTTTAAATATTCACATGAACCAAATTGTAATGCGAGCTATGAGTCATCCTGAGAACATAATCGTTGTATAATCTGGCCTTTTAAATCCACGCACCTTGCAGTAGGATTCCACTAGCAATACACTCCAGAACTCTGCGCAAGGCTTTTCCTGGAGTCAGAGGAGTCAGTGCACTGCTGATGGCTTTCTCAATCAGCAACTCCATGGCCTTCAACAGAAAACACACCATCATTAAGAGCAATGGAGGATATATTCCTCACGGCAGCTAAACTGAAAGGTGACGGTTCAGAATTCAGGTGGTGTAACTGCCAGGCTCTTACCCAGTCAGGCATCTTGCCCCAGGTTGGCATTCGCTGACAGAGGTCTCTGAGTACACGAATGATGATCACACAAGACTGGAGACCGTTTGCCCGGGCCTGCTGACAAAACATACTGAGATTCCATACATACAAAACTATGCAGCTTCAGGTCTAAAAATTATCATTCCTCATTTTAAGTTTAGCTTCTATATTCAAGATGTAAAGTACTATTTGGACAGGAGAAGGACATATTTTCTGGGATATGGACATACTGATGTATGCATTTTCATCACACTAAAAACTCCATGCATACTACATACACCTCAATTTATTTTGACCTTTATTTTTGCAGGTGCTTGATCATTAGTAGGTCGACTTGACCATGACATGTATGGAGGCTTTACCTGTGCTAGGCACTCAGTAACTTACCTAAAAACCCTGGAAGCATCACCTCCTTGACAAGTCCTTTTACAAGTCATCTGTATTCTATTATTTTGCATTTTAAAGTCAGTCAGCACTTGATTTTGGTTTGTTTTTGGCAGAAAATGATAGGAAAAAATAGTGAGCACGTCATTTACCTGAAACCATTTGGTATGGCGAAGAGCAGCCAAATACTCGAGGCACTTTGTCCTGTTTAGAGCATCTGCAGGGTCTTCAGGCACTAGAAACAGACAAACCGGACATACAGTACTGCGCAAAAGTCTTAGGCACATGCAAAGAAATGCTGCAGAGCAAAGATGCCTTCAAAAATAATGAAATTAAATGTTTCTACATTAAATAAAATACTATAAAAAGTAGTAAACATTAATAAATGAAACAAAGTCAATATTTGGTGTTATGATCCTTTGCTTTAAAAAAAAAACCCCAGTAGTCTCAGGTACAGTGTATGCAGTTTTATGAGGAAATGAGCTGTAAGTGTTACTGAGCATCTTACAGAAGCAGCCACAGCTCTTCTGAAGACTTTGACTGTCACACTTGCTTCTTATTTTTGCAGCAAAACCCAGCAGCCTTCATTATGTGTTTTTTGTCTAAAAAGTGGTCTCATGTAATATTCAGCTCTCTTTACTGACATACAAACATTTTTCTGTAACATTTAATTTGTGCTGGAAAACTAATGTTTGGAAATCTAAACTGTTTTTGTACTGAATCAGTAAATCTATTAAAGTTTGTGCCTAAGACTTTTGCACATTACTTGCACAGTTACTGATAGCTTTTTATTTACCACATCTAAGTTTAGGGCAAAAAAAAAAAAAGATTTTACTGCTAAATATAGAAACGGCAAACATATTTACTACAAACATAAATCAATATAAAATACAAAGAGGAAATTTGGCACTAAAGAGTGGTACTATTAGTCTATTATCTCTGGAATAGAGAGTTTCCACAGCACTTGGTTCCTAAAAATTGTTGCAATGGAACAAGTTATGTAAAGACTGAGACTGACTTATGAAAAAATAGTCGAATGATCCATACAAATCAAATAAGAAAAGTGATAAAACTCAATACAGCTGTATAGTTCAAAACGGGTCTAATGTTTAAGACAAAATTTCCCCTTACCGCAAATATAATCAATCAGATAAGCCATGTTTGGTGTCTGTGATATCACTTAAAAATACACCTAAAGAGGGGTCTCCTCTCCCCAATAAAGCAGGAGATGGACATAACATTTACCAGGAAATTCCTGTTGCACAGGATGTATTCTCAGCTCTAGTGGCTTTGCTACATTTTTTTTTAAAATACTTTTCTGGCCACAAGCTTCAGAATCTCGAAGGTTCCATTCAATGTATACAAACTTCTTATAGACAAATCTTTGAACACTCTAATGGACATTTGATTCTGGAATGATTTGCACAAGTGTTTTGAACTCTGGAAGCCCTGCCCCGTTAACCCATAGATTTCTTAACCGAACTTACGCAGAAGCCCTGCCTGGAAGCCCTGCCCCCTTCCCCCATAGCGTTACACAGGTTGCTGTCAAAGTAAATGGAGAATGTTTTGAGTTCATTAATGTGGAATAAACTATATCAATGTATGTTTGACTATTAGACAAGTATATAATTAACATCCATTAGCTTTATTTATTATGAATTCCACAGGAAGTTTTTGGCTGAAATTGATTAAAAAAATTTTTTAAAAAAGAGAAAAAAAAAGCCACTTTTGGGTTTTGCCTAAAAAAAAGGGATAATAGACATTAAATAGGCCTAGAATTAAGTCTCAAATCTAACACTTTAAAAATAATAATAGTAATGATAATTAGAAAATGATAAAATAAATATGCTCTTCTCCACTGATCAGCATTCAGATGAATTCAAACACACTGAGCAGCAGATCAACAGAAAAAAATTCAGTCACATGGACACTAAATAATGGGTTATATGGAATTTATTTATTTATTTATTTTAAAATTGTATGCCGTGCATTACTGAAGAATCACCTACAATTCCATCATCCAGCTGAATTTTCACGATTGCAGCTGCTGGCAAACAGTTCCTGGCTACACAGCTGATTATTCTTATTACGCCCTCCTGTACTGTCCTTAAACCTGAAATGCTCGTTTTCCTCTCTTCTTCAAGCTATTGGTTCTGGAAGATTAAATCCTTTATCACTTTTTTAAATGGTAAATCATGACCAGGGACAAATCATTATGGCACAAGCCTAATGTACACTCGCAAGAACACTGTAATAATGTAACGCTGGGAAATGTGTCAAGTGAAATTACTAAAGCTGGTATTCGCTAAAATTAATATTTAGGAAATTCTTTGTTCTCGACTCCCTCTAACCTTGTTTCCTTTCCTTGCGTGCTCCGGGGGAGGAGCTAAGTTGCGAGGAAAGGAAGCAAGGAGGCGCAATTAAAGTTAATGAGAAATGTTTATTTGAGATGGATGGAAAACTGCATATTCCCTCTTTACTCAACCCCTGACACATTACCCTTGAAGTCTCTCTCCCATACACGGAGTAAGACACCACCTTCTCATCTGTGTCTGAGTCATAGTGCTCGTAATGCACAGAATACCACATCAATGGCATGACGACACGTAAAAATTACAGAAAGGTCAGAGATCCAGCTTTAGTGGCGTACGCAATCAGAGCTAAATTATAAACTGAGGCTGGCCAATTCACTTACTAACAGATGTTGTAAATAGTGATACTGAAAAATGAGTTGGGACTAAGAGACAGCCCATCTCAGTTAGAGCCAGATTTATCTTGAGTTTGTCTTCTTCTTCTTTTTTTTAAATGAAAAGGAGACATACAGTGCAGTCGATTGGAAGCATGGGTTCTCTAACCTTTCTCAGGCAGCTTGTCACCTGCCTTTCCCTCCATGCCAGGCGTAGGCTCAGGCTCCTCACGCATCACTGGCGAAGTGAGACAGACGGTCACCTGCATTTTTGGTTCCTTGCTGGAAATAATGATGATGTTGGCTTCCTCAGGCTGAGCCTGCACCACATACTGATCTTCAGAAAAGGTCTGCTGGTTAAAAGGACACGCTGCATTACTCACTACAGAGGAGACAGCCGGGCGTGAGATGGAACAGCCCAAATTATATCAGGGCTGTAGCCCCTCAAGGAGAATTAATCAGAATTAAAAGTGACAAATTTCACAGTCAAAGTTTTCACAGTCTGCAAACTTAATATGAGAATGGAAATTTCACTCATGTTCTTTGCTTTCCATTTTTTTGGGCTTTGGGCTTGCCGTATTTATAAATAACCCGGGCTCTCTCTGTAGGGTTTCGGTGTCAGAACCAGGCAGGGGAACTAAAGATCAGTTAAGAGCACTTTAAATTTGTTTCATCGCCTTCTTCACATATATTTGGATGTAGCCTTGAATTAACTAAGACCGCAAAGTAAAAACTTAAATAGCAACAATCTCCTCAACCTGCAGAAAAAGGAACATTACACCCAGCATTTGAACGTAATGTTTACAGCAACACTTTGCGTCACACAACTGTCGAAACCACATTTTATCAGGAAGTACTAAAAGGTTTACAGTGACAGACCCAGAACATGCTGAAGTTCTCAAGAAAGCAGAAGAAATAAAACCTCAGCTGTAGCCCTTCTTGTGCAAATGGAACTTTAAAAAAGAAAAAAAAAAAAAAGAAAAAAATTCCTGGTCACAAACAAGAAGTTTTCTCTTCAGTCACATTAGTTTTTAGCTTCAGAAATATGCCACCTGCCACTCAATCAAAATATCCTAAAATTAAAAAAAAAAAAAATTTAAATAATGTATGACTCCACAAACTTGGCACATGGAAGTAAGCCTTATTTAACATTAAAACACTTGTGAGCATGCTGTTACAGGAAAGTAATCAATGACAGGGTGCTGCTACCAGCGTTACTGTTACCACCTCAAAGTTGATCATTTTCCAATAAGAGTATGACCTAAAGTGTTTAATTCCTCATATATCACAGCAATTTGGCAACACTAACCCATTTATTACTATTATTATTATTATTATTATTATTATTATTACTACCTTCTGACAAATTAGATTGAAGAAACCAACAAAACTTTTTAATACTTGAGATGAATTTCCAAAACTTGCTGCTTCCAGGTAAACAGTTCTTACCATGCTCTAAAAATCAAGCTCCTTTAGTGTGAATTTGTCTGGAGTTAATATCTCACAGGAACAAGCTGCTGACTTACCTTCAGTTGTTTGGGAAGCAGTTGTGCGATGCTGTTCAGCAGGGAGATGGTGGGTTTCCTGGCAGAGAGAAGGATAAGCTGAATGTTCCTGTCTCCGTGCAGCAGCAGGCCTTTGGCCAGGATCCCTGCCCTCATCACACCCTTCAGCACTCGGCCCTGAGGATCCAACCTGCTACATCGCCAGGGACAAACAACAAGCTAGTACAAGATCACTAACATTTGTTAATGTTATTGAGTATAATTAAACAGTGTCCGGTGTCTATACAACTACACTGCTAAATGTAAGATGTTTCTATGCTGTAGTGCAGAGGTGTTGGATTCCTAAACTCCTGCATGTTTTTATGTTAAAATAAAAATTACTTACTGCTACTTTACTTTACGTGCTACTTTAAAGTGCAACGGTATTACTGGGGCTAATGAAAAATGTCATGAATTTTCAAAACATACTTCCTTTCTGTAAAATGAAGTTAAAATTTTTTACTCTGTTAACAAAGTTTAAAATGACTAGCAGTGAAAACAAAAGGTTATTCTATCTGCTAACGTGCCTAAAATTGAGCTAATGTTATAAGTAGGACGCTAGCTTCAGTAAGCCTTTGGCTTTAATGTTCACAAACCATAGCTGCTATAACAGGAAAGCTCAATGTTGGCACAAATTTCATTAGGACGTTTCTACCATCTATTGATCATCCAACCAATGCACATGGTAATCAAGTAGAAATTCTGATCCTATATCAGCAATTGAGCTAGGATACTTGAACCTAAAATAAACTAATATATTAATATATTCCTGTGATTCTGTAGATTAACACCTACTAGATAAATGACAAATCCAGAAAGTAGTTAAAAAAAAATCCAGGCTCAATGCAGATCATTTGCATTTTGACATCACAGCCTGAACTAATCCAGCCCCTGACAGTATTTTATCTGCAGACTTGAAGAGACCTCTGCCAAGATGACCTACTATTTACTTGAGGTGTCTCAGATTAGGGAACTACACCCTTCAGTCTGGCAGATTTGGAAATACTCCAGATAGACAAAGTGGAGCGACTCACTTCTTATCTTCTGCTTCTTTGCCATCCTGCTCCACCAGCAAGTCAGACACCAGTTTGAGAGCTCGCTCAGAGTGCGACACAATACGCTGCACAGCTTCCAGCTCCTGATCCGCTGGGTAGATGCTGGCGTGCTTGGCCATAATGTGGTGGTCGTCTGGGGAATCAGGCCTGCAAACAGGCTGCAGGGACAAAAAAAAATTGGAGTCCAGATTATCTTAATGTTTAATTATGAATTAGCCCTTCTTTACTGACAAGGTGCTGGTCTGCTATGCCTAATCCTGAACCATTCTATGCTCCTCTACTACAAAAGTTCTTCTCTTGCAAGAACTTTCGTGCTTTCCCAACAGGAAAATGCTACTGGTCTGGAACCAAGAACCAGTGACATAAGAAGCCTGAGTGTGTAATCATTTTATCGCCATAGAGTCCCCTCTAAAGTTGTTTGGCTATACACTGAAGACATTTTTGTTTGAGATCAAAAGATGAATATGAGATGAGATATCAAAATTACAGCTTTCATTTCCTGATATTTTCATCTAGATGTGTTAAAGATTAGTGAGCCCGTTTCAGAAGCAGCCATGCAAGCCCAAGCCATGACACTACCTCCACAGTGCCTGACCTATGAGCTCGTATGTTTTGGACCATGAGCAGATCCTTTCTTTCTCCACACTTTGGCCTTTCCATCACTTTGGTAGAGGTTAATCCTGGTTTCAAAACTTTTGTGGCTCATCACTCTATTTCTTTGCTAATTCCAATCATGCCTTCTGATTCTTACTGCTGGTGAGTGGTTTGCATCTTGTGAGATGGCGTTTATATTTCTGCTCTTGAAGTCTTCTTCTAAACGGTGGACTGTGATACCTTCACCCCTGCCCTGTGGA
Source organism: Pangasius djambal (assembly GCA_022985145.1). NCBI lineage: Eukaryota > Metazoa > Chordata > Actinopteri > Siluriformes > Pangasiidae > Pangasius > Pangasius djambal. The sequence goes on from CM040985.1 coordinate 14,314,846, forward strand.
GGATGTTGGTCATGTCACTGATCAAAAAATCCTTGTTTTGGGGTTTTTCTTCACAGCTCTCACAATGATTGTCATCGGCTGCTGTTGTTTTCCTTGGCCGACCTGTTCAGTGTCTGGTTTGTTAGTACACCAGTGGTTTTTGTTTTTCCAAAATTGAGGACATTCCAAAATTGTACTGGCTATGCCCAATGCCTGTGCTATGGCTCTGATCAATTTCCCTCTTTTCTCAGCTTCAGAATGACTTGCTTTTCTCCCATTGACAGATCTCCAGTCATCATGTTGGTTTATCCTTTAACAGCAAATGCACTCTTCACAGGTGAAACTCAGGGCACAAACCAAGAGCAGACATTCAGAGCTATGAATTGTTTAAACAATCAGTCTAACAGGGCACACCTGGGCAACAAGAAAACACCTGTCAGTCACATGTTCTAATATTTCTGATCACTTGAAAAATGGGTGGGTTCGAAAAAAAGTGCCATGTTCTGAGTTGTTTAACAGATCTAGATGTGTTAAAGACATCTAACACACCTAATTATCAGGAAATGAAAGCTGAAATTCTGATATAGAGAACAGAGTCATGTCAGTTGCATCCGCTTACTCAGTGTTTTGCCTAAACGTAACGCTTGTGGTGTACAAAAAAATAAAGAAATGCATGCTTGAAAAAACCCAGCTGCCACTGCCAGCCAAAATTTGTATGCTCATTGTGCAGTCTTCGCTACAATTTTAGACCAAGCCTGCACAGCCACAGGACACTGATAATCAAGCAGCTAAGTAAAACATCTGATACAAGAAGATCTATTACAAAATAATAGTTTTGAAGGTAATTTTTCTGCATTAACTATTTCTTTAACATATGGCAGATGTACAAAAACACTAGATAACGGAAACTGCAAAAGCCCCCAACCTTACATTCCCCCACCTACTTTCCCTAACATACCACTTCTGCACAGCCTGCATTTGCATACTGAGACTGGGTCCTAGATTGTATTGCAAAAAAGCACTCACCCGTCACATGTTTTTAGACACTATTACCCAGATTTTAAAATGAGATTTTAGCTCCCGTTTCTGAAAATTCGATGGCAAAAACTGTAGGATTTAATCATAATTATTTTGTGATGTTTAGGGTGACTTTCAGGTAGCCACTAATGTGGCTCAAGTTCTTACAGAAGCTATAACGTTTGTCCTCACCAGGAGAGGGGGCACAGGCATATCGGGGTGGTTTGTGAACAATGGGGGCGCTAGTCTGCGCTGCTGTTCCTCCCAGTACAGGTGATCCTCCTCGACTTTCCTCCAGTACATGTCCTCCTCATATCTCCTGCAGAAAATTAACAAACGTATCACTTGACTGTATGCGTAGGCATGGTCTCTTTTTCTGATTAGGAAACACAAAATCGGGAATTGTTAGAGAGCAATTCCAGCAGCCTTTTTTCCCTGTTGTCACACCCTTGTATTCAAACATCTCCTGCAGCAGCAACCACTGGCCGACCTGATATCACTGATGAGGGAAGTCATCCGTTTGTATTTTGAATGAAATGAAATGAGCTGATCACGACTTCCTAAAGCCTGCTGTGCTTGCGCCCTCGACATAAATTATAGACAAAACTTCTGTATACCTGTATTTTCCCACTTGTCATTTTCTGTTCTGGATGAAATAGGAAGTGGCTGCACGCTGTATCCGTGCTGTAATAAACGCTTATTTTAAACCCAAAGTGCAGAAAATGGCGCTGTGCACCCTATTTGTAAAGTTTACTTGATTGTGTACAGTAGTAATGCAGGTTTATAATAAATCAGACGATCAAATATAGACAATTTGCATGATAAATTTACTTATTCATAGTGGGAAAGCACCTAAATAAAAATTTCCAATGAATGAAAGATGTGAGTCCAGTGTGAAATAAATCCACGAGAAATAGGCAAAGGGAAACTCTTAACCTGCACAATAGATTACAGATGCATTTCATAATTTTACTCAACACTCAATGCAAGGGTACTTCCTGGTTCTGCGCACAAAAACAATAAAAAAAAAAAAAAAAAAACCTTAAGGTGTTCTGAAACCACAACTGTATGTGCAGCAGCTTTGCAAAACGTTTTGTATTAAAAACAAAGAAGTCAGTTGCCTTTGTAGCTTTTCTCTACCATGATAGAACTGGAACATAAAAATCCCCACTGTTTTATCTGGTTTCTCATTTATAGCTTACCAAGTAAACTTCCCACCACTGACCTCTAACACTACGTCGGGGTCAGCTGTTTCATAAAGTACATAACAATGGAACATCGTTACCAAAATAAATCATACAGATAAAAGTCATGTTTTTGTGAGGTATGGTGTCTCAGGCATAAATAACACTCAGTTACAACCCTGTTCATAGTTTACCACAGTGGTTTCGCACCTATTCACACCTCTGGAGTCAGTGTCAACCTCACATCACAGGAAGTGCTGTTAGAACTATCTGAATGCAATTCAAGCTTAATTCAATAATATGCACAGGGTTATGCAAAAAATGTTGGCACCCTGGTTAAATTACTTATTTTGTTGCTTCTTGAAGTGAAAAAAGTAAACACAACCTCTGTATCAAACTATATAAAAAAATAAAAAAAAATTTGCAAATATTAATGCACACTTACTTTATATTTGATAAATAATAATAAAAAAAGAAAATTATGGCATGAAGTTTTTTTCTAGGATGATCCTCACGCAGGGCTCTTACTTGAGATTAGAGGGGACTTGCATGCACACATTATACACAGACACACACACACACAGACACACACACAGACAATTAGGGGTTTTTAAGGAGCAGCAGGCTTGGACCCTTCCGTGTTAAACCGAAGTGAATGTCAACCTCATTTCCATGTGCCAGCGCTGCTCGTCCTCAAGCTGTCTCTTCAGGATGGCTTTCTGATTCTGCTTCCTCAGTTTATCTTCCAGAAGCTTCCGTGCAAGGTTGCTCGGCTTGATGTCCACCAGCAGGTCTGGATTCACCTTTTTCTGAAAGGGTTAAAATATGTGATTAGAATCCGCATAACAATTTCGGATTTCGTTGGATTTCTCAACTGTCTCCCTCTGGACTCGCCCTAAACCATACAGGGGACGCGACAACAATGGAAAACAATCCGCTACTGCTGTAAACACACTACATTGCTACCTCTGCTGAGACTCCTTTACTGTTTGTAACATGAGATTTTATGGAAAAGTCGCTTTCAAAAATGAGAAAAATGGACAATTATGGGATTTGACATTTGTTTCCTGTTGGTTTTTGTTAGATGTAAACAAGGATATTCAAAGAGACTTTTGTATAAAGATTTCGCAATCAATTTTAGTCAATAAAATGATCAAATGTGAAACCATGTTATATTTAGACTAGTTTAGCATGCTGCGAGAGATTTCCATAGTGATAGCTTTGTGTGAAAAGGGAGTGAAGAATCCCACCTTATATTGGAGCCGGTGTCTTCTGCCCTTTAAGTGCATGTCTTTGGCATTGGGATCATTGAAGCTGCACTCACACAGCTTACAGTGGAATCGAACCAGCTTTCCATCATCATTGCGAATCTGAGAGGAAACAAACATGGGGTTTAAACACCAATGGAAAAAATAAAGGGACTGTAAAATGCAATATTTTTTTGCCCTCTAAACCCCAAATAAAGTAGAAGTTCAGCCTCACTCACCTAATAAGATACTATCTACTTCAGTGATACTATTTGAACATACAAACCAATATAGAATTTGTACTGTATAAAAAAAAATAGATATACAAGATACACAAACTAAATGAGAATTATATTATCATCCAAATCACATCTAGCATACAATTCCACCTTCGAACTTTGGCCCATAACCCCTATCTGAGTGTGATCCTGGCACTAACTATGGGTGGGGAAAGAAAGCATGTAATTTGGCTTCAGAATGGAGCTATAGACTGCAGTGTCAGAAACCAGATACTGGGCAGTTTAAAGGGATGTTTATAAGCTGGTGGCTGTAAGCATTCATTACTTGTTATGTTACACTACCCTCATAACTCCAGGGCAAAACTAAAGAAACAAATTTCAAAACTTCCATCTTCTATGGTGTCTGTAATCAAATATCCTCCGAAGAACTCTCTCACCTCCTCTACATAATCATGGCCAACAGGTTGGACATTTCCCTGAGAACCACCTCCACTTCCCTCATCTTCACTCTGAAGGTCAGATTTCGGCAATGCCTGCTTCATCTCGTCGACCCTCGCCGGGTCTGGAGCAGCAGCTTTGACTTCAATCCAAGAAGAAACCACATAAGAACAGTGCAATATTAGCAGCAATGTTAACGTCTGATGCAGTATATACACATCCATCCATGCTTCCCTTCAAATCTTTAGATCCATTTAGATATGTGACAGGCAATACATAAAACAGTAAACAGTGCACACTTACCAGCAACTATGGCTTTTGTAGGAGCATGTGTCTTCAGCGTCTCGGTTTTGGGAGGCTTTAAGATGAGTGGTTTCTGTGGCACTGCAGAGGAAGCAGGAGCTGTGGCAGGTTTTGCAGAGATTGTTGTCATGGGAACAGGAGCAGAGTTCACAAAAACGGGCTCAGGGGAGGGTATAGGTTTGCCAAGTTTTTTGTGCAGCTTCACCACCTAGTGACAGTTCAAAATGGAGAGTGTCAGAGGATAATTCCGTGCGTGCGTGTGTAAGAAATTATAACATTTCTGAGACCAGCCACCTATGAGACCAGCTCACAAAATGTTCCTAGACACTCTGCACTGCCATTTTATTGGTTTACCTGCTGGAGCGAACTTCATTCAACAGATGAAATGTGTTAAGACACACACACACACACAAAAACAAAACACTGAACTGTGCAGCACTCAAATTTGAGGACAGACCTTCAGGTGCTTGGCCCCACGGATATGTGCTTTGTAGGCATCTGCACCAGTGCAGGAAACGTCACAGAGCTCACAGCGCAGCTGAGTCGGAACATTGTGTGGTCCATTAGTGACCTGACTGCTACCCTTCTGCAGCGCCTCCTTCTTTTTGTGCTTCTGACCCTCCAGGTGCTCACGGTAGGTCTGCAGGAGAGGAAGATTAGCACTGGATGTGCCCTCATTTATTAACACTATCATCTGGTCATTATTTTACATATTTGCTGATTATGTCATCAGTACATATATTCATGCCATGTTTACTCTTTACATAGTGCGTTGTATAAATGTGTAATGTTCCTATGCATAATTTCTGATTGTATGTTTATGGAGGACATGGAGCTGTATTGTCATAAATTGCATGATTAAACTGCTCACATAATAAAGGACAATAAACAGTCATTTCTTAGACACCATAAATAATACTTTTTCATTCAAGCCCTTTAAATTACAACCCAAATCTAATAGCTAGGGATGCACCAATCCAATACTAAGGATCAGCATCAGCCTGGTATTGGCCTGTGTGGCTGGACCTATTTTCCCCATCAACTGTTATAAGCCATGACCATGTACGCCACTGAATTGACACCTGTGGGGTTTGACATTTCCCAAACTTGCAGAAAACAGGCTCAGTTGCCAAGACATTGTCAGTATTAGATCAGTTTCGGGTATGAGTTTGCTGTAATATCAGTACTGCAATGAAAAAATGGAATCCACATGTGCCTAGTAATTACATGACACCTCACCATTTGTAAATTGTATTCCCAGACTTTAACATACCTGTGGGCCGGCACAGCTTATCTTGCAGATATCGCAGTAGTGAAGTTGAGGCTGTTTGGGAGGGCCTTTAGGCTTTTGGACTTTATTCTGATGAAATGTGGGTTTTCTGTACGTGCTGACAGCAGAACCGCTGACCCTTGAACTGTGCCTTGAGCTACTCCAGGATGAACTGGTAAGCTGCTTTGCAGGTGTCTGGGCTTGCTGTTGGGGAGGCGGGGGCTGATGGGAAGGACCCTGGGGAAGGCTGTGGCACTGAGGACCAAGATGCTGGGTTGCTTGATAATATGACGGAGTGGAGATGTAGCTGCGGGGTTCATAACTGGAGTAGCTGTGACCTGCAGAAACAGACAGAAGTCAAGCTAAGTAAATAAAACATTTGAAACTGATGTCACAAAATGTAATTTCCATATATGTCATTGTTTTGACCAGATATGACTGCTTAATATAATGTACTGAGGAGGTAAGCTAAAGCTAGCAAACCATACTCTCAAAAAAAAAAAAAAGGCAGCAGGTTAGCTTAAAAAGCCTAAGGGCCATGGAAGTTGAAAATGTAAGTTTAAAATGTAAGTTACTGCATATATTTCCATTTGGATAGCAGACACTCCAATTTCATTTACCATTTAAGCTTGCATTATAGATGGGTCTCCAAGCTTCCTTTGTGTTTTAATTTGCAATGTGCCCACTGTATATACTGCTTTCACTGCTAAATCTGGTTTGGGGTTCAAGCCCCAGCATTGCCAATCTGCCACTGTTGGGCCCTTGAGTAAGGCCCTTAACGTTCTCTGATCTGGGGCACCGTACCATTGCTGACCCTGTGCTCCTAACAAGCTGGGATATGCGAAGAAAAGAATTTCATGTGCTGTAATGTATATGTGACAAATAAAGGCTTCTTTTTTACTGTATGTTAAAGCCTACAACACACAAATTGGAATCGCACATATTTTAAGACTCTTTAAGAAACTACACACACACACACACACACACACACACACACATATATATATATATATATATATACATATACTCTGATATAACATTTTGGAACACAGTCCCAACCATGATCTAGTACTATTAATTATACCTCAGATAATGGCTACATTGCAAGACAGTACTGTGTAAAAAGGAAACCCCAACTCACCACTGTATGAAGTGGCAGCTGTTGAGTTATAGGAGGAGCTGGGGGTAAAGGTGGAGATGGAGCTCGGAGGTTGCTGTATGCTAGTGGACGTAGGGTAAACACTGTAGCTGGTGGACACAGAGCTAGTAGGAGGCAGGGTTTTGAGCACTGTGGCCTGTCTTTGAGGCAGAGACTGGCTGTACACTGCACTTACAGGCCTGTAATCACTTTTCACACCTGAAGGAACAGCAAACTTCATTAGTTAGCAGAAGAAATATATCAGAATATCAATATATCAGAAATATAATACGGAAAAATGTGTCCTAAACACCAGATTCCTTACTAGCAGCGAATGCATACATACATATACATTATGATGTATGCATGATCGTCCCAAAAGATGGGAGAAAGGGGCAGGGCTGCGTGAGCTAAAATCATAGCAAGAGAATGTGTGTGAAATGGAGGTTGAGACAAAACTCTGCAATCAGCAAGAAAAATGCAATACAGGTTCTGAGAATTCTGACAACATATTTTTTGAAGCATTATTTGTAAGTCATTATAGATTAAGCATTAATGTTATTCAGAGCACGCTTTACCAGACAATAAATAAGGGCTGACAGGCAGAGAGGGAGGCATGTAGAGGGCGAAATATTTCTGGCAGTAGCAGAAAGCAGTAACTAAAATGAAAAGAAGGCAGATCTAGCACGGCACATACGAGAAATTATTGTGTTGTTCATCATAGAGATGTTTTCAATAAAAAGAAAAAAAACCAACAAGGATCTCTAATCACAGACAGGTTGCCCCGCTGTATGAAAAGCCTATTTTATTTATTTTATTCAATCATTTAATTGTAATGACAATTGTAGGGCTTAAAAATTACATACTATTAAATGCTATAGAAATATTGGAGGAAATATATGTCCTGTCTAGAGAACTGAATCCTATCCTGTATGCATCTATTCACTCTCATGCTCATACCTGTACATATTTCACTTTTTGTATTAAAAACAGATTGCAAGTAATTTTGCACCCAAGCAGCAAGGTTTCTGCTGGAGCTGCATATATTTCCATTTGGATAACAAACACCCCAATTTCAATGACCATTTATGCCTGCATTATAGATGGGCATCCATGCTTTTAATTTGCAATGTGCCTACTGTATACACTGCTTTCACTGCTAAACCTGAGCATCTGACACTTCATATCCTTAAGTATTTAAGAAATGTTTAATTTGACATGCTATCATTCATCACATACAAGCCACGTTCCCTCAGCCTGGGCCATGCAAGAAAGAATGCCACCCTGGGGCCTGCAGATCACTTGAGACAGGCATGGATGCATGTTTGCTAAGCCTGAATTGTTGCAGAAAATCAACTTATACTCTGCACCGCAACACAAGACAAATTACTTTATTGATCATATTCATTTATAGAACAGTTAGTTCTGGTCCTCTAATCTGATTGGACAAGCAGTGTTCCAAGAGTGCTAATATTTAATATAACAGTGCTGGTACATTTAACTCTTTCTATCAGTCCACTTATGTGTGTTCGCTACATAAAATCCCAATTGTAGCACCAGTTTGTTACACTGAAACCATTACTATATTTACTACAAGCTGTCAGTCAGTCTGTGTGTCGAATGAGAATGTGCAAAGCTCTATCTGTTCTATCAGTTCTATAAACAAGAAATGAATATTGAGTAATATCACACACGCAATCGTGCTGTTATACCGAGTATAAGCATGGCTGTGATTACAGCCTCATCACAGCCACGCTGAAATTCAGCGCTCTTGCTTGTGTGGTATTGCTTAATTATGCAGTATAACAAAACTGCCACCTCACTGAGGTCTGTAGATATGTAAATGGGTATTATTTTGACCACACAGAAAAGAAGAGACGTCACCTGTCTGAAAGAAGGCCTCCAATGGATTGCGCTGAGCAGTTGTGTCACTCGTCTGATAGTACTGTTTGTTCTCATAGCTGCTGACTAACGATGGCCCTCCATAGCTGCAGTTCCCCTGTGTTTTCAGTCGCAAGCCAAATTTTGCACAAATCAAAAAAAACATTTAGAAGCGCAACAACATTATAACTGTAACCTCTATCATATGGCGAAGCTAAATATTGAGACATGCTGAGAAACGAAATATTCTGCTAGGAAAAAAGACCATTAAAAAACCAAGACATGATCAGTGTCCAGTGTTTGCTTTTTTTTTTTTTTTTAGGTTAATGTAGCTAAGAAGCAATGGAAGTCTATCTCACCCAAAATATTTCTGTGTACATTTCTGCCTCAAACCCCACCCAGTTCTTCAGTGATATCACAGACCTGCTGATGTTGTTTAGGACACAACGTGACTTACTGTAATCTAAAAACATGAACAAAACTTCACTGTGTATCTGAACACTGGGACATCAGAGTTTGGTATCATTCTGTCTCTCCACATCTGAAGGCAGAATTGTACCAGCAAGCTGAAAATGATTATGGATCTGAATAAAGTTCTATTTTCCTACAAAAAAAAATATACATATTTCTTTAATGAATTTATTAAATTAGATTGTGTAGCAACACTAATCAGGACATTAGACAGCAATCCCACATGTAACACTGGCAAAAAATGGTGTTACTCTCTCCTCTGTCAATTAGAGCAACACTGGCTGATTGAGGGCTTCTGTGAACTCATATATGTAGAAGAAGGAAGTTTGTGTTTTTCTCCGAGTGTCTTCAGATGCTCTCTGACCTAGAATGAGCAGCGGTTTGAAAAGATGTGTCTCGGTGAAAGCACATGCTAGCCTGCGTCACCTCCAGTTGGTAGGTGTTGTGTGTTTAGGCAGAAATAGCTAGTGGGTGGAAAATTGCAAATGACCAAAATAGGAAGAAGAATATGAGAGAAAAATATCATGATGTACATGCAGCAGTGCTGCAATATTCTGCACTGTGATGTGAGGATAATACTTATGATCTAGAGCAAAGATTCAAAGATTTGGGTATGAACATATGGAAAAGATTTTGGGTGAGATAACGTTCATTACTTATTAGTTATATTAGAGTCATAGCTCTAAAAAAAAAAAAAGACCCAAAAGTTACATCTATTGTGTCTCATCAACATCTGTTGTCCTTTACCACCACAGAATTTGGTGTATATAAAATCGGCCATATATACAGTCTATGGTGTACACGTGCATATCCTCTGCTGCTCCATAAGCTAGTAAAAGCAAGACTGACCCCTTCACCGAAGATCTGATAGGCCTGAGGGGCACTGCTTTGTTGAGGTGCTGCTTCTTGCTGGCCAAAGCTGTAATTCGGAGCTGCGTGTGTCTGGTACGGTTGGTAGGTTTGAGATGCCGCTGGCTGAGGATTGTGTGCTGTGGCTGGAGAGAATGAGGCTGTGTGAGCTACTGCATGTGCAGGCTGGACACTGTAGCTGCCAGTGGTTTGGTGAGAGTATGCAGGCGGTGGCTGGATGCTGAAAGTGCAACACAGGAACAATTAATTTCAATAAGCAAGACCATGTATGAAATATAGCCTGGTAAATGAACTGACGTGAGAAAATAAAGGTTATGGAAGACATCAAATTGGACCAGTCATGTCCGAGATTAGATGATCAACATGCTACGTGAAAAGTTTTGGCTGTAGAACATTGGTGATTATTGTGATAAACTATATAGCCAAAAGTTTGTGGACACCTGACCATCACACCCATATATGCTTTCTGAACATCTCATTCCACATGTAGTTCCCTCTTCGCTATTATAATAACCTCCACTCTTCTGGAAAGGCTTTCCACTAGATTTGGAGCATGATTGTGGGGATTTGCACACTCAGTCACAAGAGCATCAGTGAGGTCTTGGTACTGATGTCAGGCGAGGAAGCCTGGTGCACAGTCAGTGTTCCAGTTCATCCCAAAGGTGTTCAGTGGGGTTGAGGTCAGGGCTCTGTGCAGGCCACTCGAGTTCTTCTACTGCAATCTTGGCAAACCATGTCTTCATGGACTTCGCCTTGTGCACAGGGGCATTGTCATGCTGGAACAGGTTTGGTCCCTTTAATTCCACTGAAGGGAAACTGTAATGCTACAGCATCCAAAGACATCCTGCACAATTGTGTGCTTCCAACTTGGTGGCAACAGGGGAAGAATCACATATGGGTTTAACGGTCAGGCGTCCAAACACTTTTTAGTTGTACAGTGTGCATTTTAGGCACTGATATATAAATCTGTTAGAATATGATGATGCATAAGGCTCACATACCGAATTCAACAGCACTGTGATATAAAACACATGAATAAGATTATTTGATTGTTTAAAATAACATGTTCTGGGGTACTTTACAGATTATTACTATGCTCAAGCACATACATAAATGGGTGACAAATTAAAAGAAAACCCTAAATAAATGAGTGAAGAAACATAACAGGTGCAGATGCTTTCAGACAGATATACTGCATGATATAACTAAGTAATGAACATCCTACCATACTCTGTGGCATGTATAAAATGCTGAGCAGGACCAGTTGACCTTGACTTTGACTTTGGATTACGATAGCAAGAGGAAAAGATCTAAGAGACTTTGTAAGAGAGTTCATTAATGCAGGGGCTTAAGTCACAGAGACCGCTCACCTGGCTGTGTTTCAATAGGAACAGTGACTAAGAAGAGGTCTATATTTAGATGTATAGAAAAGACATTAGAAAATAAGGTTGGAAATTGTGGTTGAAAGTGAAACGCAAGTGTAATTGCTCTTTAGGTGACTGAGAATACCTTGTCATGATCAGACTGTCAGCAAGAATCACACAGGCAGCAATACTAAAGTAGGGTTGCCATGCATCCTCATTAAAAAGACAAATGCACATTTGAGAGTTCAGTGGGTAAAAACCAGACACTGGTCAACAGTAATCTGGTGATCTCGTCATATGACTCATGCGTCACCATGTCCTTGAGAAATGGGCAAAGTGCATGTATACCAGAGAAGAGCACAAGCCTGAATGCTTGAATGCTACGATGAGGGGATACATGGGATCTGTTCTGCTATGGGGCCATTTATGTGTTTATTTTGATGAAACAGTTCAATCCTGATGGGTGTGGTCTCTTTCAAGATGACTCCGCCCCATCCCCAGGGCACGAGGGATCATTGAATAGTTTGATGAGGATGAAAGTGATGTAAGTCGTATGCTATGACCTTCACAGTCAGCAGATCTCAACCTAGTTGATCATCTATGAGAGATTTTGAAGAACAGTGTTCATCTCTCCAGTACAGTTCAAGAGACTTGTAGAATTGAAGCCAAGGAGCACTGAAGATGTTCTAGCAGTTCACTGTGGCCCAGCACTTTGTTAAAACACTCCTCCCCCCACCCCATTTGACTCAACACCTGTCTATAGCTCCCTTTAAAAAAAAAAAAAAAAAAAAAAAAAACACTGTGTACTATATAGGGTATAGGACACTGGGGTTTATACCACAGCGCGGTTCAGTGCTCGAATCTGATTGGTCAAAAGGTGTGCATTACTTCCGTGTAACAGCAGAGTCTGTGGTGTGTTATTCCTCACATATGCACTGAACCTATACAAATAAACTGGCATTCAGACTCCCTATTGCTTAACAATTAAATAAAAAATAATTACTCAATCAATTAATGAATTAAATAAAGAATGAATAAAATACAGATTTTAAAACCTGAAGAAGAAATGGCTGCAGGTCCCTTTAACCGTGACACCTGTCCACTAAACATCCAGTCACTAAAGGGTAATATTAACATTTACTTCCGCAAATTTGTGAAACTTCTTCACATTTAGTTAATTTCATGATATAAAAAACCTAAGAAGACAAAATGACAAAACCCTGACATCAGCTAGTCTATTTACATCTGTGGCCAAGAGCAGGCTACTTAACCCAACTGACTTTCAGGGGTAGTTTTGCTAGCTCGCTTAGCAAAATAACTTCGCTAACTGGTCTGCCTCTCCACGCCCGTATATCAAAAGCAATTAATGGCAAACGCTGCAGATTTCTTGAAACTGTGCAATAAATTCACCGCTTAATCTAGAATAAAATGCAAACCACCCGTATTACCTGTATTGCGGTGCAGCGGCTCCATGTGCATATCCATAATAATTACTAGCAGCCATTTTAGCCCCGGGTTACTACCTTTCCCACCCGTTTTCCGACAAATCCCACCTTATGCGATACGATTGGCTAGTAGGTCTAACAAGCAGTCTGTCGATTGGATAATGGAGGCGTCGTTCTCCATAGCAACGCCAACACCGCTAGCAGTTCATTCACTGATTCATTCAGTGCTACAAGAAGTTGAAGCGATGCATTAAAAAATATGTTATTTATAATATGCTTGAGTATAAATAATATACAGAAAACCAACATCCAGCTTTTCTTCAGTTTGAGATTATACATTAATGAGCTATATTAAGTCATTTTCTTAATCTATCAAGTCTCTCGTGAATCCTCGCACGAGGGACTCGTTCATGAATGAAATGATTCACTGATTCGCTTAAAGTGAGGCGAGAGTCGGTCGTAAATGAACCGATTCACTGACTGAAAACCTCACTTTTCCCAATTGACAGTAGTTTAAAAACACACAGATAGATAAACTTACGACTAAAAATAATTATTCAGTCGGTTGTGTATGTGTAAGGAAATGTGCTTTGGTCTGGACTATTCATTAAACAAACTTTATAGAAAGGTATAATTTATGTGTCAACAGTCTACCAGTAGACCTCAACCATACTGTGTCCACTTTTTAATCAAATTTCAAATCATACTTTTATTCCACAGGCCTTGGAAACGGATGAGTGCATATTTTGAGTGTGTGTATGTGTTTGATTTGTATATGTTTCAGCAGTAACTGATGATATTTTTGTTTGTTTATAGCACATTGTACAGCACTTTGGTTAACAGAAAATATTTAAAAAATTTACTTTATTTAAAAAATGTACTCATGTACTTGCTTTTACCATTCATTGTCATATTTGATTTGCTAAAATATTTAAAACATAAAATGAATAAATTTGGTCAGTACGTCACCAGAGAACTTTATTATTATTATTATTATTATTATTATTATTATTATTATTAGTGTTGTTTTTATCGCTTTATCCTGGTCAGGGTCATGGGGGATCCAGTGGCTATACATTTAGTTACAGGCAACTCTGTAAATTTTGCCAAGCTTCATGAAGAAAACCAAACATGAATATATTAAATGAATACCATAAACAATGAGAGACATTTGGGAGGCTAAAGAAGCAGGACTGGGAAATCACTGCATATGGACATGTCTTGCAGTTGTGCACCCTCTAGGCTGTGAAAATGGGAAGTGCCTAAAGTTATTTGATCAGATTTGCAGGCTTTGGGGAAAAAAGATTTCAGTGCCTTCGAGTACTCCAAATCAGAGGACATCTATCAACTTCTGTTTATTTTCCTACAAGACAAGCTGAAACCCAGAGAGTATAAGGACAACACAAATCAAGATTGACATATTGTTCAAAAGGATGAGCATTGAATATTTAAAAAGATAGAAAAACCGGATAATATATGAGAACTTATTAAACTGCAGGATAATGGAATATTTAAAAATATAGCTCAGTGGTATCATTGTGTGAATTTATACCACGAGTCTGAAACCAAGGAGTTGAAAGCCATCAGAGAACAGAAGAGACTTGTGTGTGCAGAAGAAACACCTGCAGCTGCACCTGCATTCAGTCCTGGGTTTGACACACAGGGAAGGAACGAGGAGCACACTGCCCACCAGCAAGTGCGTATGTGAGTACAGCCCGTTTTGCTCTGTTCTCATTTTAATTACTTGGGGTTGAGTTTGAAAGGTACATTTATATTTAGATGTACTGTGCAAAAGTCCTAGTTTTTTTTTTTAATAGAAAATTTGTCTTGGCTACTTATTTTATATATTTTGCAATAATGTGTTTGCATTAATTTTAAAGCATTCATTTTCCAGAAAAACTAAACATTACACAGATTTTCACAGTTTCATAGGTAATGGACTGTATTAGGTAATAAACCATGCTTCTGACAAAAACATCACTGATGCTGTTTGGGATTTTACCTGCAGAGCCAGAAGAACTGTAGATTTTTTTAATTACATTTTTATTGATAGTTTTACTGTTTACTGCTCATTATAGTTATTATTTTTATACTTAGATACTTTCTATTTCAGTGCTTTTGAAGGCATCTACGCTATTCTTTGTATAGTTTCTTATACGGCCTAAAAACAGAAAATGCATTTTCTTGCAATTTTGTTGCAATTTCAGAATTTAGTTTTTGTCAGGTTTCTTTGCCAAGGTTTTTTTTACTTTCTTTTTTTTTTTTTTGTCTCAAAAGCCTATCCTCTGAATGTTTTGGCTCTTTTTTTTAAACAATGTGCAGCAACAAATGACTTCACGATGCAGGATGCATGTACAGGTCAATTATACTGAAGGCACATTCCAGGATATTATACCCTAAAATAAAATAAAAGAAAGTTTTCAGGGCAGAAGAGGGTAGAATAAACTCAATATATCTTGAGCTGATACACAGCTAACCAGGTCAGACTACAAGGGGATAAAGAAGTGAGATAATTTACACGCTACCCTGCAGTAAAACTTAACACATTTGTCATTTGCTTCAAATGGAATCGATGGCTAAAGGCATGTTGTGTTGGTGTGCATCTTGAATCTTGGCTAAGTGAGCTAACTCATAATTGAAGTCTGTCTTATTCAGAAACTTTTTCTTGAAATACATGCTCAACCCTTCAGGTATTTGTTTCAAACAACTTTATTATCACATGATTAATAAGTGATCATTAAGTGATTATATAATCAATTAAATCTATTAAAAAAAAACGATATTTTTGAAAAATACCAGGCATAGTCTGTATTACAAAATTCTGTGTTGTTTTGCAGGTTTTCACTCCATAAGCACTGAGATCATGTGCACACCAGACCTGGGCCGTATAGAAGGGAGAGACGAGTGGCAGGATGACGACTTCCCCAGGTGTGGAGGGATTTCAAATAATGTGGTGTAGAGCGGAACTTTATGATAATTTCACAAAATGAGAACAACCGTATATCAAGGTTTACATTACAACCACAATCTGCTTTCATCTTCACATTTTTTGAACTTTTTGAAACTAGGATGAGGCTTGAATAATTTGGTGAGGGAAACCACAAAACTATTTTTAAAGAGAGATTGTGAAAGGCTTACGCTCAGCCTTCATTACTTAATCAATACCTTCTGATTTTCATAGAGAAGACATAGAGAAGGAGCTTGTAGACCACATTAAAAAAAAACTTTCTGACAGGTTCTCTGGTCTCACTACAAACAAGTGCCTTGAACTGGCATTTGAACTGGCAAGAAGGAGCAACATTCCACTCCTCAGCAACTGGACAGAGAATGATTGGGCTGGTTAATCTGAATGTATAGAACAGACAAGGCTTAGTGAGTGCAACATAAAAAAATACAGTCCACAAAGTTAAACTGAGTGACTCTAAACTCTTTTACTGTAGGGCGAGATGAGTGTGAGAGCTTTAAGACACACCACCATCTTGCCTGCCGTATGCCTGAAGCAACATCTATATGGAGGGTTACAGCCTTTAATAGGACCACCGTGGGAGAATTCTTTGACAAATTCTTGCCAAAGTGATGGATAGGTATAAGAACAAAACACATAACTAGCCTATTTAAAGATTCAAGCTTGTTTATTGTTAAATAAAGTATGATATAAGTAAAACAATCTGATTTCAACTACCCAGTTGTGTAGAATAAATGTTAGAAACTAGACTGTAATAAATTGGGGGTAATAAATAAATTCATAAATAATTCAATTATTTAATTATTCTAATTTTTGTTCAACTCA
The DNA here is from genome assembly GCA_022985145.1 of Pangasius djambal. NCBI lineage: Eukaryota > Metazoa > Chordata > Actinopteri > Siluriformes > Pangasiidae > Pangasius > Pangasius djambal. Next base: position 14,331,482 of record CM040985.1, read on the forward strand.
GATCCCTGCATATAATTTTGCAATACTCATGTGCTTGTAGCCCTAGTTTTTGTTTACCTCCTTGGGGATGACGTAGAAGCATAATTTTTTTTTTTTTTTTTGCCATTTTGAATAGCATTTTCTGTACATACAGTATGTGACCTGTTAGTGTTTATGTCATTGGCTACAAAGTTTGCGATTATACAGATACTCAGAACATTGTGTGACTTTGGTGTTTATTCTATGTTATGTTTATCTGTTAAAAGGTTTGCTATTATGCCAAGCATACAGGTGAGACTCTACTCTGAAAGTGTAAAACAAATAATCTGTGGATATTCCTCAAAATAATTGAAGTTTCATTCAATTTAAGTCTTTCATGTCTATTTCTTAATCCTAGAGACTTGGCAAACCATCTTCAGGTTTCAGAACTGTAGACAAATTAGTTGTAATATTTATTTCATGAACACCAATAATATCAGCAGAATAGGGGATTTAATTATCAATGATTATATTTAGAGTTATACGTTAAAATCTGGTTAATTTGGTTAGTAACTGTTTTCTCAGATGGCTCAGCTTACCCCTAACATGAGGCAAGTTGAGCCACAAGACCACTTTTTTTTTTGGGACCCCAAAAAGCATTAGTGTAAGCATTAGTTTTATTCCTGTCTCATATTCCCTTGGCTATAGTTCGATTCAAGTTTTAAATAAAAAAAAAAAAAAAAAAAAGGCTCATCTTACCCCACTCTCCCCTAGTCCTAAAATCAATTATTGTTATTATTATTATTTTATTTAAGGTGAGTCTCAGAACTTATATTTCATGACTAGTCAAAGAATGAGATAATTGGTTTGTGAAGGTGTAATATCCATCTAGACATACTGGTGCTGGAATTTCCCCTTCACTGACTTGGCATTAACAAGAGCATGGGCAGTGAATCTCTGATCCTGGGTCAGCAGCAGTGTGATTTCTGTGTGTCACCACATGGCGCCTCTGTGTGTGAAGAAAGAGGGAGCAGGTGCAACTTTCTCCTTAAATGGTAATGAGCCACGTCATGTGACGCAAGCCAGAGCCAACAACACAGCATCACCAGGAAAATGGAGGCAGGGCTCGCATAGAGAAACACACACACATACACACGCACAGTTTCAGCATCACTGGCTAGAAAGGATGCTCTAAACATTAAAAACAATTGAAAAGATGATATTTTGTGAAATCAGAAAGTAGAGGAGTGCCCATTTGGAAAAGAATCAGCTTCATTTCCCTGACACAGAGGTAAGTGATGGAGCAGCTTTGATTTTCTATATTTGGCTTCTGTTTATGGCCTGCACTTAAATCAAGCTGAAGTTGATTTCAGGAATGTTTATCTGTTCAATGCATTTTTTAATACTGTGATGATACAATGACAGTGATTACAACTACAATGACATTAAGAAAAGCTGTCAAAACAAAGCTCCTATTTCTGGTGTGCAATATATATATATATATATATATATATATATATATATATATATATATATATATATATATATATATATATATATATATATATATATATATATATATATATATATATATATATATATAATTGC
>CM040985.1:14333147-14429369 GCA_022985145.1 Pangasius djambal
ATGGGATAGTTTGATAAATTATTCATCCATCTCCCCTTTTCAGCCACTTTAGTCTATCTAAATGTGATGTCGAAGACTGCAGAGATCTAACTGGGTTTGGGATGTTGTCTGTGTGTTTGTAAGGCCACTTCCAGAGGAGGGAGATATGGATTCTTCCTGCACACATGGTGAGGAGAGAACATGTAAGTGCAAATACTGTATGTATGCCTGATCCATCACGTGTGAACGTGAAGCACTGAGGTGTATTGACTGAATATTTACCCCTTCCATCTTTCTCTGCACTTTTTGTCGTCCAGCTCCTCCCAGCTCACTTCACATCAGTGGAGCTGGTGGAGGTCCGGGTCACCGCAAACGCCGCACTCTTGTAGCCCCAGATATGAACCTGTCTTTGGATCAAAGCGAAGGGTCCCTGCTTTCCGACGATTTCCTGGATACGCCCGATGATCTGGACATTAATGTTGATGACATTGAAACTCCTGATGAGACAGACTCACTGGAATTCCCAGCCAATGGCAATGACCTGGAATGGGAAGGTGAGGTTTGATGCTCTCTATTTCTATTTCTTTGAGCTTGTTCCTGGTACAAAACAAATGAATAAATAAACGATAAATGATTTCTAAATGGTTTATAAATCCTTTATTGTATAAATCATTTAATTATAAATAAGCGATTTATATTCTTTATGAGCAGATGACACACCAGTGGCCTCAGCTAACTCGGGGCCTGTAGAAGGGGCTGAAGATGAGGGGGATGTTGGAAACGGTCGCTTGTGGAGGACCGTCATCATAGGCGAGCAGGAGCACCGTATCGACATGCAGCTCATTCGGCCGTACGTGCGTGTTATCTCTCATGGAGGTGAGCCCTCGTGTGAATCTTCTTCTCTTGTCTAATGCTTATACTGTCATTTTCCACCATGTCACTGCCTTCCTTTCTTCTGCTCTGGTTCCAAAGGTTACTATGGTGAAGGCCTGAATGCCATCATTGTGTTTTCAGCATGCTATTTGCCTGATAGCAGCTGTCCAGATTACCATTATATCATGGAAAACCTCTTTCTGTGAGTAGCCAATTATGATATTTTATGTACAGATAAACAGTGAGTTCTATGTGTCTCCTAGGATATATTTTAAGAATATTTTAAAATAGTAGTGACAGTAGTGCTGGCTGTAAAATAAATGTCAGGTTTATATTAAAGCACTCATTTAAATAGATCATATTTCTATGATAAAAATTCATTCACAGGGACTTGGTGAACTATGGTGAACGTTCCATGTAATCTATGTAATCTAAATGTGCTGTTACTTAACAAAGAAAATGATATAATTGTGGATATGGTTGTGTTTTCAGTAAGTAGATGGTTATTTAACATTTACGGAGAAAGTCTCCAGGTTCAACACTTTGGCTGTAATAATTAATTGTAATAATCAGTAGGTTTTCTGCCATGGGGAAGTCTTCAGGATGTTGCATTATGCAGTTTCTTGTCAACAAGCTGCTTTTTTAAATTATTAACAATATAACAAGATGTAACGAGAGAGAAAAAGACAGGCAGGTGACTGTTTATCGCTGCTATAACGTAAGTGATAACAGGAACTAACTTCTTTTGTGGACATAAGTGTCACATGCTGTTCTTTAATAAGTAAAAAAAATTGTATCATTAGACAATTTCTGAGGTATAAGAGTCATTCGGGACATGCTCTTTATTGAAAATTAATCAGCTTCAGGGTGGTAATAGTACGTCCACTTTGCACCAGCCTGCAACACGCCACCCCTTTATTGATTATATTTCTGCATCTTAATAATTACCAGATAAGATGAATTACATTGCAAGGGGGTCTCTCTTTCTTCGAGTAATCTACTGCCCCCAACAAATTCCTCCTTACATTTGAGTGTAGGTATGTAGTGAGCAGCCTGGAGATGCTGGTAGCTGAGGACTACATGATAATCTATATGAATGGAGGAACACCACGCAGCAAGATGCCTGGTATCAGCTGGCTGAAGAAGTGCTATCAGATGATTGACAGAAGGTAAAAACACCTACAGCTGCTTGTTCATTCTGACATTTTCAGGCTGTGTGATAACGGCTAATATGATCATCACAGTTACTCTGCTTCATATTTAATCATATCATAATTTTTCATCTAAAGGTTATTCAGTCAAATTAGCAGCAAAACTGGTTCATGTAATGTTTTGTTGTTTTAAGTCAACGGAAAGCAGACTTTTCACCCTGCACATTATGAGCAGATTCTTTTGTATACGTGTTGGAAAGATGGATGGATAAGTAAGCTATCACAGTACACACTTGGAAAAAAAGGTTTCGTCTAGCACCTGTAAGGGATCTTCAGTTTGTCCCTCTAAAAAGGAACCCTTAATGATTCTGTGAAAAATCGTACAACACGGGGTGTTCCTTTCAGATACAGTTACAAGCCGAACCCCTTTAGAAAGCTAATAGCCATTAACTATACAAAGAACCTTTGAGCTCTTTTTGTTTCTAAAAATGTGTATAGCTCAGCAACATTGCAATTAATGGTGTGGTCAGAAAGAAAATGCTAACTGCATTTTTTTAATTGTGCAGCACTTAATTTTAAGACAACATTGTAACACTACCGAAATCGTGTTTAAAGCATTTAAATATTTTTTTAATAGACTGAGAAAGAACCTCAAGTCTTTGATCATTGCACATCCATCCTGGTTCATACGCACAGTCCTGGCCATCTCCAGACCCTTCATCAGGTAGGAGCTGTCATCATCCTCGTCATCTTCATTAACTGACCATGGTAATATTAATACAATCAGGAGAGAAATAGCTCTTTTAAACCAGATATACAGAGAGTTATGATTGAATAACTAATAGTAATAATAATAATTAAAGGAGAAAGGCAGTGAAACCTTTAATGAAAATTCAAGTGTAAAAACGAATCTTTTTTTAAGCAATAATTTGACCAAAAATGACATTTACACAATTGTTGGATTTACCTAAAATATAAAGTGAAATGTTTGGGGTCTGACATTCAGTTCTGTATTTTTATGTTCAAGCTATGAGCCTAAGGTAGCTGAGAAGTGTATTGTGTATGTTTTCAACTATGTCAAGTGTTTAGTCTATGTCTTTGTGCAGTGTGAAGTTTATGAACAAAATCCGCTACGTGCACAGCTTAGAGGAACTGGAACAGATCGTCCCCATGGAGCACATCCACATCCCCGAGTGTGTCATACAGTAAGTGTTCTACATCACACAATGATCATTTCCTCTTAGCTAACATGGCTAGCATTAAAGGAAAACTCCACCCTAAAACACATGAAATATATTTATATTGAAATATTTGTGATGTGTTTAGTGATTCTGGTGCTAATCTGAGAGGTTGGTGCTGTATTTTCTTTATTTCAGTGAGAAGTTGGCGGTTGTGTGTTGCTCTGATGTCACAGGGGAACACTGTTATTGCTAGTGCAAACATAAGTGATAATGGTCAGCTTTCACTATTAGCTCATAAAAACAAACGAGCAAGACCTTCTTTTCTTTATTCACCATTTTCCATTGATGTTCAGTGTCATGTTAATGAGAAATCCAGAGTAGAAGTAGTGAAGACATTGGTGCAAATGCTGGACTCAGTGTCCCAGAATGCAATGTAGCAATATGATGTGGACGCGCTGAGTTATGGCAGAGATGCAGCTCAGCTGGTTAGCGATCTACGAGATGATGAGCATGATGGTGCTCATGGTGGTATTAGTCTGAAAGTTGCAGCTTTAGAAGCTGAGCAGCGTGTACAGATGAGGAGGTGAAAGAGTTGGACGGACCAAAGGACTAAAGCACTGCCGCATCAATCTGTTTATGTAGAAATGAAGTGAGGGTTAATGCTGCATTTGTGGTGATTAGTCTGGTCAGTATTATAGATTTAACCAAGTAATATGCTTGTATATTCACTGAACTAAAGCCAAATACTGCTATAACCTAATTTAAAAGTAGAGAAGGGGTACTTTACACTATTCACAGTGTGTGTGGCCATGTTGATTTGACATTACTCCTTAAATGGTGAAAGAACTGATCATTGAGAAGACTACCCCAAGCTGACTTCTGAAATTGCAGAAGCTGACACTTAGGGAGCATTTTTGGTAGTTTTTACCAGTTGTAGGTGGGGAATTACAAGTTGCAGCTTCACCTTGAATGCAGCATAAATCCCACTGCACCACTTTCAGAAGGTAGTTGAATAGCATTGTGGGTAATGTACGAAACCATTAACCAAAATGAAAATAGACCAAGTCAATTCAGTCCTGGACATCACTGAAGATTACATGTTAATTAATATCGATAAATAAAGACTAATATGCAAGTCATTCAGGGTGGATTTTTCCTTTAATGGCACTAATGTATTGAGGTTTATGATTTAAGATGTCTTTCTAAAGTCAGTCATTTTGCTGTTTCTGTGTTGCAGGTATGATGAAGAAAGGATCAAAGCACGAAAAGAACGGTAATCATCCTGAGCTAGATTGAGCTGAAATGTATTCTGAGGTGGGTTTGAACTGCACAGAATGCTACAAACACATTTACCCATAATGCCCGTGTGTGTTTAGGATGGAAGAAGAGGGGGAGCATCAGCAACAAGAAAAACAAGAGTCAGCCAATACAGATGGGTATGTAGTTTATCCCAACCACTGTCACTTCAGCTTATTATAATTTATTACCATTTAATCACTACTTTTGCTACAGACTAAGGCAAGATATTAAACAAGTGTTGCACCAAATACCTAAATCATATCTTTGAAGGCTTATTAAAAGGCTGGTCTCAGATCCTTTTATTAAGGGTAGGTGCACAAGGAGTAATAACCAGTTAGGCCTATGAATAAAAGACTTATAAGTAGTGTCTATGTGGTATTACGCTGGGCGGAATGTGTCTGCCTAATCTAATAACACAGATGGAAATCAGATTACATTTATGTGAAAAGCCAGGTAATTCAAGAGAGCTCACAAACCTTTTCTTTCAACTGTAAATCTAGATTGTTAAAGAAGTGGCTCTAAATCTCTAAAGCCTAAAACTCAAAATCACAATTTAACCCTAGCTTATACCTACTACAGATAAGTCCATTGCTTTATGTTTAACATAAAATATAATATAGGATATTGACTGGTCTAGCAGTGTAATTATTACAAGTATTACAAGGTATTTAGAGAATGGTCACAGATCATCATATGTGTTGAATGCGGAAATAAATCTAACTATTAACAAGTTCTTTTGTCTTTCTCAGACCATCAGCAACAACCACAACCATGACAAGAGTAGAAGAACCAGTCCTGTAAGAGACGACTGGAAGGCCTTTCCATAAAAGTCACTCTTATCTGCTGATCTAAGTCCAGCTTCCTGTTTTACTGTCCTGCTATGGTCTGTAATCACACAAATCACACACTGGTCCCAGGTCAGCATAAAAGGGTCTCTTTTATCCGAGGTTTCTGAAAAGTCCACCACCAGGTGGCACTCCATCCAGAGAAATATTGCCGTATTCAGTAGCAGGATGTGTATAACCTCGACCAGTGTCTATTCACTACCACAGCTTCCCGGTTAATGACAGACCCTGATGTCCACTTTTTGGCCAGTGCCATCTTCAAGAACATGCTGTCACCTGCCTATACAAATCATAGGTGTGTTTGCTCAGGAGAGATTCTTTAAAGGGATGCATGCAAAGTTTACCTTTCCCGTCTGTGTGTACACATGCCCAGCTTGAATGTGTTATTCCATTCTGCTGCTTGTTTGTATGGCTATTTCATTTTGATTTTTTTTTTAATGTTTTGAATGCTTTCTTCCTTCATCAGTATTGTGGTAAATTATTGGCTTTTTAAGTTCCGCAGAAGTGCAAATCAATACTTGCCGGAGAATATGGATCGTCACAGATTTTGCTCGATGGTAATTTTATGTTGCCTTACGTTCTGAATGTCAAGGTTTCAAAATTAAACAGCAGTATATGAATGACATTGGCTCATTGTATACATTTCTCCTACCACAGTAATGTTGTTAATGTGGTTTTTTGAATGAAATGAAACATACAAGATTTTTAGATTTTTAGCTTCCTGTCTGCATTTGTAAATTTGATATTATTAAAGATATGGCCATGGAGAGGCCATAGCGGGTTCAGGTTTGATCTGGCTATGCAAACTTTGTGTGGACTCTGTCTGAATTGTCTGTCCAGTTTGAATCTGACACTGATGCAGGTTTGTTTGGTCGAACATGTTGGTAAAATGACACAGTCGTAATCACTCTAGTAACATTCTTCAAGTTCACTAAGGTTCATCACATTTGAAACCGAATTGCAGAACATTTGATGATATAATTCCTTATGGTCTCTTTTCTCCACAGTGAGCCTGTATGAGATGCACAGATAGCCCTAATGACTCAATACGCAGTTATTGGCTGCTGGTTTTGGGCCTTTAGCTTGCAGCTGTCTACTACTATTTTATACCATAACCAGGCTATATTTCCTCATTGCAGCTTATAATAATCAGCTCTGGATGGTGTTGATTTAGGTGGAGATTTATGGTAGGTCTCCAGAATGAAGGATTCCGTACATGGATTTTCAAACTTAAAAGAAAGAAACACCCTAAATGACTTGAAAATGGTGAATGAGAAAAGAAGCTCTTGCCCTTTTTTTTTTAGGAGCTAACAGCTAGACCTGACCACGACCCCTTATGTTTGAGAATGTTTACATTTTTTTCTCCTATTAAATGCCATTATTAACTGCATTATCAGTGCCCCTGTGATGAACATACAGTACACAGCTGCCACATTTTTCATGGGAATAATGAAAATGCAGCACTAACCAACAAATTAGGACCAAAGTCCTAATATACAAATATTTGTATATAAATGTATGCAATTTTTTTTCAAGGTGGAGGTTTCCTTTATGGCATGAATCAGGCCTTTTCACCATTTTATCTCACTATGTTATTGAAAATACATTAGACATTTAAAGATTTATTTTGACTATTTCTATAGATGCAAATTCCTTGGACAATATTTGAAACAAATTTTGCATTTATTTAGATATAAACTAAGGCCTATCTTATTAAGAGAAGTAGTAGACATCATTCCTTAATCCCAAACCATATTCTAAAATGTTTTTTTTAACTACACAATGAAAAATGAAACATTGTTTCTGAAGGATTGTAAAAAAAAATGTTTCATTAGTAAATCTGCTTCATCACTACTTATGAAAGAAACACTAGCTCAGGCAGTGCGTACGTGAAATGGGAAAAAGGTGGTCATAAGAAACACTTATTACTATGTACCTGTGACTACATAAACACTTGGTCAAATGCTCTGTCGCTGGCTCCTTCAGCACGTTTACCCAAGTTACGTCACATGTCTGTGGATAAATAGAAATTTCCCTCTCCGTGCTTTTCACCCACAAACACACAGGGCACATGTACACCTAAACAAAGAATGACCCTTACTGTCACATACAGCACTCGTACACTACAAATAGCGAGAAGGTGATATTTAGTACGTGATATGAACACTACTCTTGTTGCCAGTGAATTATGACTTGATTTATAACCCTTGTCCCTCTGGAATTTTTTTTAATAATTTTTCAATGTTTAATAGAAAACATGCATTTAAATATTCAAAAAAAAGCTGGTAACCCATCTCAAGCACCAATCTCTCGTTTGATTCTTTGCTGACAATAGCTTGACATTACTCTTAAATGAGTAACAGAGTTGAATCTTTATAGCAGAGAAACAAAGACATACAAAATGTGGTTAACTAGTATCCATGCTAATGGCATGAGGATGTTAAAGACCTCCCAATAATATACTTAATTCCTTTTTTAAATTAATAATTTATTTTCAGTCTATAATTTGGGTAACAGGGCTGCACTTTAAAAGTGACCTCTTTGATCAGTATCAAAATATAATAATTAAAGAATAAAGAATGAGAGAAATTACTTTTCTTCTTCTCATTCTTTTCAGGAAATGTGGATGATGCAGCTTCCTGTTGAACATGTGACTTGTGGAATTTTCCAAGTATTTCAAACCGGTAAATGTTTTCAAGTAACAGCATAGAATGAATGTCGTGGAAATAAAATGTGCATTTTTCATATCCTATATATGATGACTCATGGAAAAGGATGTATCAAGCATGAGATATTAAACAGATTCACAAATTAATGCAAAAAAAAAAAAAATACAATATCTAAAAGTATGTTAATCATAGTGTATTCAAAGTGTAGTTTAGGAGTGGGCTAGGACAGGCAAAATGCTGTTAAATGCTGTAGATAGGATTTATTAATATCTTTCACCTTTATTTTCCATACATATTTGTAAAAGTAATATTAGTGGGAGACAAATGGCACCCCAAATGTGGAATCACCCAGTTAGTGACTGGGTGCTGAGCTTTCAGTTATTTTTGCATAAGGATATAACCTTTTGAAATATTTTGAATATAATAGAAATATGTAACTAAATATTTGAAATATGCATTGTCACACAATTGCAGGATAATAAATGTACATATGGGAGGCCTACATGACTATATGAACACCCTTATCTGAATGTTCACTCCTCATGTGAGCTAGAACTCTTTGGAAGTGTGCCACAGAGTTAAGGTGCCCCTGGACCCTTTCACCTATATGCCATGTCTAAATAAACGTGGGAATTGCTATATATAGACCTCCAGATCTCCCCGGGAATGCATGCTAAACATTACAGCTACATGCCCTGGCCATTGTATCAGTATCAGGTACAGGTGGGTGCACTTTGTAAGAGAACAATTACTGACTGTAACCCATCTGTTGCTATGGACAAATTGCAGCTACCTTGCTTGTCAGCCTTTTAGGTGTAACATATACACCACCATGTCAGCGTCAGTGCTGTGCTGAAAATGAATAATATCTACTGAACTGGGTTGGTAACGTGGTCCTTTCCACTGAAGCAAGGGATTATACAGTACATATCTCAAACGTACATTTATGGCATATGGCAGACACCGTCATCCAGAGCAACCTACATTTATCTCATTTATACAAGTGAGCAGTTGGGGGTTAAGGGACTTGCTCAAGGGCCTGTTTGTGTACTGTTCAGTTTCTCTGTTACTTTGTGTACTACGTTCAACCACAGTTGCCTGTGATAAGCCTTCCTAATCACCTGAACCTGCGATCTCTAACGTAGCCCTTGAACTTTTCAGGGAAACTGGTTGGGTTGGTAAGGAGGCCCTTTGGTGGTTGCCTAGCAGCCAGTAGCCACGCCCTCCTTGCACGTGATTGGTAGATCCCAGAGGGGCTGGCCTTTGAGTGACGCACCACAGGCTAGTCATATAGCCATGTGGAGCAGAAATACTCCATGCTGCTGCTGCTTGACGGAGGTGGTGCTGTCTGATCTCGTGTAAGGTTAATAATAATAATAATAATACACGTTTTATTTAATTATTAGTTCGTTGTTAGTGGCGAAAACAGCCCGGATAAAAATGAAGTTCATTATAGGAATCGGCGGGTAAGTGATGAAATATTCAAAAGCTTCAGTTTAAATTAACTGTTGTAATGTTGGTGATATATTAAAGTCATATTAAACAGTTTTTGGTCCGTAGAGAAGTGTAAGGTGTTTTTAAGAGATATAATATAAAATCTGTAGTATTTTAATGTTTTCTCAGAAGAACAGTTAATAACAGTTGTGTGTGAATGAGTGGCGCTGATGTAACGAGTGGCGCGTGCAGGAGGAAGGAAGTGATTTTAAGCGGGAGATTTAAAACAGTGCGCGCGAGGACTTAACAAAAACAGTTTAATGAAACCCAAATTAACTGATTTTTGTTTTGCCATGTTTGTTTTAAATTGGAAAACCTTTTGTATATAAAATAAAATTTGTAAAAAAAAAAAAAAAAAAATCACAGCTACTGCTTGGTATAATAAATGAGTTAAGAGAAGACTCTTGGGTGTTTGTTTACAGGTTATTAGCGGTACATAAGTTGTATGTTGGCTTATTGATAGCCTAAAAGACCGAAGAAAAGCTAAATAATGTGATAAAATGTTTCTACAGTAAATATGTTGGACATTTGAGAAATATTTTGCAATTATATCAAGATATGGGAAGCTGGCACCAATTATAGCCTTTGTCATGCCAGCTGGATTTATCCCGCCAAATTGCTGCATCTTGCCAGCTAGCAAGCTAGCGCGGTGGTGTTCAGTAATATTAACCACAATTTCAGCACCAAAGTTTAATGAAATATCTTTATCGTCTTTAGTCACCTGTTTTGTCCAGGTCTGTCGCCCATTTTAAGCATTTTTTCCCTCTCTGTAGTGTGACCAATGGTGGAAAAACCACACTGACCAATAGGTTAGTCAAAGCCTTACCTAACTGTTGTGTGGTACATCAAGATGACTTTTTCAAGGTGAGTAAGCAGTTTTAGATTTCTGTTTAATTTTTATTATTGCATTTTGCTTAGAGATACAAAGCACAGATGCAGTTTTGTGTCCAAAGGACAAAGCTATTTCAGCACTCATTTACTCCTTAACTGCTTTAACCCCCTTTTTTTTCAAAATGTTAAGTAATTTTTCCTCCTTGTACATTTCAACACAAATGGAACAGTTGTAAATATTAGTTGAAGCATTAGATCAGATTTAAACAGCTGATTTAAAATCCAAGCACACTGAACTGTTGAATGTAGCTAACACAGTTGGTCATTTTTGGGGTTTGGGGGGACAGAGCATGTTTGTGATAACGGTATGATCAGATCTAGTAGATTGCGGATCACTTTGAGGCCTCTGCAGTGTTTTATTGGTCACTGTTATTTCAGCCACCGGATCAGATAGAAGTCGGAGAGGACGGCTTTAAACAGTGGGATGGTAAGAATGAGTTTTGGCCATAGGCGACCAATAACTCCTTTCACTGTAGACACTGTCCCTAACAAAAGTCATCTCCAAATGTAATTCTCCATCCACTTGTGTGCAGTGTTTAAAAAAAATTTGATTTTTTTCAGGCTTCATTGGTTTTATTTCATTGAATGTTTGCTTTGTTTCTCTTCTTTATAGTGATAACAGCACTGGATATGGAAGCCATGGTGAACACCATCAAAGGTTGGATGGAGAACCCAGTCAAATTTGCACGCTCTCACGGCATCCAGGTGACCCCGGTGACAGAAATGGGACCTCCAGAGGATGAAAACCACATCCTCATCGTGGAGGGATTTCTTCTGTACAATTACAAGTGAGTGTTGTGTAACTGTACATATTGATCATGGTCATGAGAATTTTAGTTAATGAAGATTATCTTCTTGGAATGACATCTGTGTCATGAGTCACGTGATGCTGTGAACTTGGCGGTGGGGGGTGGGGTTCAGAGAGTGCATGGCACAGTAGCTTCTTGGGAAGGTCATGTGACCCGTCTCTGCAGACCCACTGATAAGGTGATATCTGGTGTCTGGGGAGTTCTGTGCTTCTGAAGTACATGTACCGTCTTTTTGAGTGATATCTGCCATTTAGCTACTCAGCTTCCCATATTCTTTACAACTGTGTAATACTGATAAATATTGAGAGCTGTGTCCTGGTTTCCTTTGAACAGGCCTCTGATGGAAGTGTTTGACAAGTGTTACTACATCACCATCCCTTACGAAGAGTGCAAGTGGAGGAGAAGGTAATTGGTGTGCAAAATGAATGCTTGACCCTATAAAACATCCAGGCTTACACTTTTATAAGTGTATTAGTATACGAGTATAAAATAATCCATGTCTGGGTTCAATACAAATTCAACTTTTTCAGTGTTCACGGTAAGAGGAAAATAATGTAAATGTACTGAATTAAATGAGTAGATCAGTACAAAAGAGTAAGATGGTCTTTAAAGCACTGTATGAAATAGGATGTATGGTAATGGCTAAAATTATTGTTTTCGCCAAGTAATTAAAGCAAACAGTCATCACAGGTACATTACAGTTAATTGTGCAACTCTGTTATAACTTAATAAAATGACTGAACAGGTGAACTAAATCTAAGGGTGTGTCTGAATCGACACTATTTTGTCATCAATAGTACAAGAGAGTACATCGTCCCCGACCCTCCAGGCTTGTTTGATGGTCACGTGTGGCCCATGTACCTGAAACACAGAGCAGAGATGGAGGAAAGCCTCTTGCCAATTGGTTTGTATACTTTCCCTATAAATTCAGCATATTTAAAGTGTTTCTTGAAGTAAAATCACTGAGATTCTAACTGAAGTTTCCCATTATGCACTAGAACACCTGGATGGCTTGAAATCCAAGGATGAGATCTACCAGCAGGTGTATGAAGACCTCCACAATACACTTTTGAATCATTTATAGGTAAGAAGAGACAGATTTCGTGATTACACAATCATTGGGGTGGATAGCTGTTAGCGGGACATTTAAACAGGGGAAGAACCAGTACAGTACTGCTTTGCATACTAAACGTACCTTAAAGTGGAGTTACTGTTACCACCCCGAAGTTGATCATTTTCCTATAATGGCATGTCCTGAAAGCTTTTATTACTCCTGTACTACAGAAATTTGCCACTGATTGCAGTCTTTAATTTGTTAATAGTTACATGTAATGTTGCGGAACAACTGCGAAACAAGTTCGTTCCACTTATCACTTTCGTTATAATGGCTATAAACATTTTTCCCTCATAAGCCTCTTTTTTTTTTTTTCTTCTTCTTTTGAAGCTAATAAGATAATACAATGCAGCTTGTCACATTAATGTGAAACCACAAAGTCCTCTGTCGTTGTGGTTTCACATTAATTAATAAAATTTAAAGGAACAGTTTTATATCAAAAAGCATGGACACTACCTGCAGTATTTTTAAAAATAAATGTTAAGTAAATATCTACGTAAAGAAATCTTCTCCAAACCAAGGTTTATACATTGCTGTTCTTAACACTTTTTAATCCAAATTAAATTGTAGCTGTCCTCTGTACAAGTGCCTGTTGACTATACAATAGAAACCTATTTGAATGAGAACATAAAAATTTATCTGCAGCGCACACCATTTTAGCCGTACAGTTGTAGAAAATTAATCGACACCTTCTGACCAATCCGACTGGAGAGTTCAACAGCACAACGGCTGACAAATTCCACATCTCACATTTCTCAAATAGTTAATTAAGAGTGACAAATTTCAGTACAGGCAAAGCCTCTAATAGTTGTCCGTAAATGTTTATTCATATATTTGTGAGTTACGCTATTTTGAGCGTAATACTGGTAGTAAAGTATCTAGTTTAGTCAATTTGCTGAGCTATAGCTTTAGGAGTCTTTGCATTTCAGTGGCAGCTGGTGGGGGTTTGAGTGGATCGACCCATTGCTCTTTAACTAACTATGGAAGAGCAATGGGCCTTTCCACTTAACCCCACTTGAATGATTTAGGCTGCCATTGTTCTTGTGATGGGAGCTCTTCAAAGTCCTTTGGTTAACATTTGACCTTTTTCTTTTCTTTCAGCAACAGCATCCTGGCCAGCAGTGCCCATGTATACAGTTGTAAATAGCCTGCCATGAAGAAGTTGTCTTTTTTTCCCTACTTTTTCTTGTCTTTTTTCTTTACCTTGTTTTAAACCAAATGTAATTGTAAATATGATGACAGAATATTAACTTATCACTTTTTGGAGGAACTTTTTTGTTTTTTTTGTTATAGTAAATCTTTATTTTTTTCCATTTGTGGATGCTGTTCTGTACATTATCTATGCTTATTCCACACAGACAATTCAGTAATAGATTTCCAAATAAATTTCAGGTTGTTACTCGCCCATTATTGCTGTGTTCTTGGTCTGTATTTCTTTCCTTCTTATATGCTAACTATAGAACATGTGCAGTATGGATTGTAATATTTTTCACATGATGCCCAGCTACATTTGTTATTATTCTGGTTTCTATAACTGCACGGCTCTAACATTGCCTGCTGCTCTCTTCTAATTAAACTTACAGCTAAGAGGTGCCCTTGTGGGCTGATTTAATGTAGTGAATGGTCCTATTGTACAACAGTATCCATTGCTGTCTGCTACAGTGACTCCAACTGCAATCACATGGAATAAAAACAGGAAATGTTCTAATCTCATTTCAGTGTTGATTGGCCTGTATCACCTATTTCTACTCTTTGTGTTAATTATTTCTGACAGACGGATCAGTATTGGCTATGCAGGAGTCACACCTGTACACATTACTGAGGGCATATATTTATCTTGAGGTTCCTGCCATGCCTAGACACGAGAAATAATCTTTATAACAAGTAAGCATGTAATCCCTTCTGACTGGTATGCAATTAAATATTAACTGCTTTTTGATGTTTGATAGCATTTATTTGGCCTATATGTACTTGCCATTTAAACTGAATCCAAGAGCCTTTATTTTTTTGTGCCTTATTTCTGAGTTGATCTCTTTCTCTTTTAGATTTGAAAATTAGAATTAATAAATAAATTCCTCTTTAATGCCACTATATTTTATTGCTCTGGCAGCCCTTTATTTACCGCTGATCGCCAATATAATAAATTTGATTGGCCTGTAATAGTAGCTGACTTTTAAATAGTATATGTAAAATGAAACTTTCCAGAAATGTCTTAACATATCATTTGTTTCCACTGATCTATATAATTACATATCTTTATTAACAAGTTTATGCTTTCAACAAAACTAGAATTTGTTTTCTGATAAATTTCTGTAGATCGGATTTTCAACTTTATTTAAAACTCATGGTTGTTAGTTCATTTTAAATTTTTAATTGTTAATTTTTTCCTCATAGAAACTATATTTGTAATTTAAATATTGAATACTATTGGACTTCAGCGTTGTATTATTATTATTATTATTATTATTATTATTATTATTATTATTATTATTAAATCAATCAACCAGTAACTCAATCAAACCGGAAGCGGTTAGTGAACGGACTTCTTTGCGTGTCCGCGCCGAAGCGGCGGTTTTCTCTCCCTCAGCGCCCTCTAGCGGTCATTTCACTTCATTATCTGGTGCACAATGCACACGTGTTCCTGTATTATACACAGAGTCCTGAACATGTCGGTGATTTGACGGATCCCTTGAAATATGCTGCAAGCTTAAAAACCCATAAATTCAGATTTATACATCTGTTGCCAGCTTAGTAAGTTCACCATCTCCATCTACAATCACTGGACATTTATCAGGTAAATCTACCACATTGGCCACTTTGTGTCCAGCTGTCAGTGCTGGACTGACAAACATTCCACCAGCCACGAATATAGAGTTAATAGTGACCTTTACCACACTGTACATGGAAAAAAGAAAAAAGATGAGCTATAACTGGTCTATAACAGTCTACAATATCCCCAACAATACTGACAAATTGTGTATAGTGGCAGATGGTCTATAAACGCATAAAAGCTGTTTTTTTTTCTTTCTTACATTTATTTCCAAACAGTAACTGGACACAAAGTAAATTATACATAACCAAAGCAGCAACACAGGAAACATCTGTGCAATGCATGCTGCTTTTTGTGATTACAGTTTGATGGTCTTTTTTGTTAAGTGCATAATGTCATGTCACAATCAGAAATTCAACATACCAAAAGAGGAGACAAAGTAAAAAAACATCAACAGTCAATGATTATCAAAAAAGATAGTAATCAACCAAAACATTTTAAAATATTGTGATGATGTAAGTATTTATTCCTCACAAACAAGGTAGTGTTATTTACATATGCAGACTGTATGTGCAGATGTGTGTATGTTCTGCAAAACGCACTCTCCTTTTGAACTGAGTTATTACTGTAGTTAAGTTTTCCTTTCTTTCTTTCTTTCTTTCTTTCTTTCTTTTTTGAAAGCAACTGTAAGACTGTTAAGGATTTAGAAAGTGTGTATTCTTGGTTTGAGTTTAAGCACAGTTTGAAATAGTGCTGATTAATTGCCTATTTAATATATACAGAACAGTTGTAGATGGGTTTAAACCTCGGTGCAGTTACATTTATTTCCTGTAGTATTTTTAAGGTAAGCCTTTTTAGCATGTTTATTGGTATCTTTAAGTAAGCAGGATCAAGTCAGGTATGATGTGTGTACACTGAATGGAATTTAGCTGAAGTTATCTTGCAGTTTCCATCTCTGACCAGTAGATGGCGAAAGAGCGCTTACATCGCGTTAAAGACACGGAAATAATGAACTACTTTTTATACTTATATAAAAAATATATTTTTTATTTCACCATATACAAATGTATATACATATGTAAAAATAGCCTATACATAGCAATAAATTATAATGTATAAAATATAGAAAACTTTGGAAAAACAAAACACTTCCGTTTCAGATCGTGACACTTCTCGCACGTGACACTGGTAGCCAATCCTAGAGCAGGAGGCGGGGTTTACCAGAATACGGGTGGGTAAAAAACAACACGGTTCACATTAAAATAGAGTGAGTGTTTTAGCTCGCTACGTTCAGCATACAGTCATGGAGCTCGGTTATAGCAGCTCGGGCTTTTCGTTTTGGGTAAAATCGATCATTGTGTTCTTTGTGCTGGTGGCTGCTAAAGCATCTAGTGAGAACGCTAAAACAGTGGAGTTCAACGTTAAACCGGGAGGTGTGGTGCATTCATTTTCTGAGAAAATTGTAAGTAAGCTCCGTTTGCACACAAGGAAATTAGTGATGAGCTAGACCATATGGTGCATTCTGATAAATATGTAGTTTTGTGTGCACATTAAAACCTAAACCCTTAAACAGAGTGTGTTAAACAGAGAGGTGATTTTGTACTGCAGATATATCCCATAGGTATAGCGACTGCACCAGTTTGCTCATGCTGCACTCAGTAGTCCTTGTGTATAAATATCATTTGAGCCGAGTTTTGATAATTTGCTAACATTCAGTCCTTTTAAAACTACTCAATAAGAAATAAGTACATTTTGAAATACTAGCCGAGTGTTGGATGCGTGTCATATCTTTGAAAAGCTTGTCACGTGGTCAGCGCGATGCCACAAGTCAGCTTCTGATTGGTCAGGAGGCGCGGCATCAGGACTGTGTACCAACCCAGTACTTGGAGTGTGATCATGTCATACGGAAGTAAATACTCTAATTCCATTTAAATCATTTTTGTGCACCTATTTTTAAAGATGCCACCATTGACTTATATTTTGTTATTGTCTTCCGTATTAATCATTGTATTCTCTAAAACGTTTGAAAAAAAAAAAAGATTAGTATAAAGGTTATTTCTCCCCTCGATTTTACTGCCGTTTTCAGCCTAAAAACTACATCTCACATGAACACCTGCTCTTCAGCCCAGCTAGCGTTAGCGAATGGCTAATCCGAACTCCCGTAAAAGCAGAGAATGTAAAGGGCATCGCTGTTATTGCGTTTTAGCAGGGATAGGAAAAATCTTCAGCTTCAGGAAAAGAGGGGTTTGAGCAGTTGGAATACCCGGATGAGAGGGCGTTATCTGATTGGTCTGCTTTAATAAAGCCCGGTCATTCATGCAATTAAATATCTGTACCACAAAGGTTATCTGCTTTGCTGTGACAGCTGGTTTACTGAATGCAAAAACGTTGTTCAAGATTTAACATTTTGAAAACAAAACAAAACTGTTTATTTTACAGAAAGAGTATGAATGCACATTCACCTACGCTTCTCAAGGAGGTACCAATGAGGTAAGACAGAGGTGTGACATTTGCATGATGTAAATGTGTAGCATGTAAACACAGTTGTGTCAAATCGCTGAGCTACCGAGTATGTTTTATGCATGTGATCGGATAAACCACATCAGAGGAGCTACATTCCAGGGGCAGGATAAGAAAGATAAGATCTAAGTGAAACAGTTATAGTGTTTTTGTTTGCATGTCGTCTGTGGTAACTGCAAAAAGAAGAAAAAAAACTGACACAGTAAGAGTTTGACACAGTGTTTATGCTCATTGGGCCTTAACATTCTCACTCCATGGCTTTTGGGATTATTTTATTCACTATTATTTTTACAGCCTTCATTCCTCTGAAATATGCTACAAACATAAACATTTCAGAAATTTGCTATTTAGAATGTGGCACAGAGAATTAACCCCCTCACCATTTAAATACTGATACAACACGTGTACATCTTATTTTATTACACTTATGTTTATCATCACTATACAGTGTTATTACATCTGGCACCAAATCCTCTTAGAACTTTCATCTATATGGTTTGAAAAATCCTTTGGTTTTTAAAAAAAACTTTTTGGGTGTTTTCAGATATAAAGTCTGCTTCTGACAAGTGTGTGTGTGTGTGTGTGTGTGTGTGTGTTTTCCCTGTAGCAATGGCAGATGAGTGTGGGTTTGAGTGACGATGACAGGCTCTTCTCTTGCTCAGTATGGAGGTAAGATTCAAGAATCCCATGTAGGTGTAAGGTTTGGGAACTCCAGGGAAGGTTTAGTGTACACTGTAAGGGTTGTGGTCATATACATACATGGGTTATTTTGAAAATGCACAGTGCATTATTTGCATAATGGTAATCGGTGGCTGTTTGTATGTATTCACCATTAGGAAGAGTAGCATTAGCTGGTCTGCCCCATTAAGACACCAGGTGGTGTGCTGATTCTGTCTGTGAAATGATGTGATGCAGACAGAGGCTTGTTGACATCTTGAGTCTTTGTTTTGTTTTCATACCTTGTCATGTATCCTGCGATCGTGAGATGAAGGAAATATGATTGATTCTTCTCCCACTCTGTTTTGTTTTTAATGAAAGGCCCCAAGGGAAATCCTACTTGTTTTTCACACAGTTCAAAGCCGAGATTAAAGGAGCGAAGATTGAATACGCCAATGCATATGTGAGTATCACTTATCCTGTGAACAACCCCCAAGATGCAGCATTTTCTCCAAAGTCTCAAGAAGAAAGCATGTAACAAATCAGATCCACTACATATTGTTCTATTAAGCACTGACAATAGGCCTTGTTTATCAGTTTTTAGTAAAGTTGTGTCTAAATGTTTTCGTAAGCCAAACCAAACAAAAAACTCCATAAGAGGCAAAACTCACAGAAAGCCGAAAACAAAAATGATAAGTAAACGGTGAAAGAATGCCTCATAAACACGTAGTACACTAAATCTTCCAGTAGTGCAGCTCAGCCATCACAGTGCGTCATCTACCATAGACGCACACTAACTCTTCATCCTTTTATATGGCGGCTTTTCTTTTGTTCTAATTAAATGACTCGTCTTATTTGTTTTAATTTATGGTTTTCTTCTGGATCGCTTTCTTTCAAGTCATTAATATGAAACGACTGAGATGTACAATTGAAATAAATAAGCAATTTGAACATGACACAAAATTTAATATAAAATTAGAGTAACTTGAGTAATTAGAGTGTGCTTTGAAGCCTTTCAGTCGAGGTTCATATTTGTGACTCTATCTGTGTAAAAATTTGGATAAACTCAGGAGCTCGTTTTACTTAACTGGATTTTCTTGAATGTCACCTTTCTTGTGTAAATGATCATAGAATAGGTTTCTGAGTAAATTTGTGTGCATCTAGTTTTATAAATGAGGCCCATTATTATCATCATGACCACTTCACTATATTGTCACTACTAGCATTCCAGATGAACACGCATTCAGTTATGACACATGGATAGAGAATTCAGTGGACACTTTTTCATTGTGAATACATTTTATGTCATAACTTCAGCAAAGACATAAACCATTTCCACCATTTTCAACCTTGTAAACCCAAAATTCACAATCAGCCGAGACTTGTGCTTCCTTAATTCTACACTGGACGTATAAGGCTAATGTAGCTAACAAGTAAGAGGGAAGTTTACATTAGCATTATTTAGCATCGTGCAAACTATATCCTAATCCTCACACTCTCACCTCAAACTGTGATATGTTGTGGTTTCTGAAACTGCTGGCAGGGTTTGACTCCACTTGTTCTCTTAAATTGAATCATCACTGCAGATCAATATGAAGTTCTTCTAGCCGATCACCTGTATTATATGATGAAACATTTCTATCCTGAAGGGAGTGATCTCTTCCAGGATGAGCCCCATCCTTTGTGTTAGTGAAGGGTTAAATTTTGTTCATCCCTCCAGTACAGTTCCTAGAGACTCAAGACCTTACTAAACTTTTCTTAATTTTTACCTAATTTAGCCTTGTAGCTCTGGCATAAAACTGAGGCAGCAAACTACAGATACCAAAAATGTCTGGCCAAGGGACTATATATAGAAGAAAATTGTGTAAATTTCATTTTTGGACAAAACTTTCCTTTTGAGCTCGACTGTGAATCAGCCCTTCAATTTGACTCCTAACCCTCGTTAGGTCATGCAGATCAAACAGGCTTTTCTTTGGAGCTATTTCAGAGTATGGCCTCACCAAAAAATATTTTCTATTATTGATATAAGAATTTAATTTAAGAAGAATTTAAGAATCTAATATTATTGATATAAGAATTTAATTTAAGAAGAATTTAAGAATCTAATATTATTGATATAAGAAATCAAATTGCAAAAGATCTGTTCAAAAAGAATAGGAATAACGGAATAATAATAACTCTAGATTCTCACTTTAACACTCTCTCTCCCTCTCTTTCACTCCTCTCTCAGTCCCAGGCAGCTGTAGGAGGTTTAAAGGATGTGGCTCTGAAGGAAGAAGAGTACATAATTGGTGACTCCACAGGTGAGCTGACTTCACTGCTGATTACTGCACATCCTGATCATGCTGAGTGACAGGAGATCCTGAGGCAACAAGGGTGAAGCCTTATTTAAATGTTCTCTGTTAAATGTAAACTTGTGCAGCGTTCAACTGAAGCTTATCAGTGAATTTCCTAGGAAATTTCCTAGGAAGCACCCCCTCAACTTGTAATTCCTACATGGAAAGTTGGTAAGTTGTCCTCAACCCTGAGTTCAGCATATGACGTCATGGCCGTTCACACTGTCATCAGTAAATAAAATATCACTTCGCTGTGTTAAACGTGTTTATAGTAGTATTTACTTTAGGTTAATCAACATTGACGCGTTAGTTGGTTAAATCTATAACTTTGACCATACAATTTGCAGTTTTGAGAAAGTGAATATATTCTAAACTCGTAATCACTAATGATAGCTGGGTAGCTTCTTAATAACAGGAGGCATTTTTACCCACTTTGTAGCTTGAAAATTTGTGTAATTCTACGTTCAGTTTTCCCACTTCCGAGTTAAGTTGAATGCAGCATTGATGATTCAACTTCACTGTATTGCTTAGTGTAAATGACTGTTATTTTAACAGCATAATAAATAAATACTAGCTGAACGTAATTGCGTAAATACACATACTTGCCAGAGACAACAAGTAATGAACAGAAAAGAAAGACTAGTGATGTTATATGATGTTTTTCTTTGATTTATGATCCCTTGTTGTCCCATGGGTTCCTGTCACTTGGCAAAATCTGGATGTTGTACTGCTCTGCAACACAGCTTTCATTTTTATCTCTGCTGACAGTATGAATATCTGTGATGGAGAGCCACTTTGATTCTTGGAGACATAGTTTGTGACGGATGTAATTGCAGAGAGCCCTGAGATTCATAGTTACATTTATTCATTGAGCAGACACATTTTAATACAAATTGTAATTACACAAGTGAAACTAAAATCAATCAGGTCATATAGATGTGCTGTTGAGCATGAAAGTGTCTCACTTAAGCACCCAACTCAGTGGTAGTCCTGGGATTTGAAACTTATCGTAAACTTCTGGTCACTAGTGCAGACCCTTCATGGCTGAGATACCATTGCCTGCTGAGTTTGTTCATGTTTTTAATTTTTGTTTCCTTCAGTGACTCACAAAGATGGAAAATTCCGGGCTGAACTCTCCAAACTGACCATCATTGGTAGGACACGTCATGACGAGCTCTGATTGGTTGAACTCTGAGACGCTTACCCTTAGAAAAAGAAGAATAAATGGAGGGATGTGGCTCAAGTCCTGGAAGCTCTGTTACTGAACTGTTCCCTGACATCGCTGAGCAACAGAGATTTAGCCAGAAGAAGAGATGAAAGATGTCCTTTTTTTTCCTTCTTGCTGTTGGATTCCTCCTCTTTCAAAAACAAGCATTACTGTCATCTGCCTGTGCCTGAAGGGGATTAAAAAAACAAGACGTTCTACTTTTCTACCACACTTTGGCATAGAAATATATTTTCAGTTTCTGTTATCGTGATCTGGTCATAATGTAAACAGTTTTTAATAAATAAGTTCATCTGTTATCATGGATTGTGACTTTGCCCTCTTTTTAATCAACAGAAGTCTGTGGTGAAAATGTTCATGCTGCTTCTGTGTTTGCCAGACTACAAGATACATTTTTGAAAGAAGATCTGTCTGATTTGTGCAACATTGTTTATTTTTTTTGTTTTTTTTTTAAACCATATTCGAACACCTCAACTTTAAGAAACCATAAACGTATTTAAGCAAAACTGAAATGTTCTGTAAAACAACCCTTATTTTCTTATTTACTTTTTAATCTTGCCTAGTTTATCCTTCTGCAAAGATCATGTTGCGTAAGGAGCCAGTGTAAGAAATGCGGTGGCTTTAAACCTTCTGCCTCAAGATGGCTAAAAACTTGCTTGCTAAGTGTGATTTCCTCACAGTGAATTTCACACTTTTACTTGTTGGATAGCTGTGCCCTATTAAAAGGGACATAATCTTAAATAATTCAGCTTGTAATGAGATACAGACTGTCAAAATGTCAGTGATTTGTCCTGTGCTGCAGTCAGAATGGCATCTTCAAATGCAATTTTGGAGTTGACTAGACTGTAAAATGCTATAACATTTACTCAGGGCAGTTTCTAGATGTAAGCAGTCTCTTAGGGACTCTGCATCATGCAAACTGACGCTAAGGGACATTGAGCCCATTGTTGTTACTGTGGTTCAGGCGTTTGCTGGGGGCCTCCACGTGGTCTGCAATTTGAGAGGTATGACTGGGGTGGAGGGGATGCTAAGGGCCCCCAGAGGTTCAAGAAACAGCCCTGATTTAATTTGTGATTGGGATACATGCAATGGAGCAACATTTCTAAGCAGAAAAATACTGCAGTAATAAATATAATACCACAGTGCTGTTGAATTCTGGAATCTGATTGGTCAGAAGGTTTTGTTTCTTTTTCCAGCTGCCACTCTGAAAGTAGTGCTATCTGTAATTCAGGCGATAGGAAGGAGTCTCTGTTGTCAGTGCTTTGTAACAGGCTGTAAGTTTTCTACCACAGGAACATCTTCAGAACAAAGTGCTTTGCAGTTTCTTGGTAACATGAGAAGGTTTTCTGTCCCATTAATGTCAAGAGAAATTTAAAAGAGAGGCTGGCGAGGAAACATCTGCTTATACATAACTTGTCTCGTGGACATTCCACAACATTAAATTTTTAAATTTTTAAAAAGCAATAAATTTCATTCTTTAATAAATAATCTTCGGGAAATTGCAATGGTTAGAGGAACACATTGGAACTTGCAGTTATTGGAAAATAATCCACTTAAGGGTAGCATCACACTACCCTGTCGTGGATTATTTCCTGTAACAGTACACCCTCCCCCAAGTGTTTTATTTCGTACAACTAACAATGATTTGCATGCAAAACCAATTGTGATGACTAAAACAGCTGTTCTTTCATTCTAAATCACGGTACCACTTTAAGCTCGACTGTACTTTCAAAATGCCTTCACACTTGCTGATAATGGAAGCTCATTCTGAATGCAAGTGCCACTCACATACAGCTCTGTTATTTTGTTTGTGGTTTCATTTATCTGGTTTGGTATGAGATTTTTCTACTCACGTCAGCAAAA
The DNA here is from genome assembly GCA_022985145.1 of Pangasius djambal. Classification (NCBI taxonomy): domain Eukaryota; kingdom Metazoa; phylum Chordata; class Actinopteri; order Siluriformes; family Pangasiidae; genus Pangasius; species Pangasius djambal. The sequence goes on from CM040985.1 coordinate 14,356,824, forward strand.
ACTTTGTGTATATAACTGTGCTTTGTACAATAGCACATCCATTATTCCTCTCCCCTGCGGTTTTGAGCCAAAGTTCTGCCATCTTGGTGTTCCTCCAGGTGTTCACAGTAATCAATTAATCTTAAGAAGCAGAATTTCAGCCTGAAATATCCAGCTGGGCTCTGAATGCTTGACTGAAGAGGCCTGCTTTCAGATGACTGAGTGATTTGTAATGAAGCTAATTCAGAGTTATTCACTGAAGTCATAAAATTTCCTCTGAAATATTTTTTACTCCTATAACCTGAAATGCATAGCAATAAATGCTGCATGTATTCCACACCATGGGATTTTAGCAATAATCTCATATGCACGTGTGTGATTTCCTGTCAAAAATTGGGAGAACATTTTTCACAATTAGTGATGAATGTCTCTGCTTGCAATACTATAAAATAAACAAAGCTTAAGGCATGGTCTGAGGTAAGAAGATATATTTAGTGAATTCAGTGATTTAATATGGTATGAGGCCTTCAGTATTGTGCAATATTGATCTTATCTTAATCTAAACATTATGTTAGTTTTGAGGCGTGGGAGGCCACACCTTCTCCACTGGAAATGTCAGCCAGAGAGGCCATGCTTCCTACGAGAGTGAGAAAAACGCACAAGACAATGGGAAGTTCATGATTCTTGATAACATTACTAGATAATAGTATACTCATAAAGGGTGGCGCAGTGGTGCAGCGAGTAGCGTTGCTACCTCACAGCTCTAGAGTTGCTGGTTCAGAGTCCCTGGGCTTGGGGGCCTCTCTGTCTGGAATTCTCCCCCACTCCATGTAGGTTTCCTCCCACCTCCCGAAAACTGTGGGTAGGTGGATTGGTCATGCTAAATTGCCCCTACATGTGAATGAATGTATGAATAGTGCCCTGTAATGGAGTACCATCCCATTCAGGGTGTATTCCTGGCTCACACCCAGTGTACCTGGGACAGGCTTTGGATCCATTATGACCCTGGCCAGGATAAAGAGGTTTCTAAAGATGCATGAGTAGACTAGTAATGTAAAAGTGATGTGGTACATGTGGTGGTAGATTTTCCCAATACAAAGAGTCCAATAATGATTCAGTCATATCATAAAAATTGGGATCTAGGATCTATTATATTGTTATATCTTTTTGCACAATTTGTTACATATGGCACTCTGTCCACTTTAGCCATACTAGAACTATGTACTAGTCAGCGCTGGACTTTACTGTGCCTATTGCCCTGTTTAGGAAATTTGTACTTGTCTTTCACCGTTTGCACACGATTGCACTTGTGCACTTTATATAGTCCTTTGTAGGTCTGTGTAGTCTTTAGTTAGTTCCGTGTTGTTTTATGTAGCACCATGGTCCTGGAGGAACGTTGTTTCATTTTACTGTGTACTGCACCAGCTGTATATGGTTGAAATGACAGTAAAAGCCACTTGAATCTAACCTGTAAACAATGCTGACTATACTATAAAATCTCCTACTGTCAAAACTAATAGAAATAAAAATCCTTTACAGACTACAGACTGTTGCTAGTTAAAAAATAAACAGTGATTCTGTAATTACATGCTTCTCAAAATGTTTCTTTAGAGTGGCACTCTTTAATCTACAGCTTCCATCTGACTTTTTTGTTACAAGTGGGCCTAAAACAGCATATCTGCGCACACATAGGCAGTCACACCATGGTGCATACTTAACATGCACTCAGAGTGAATAGTGTTTGAATAGTGAGGTGCTGAATCAGTCAACTGCACGCAGAGACACTCGGAACATACTTACTTAATGCCGCCGGTCTCCTTGGATACCGACTTCTTCAAACTGTAATCTTCCCCTAGCTGCCCTCAAGCAGTTGCCCCATTACACAATAGTGGACAGCAGTCTTCGTCTGCCTGCATAAGGGGGAGTTTTCCCTTTATTTGCCCTCCAGGTTCTGCTGTTAAGGGGGTAAGGAGGAGGCTTCTGGCTTCTAGACAGTGCATTGCCCTCCGATTTAGGCCCCTTAATTTGAGACGCTGTTGTTCCATGATTGAATTTCAGCCCTGAATTGTTTATAGATAAAAGTGCAGTCGTGTACGCTGGTGGTGCAACACTAGGGCGGCTTTCACACTGTGTATGGTCTTTGCTACATGCTTCAAGCCTTCTGGCACCCCTTGGTACAGTTGACACAACAAGACCTGGGTTGTTTGGGTACCCAGAATTGTGGATGCTGGTGTCTATATGCTTTGCTTCCTCTGATGCAGAAATACTCTCACTAGGGCTGCAATGTCCAGAAGCTTCTCTGCTGTCCTCCTCTCCCAGGTCAATGCTGGAGGTCAGCTGGTCAATCTGCTGGACCACCTGAGTGTCAGAGCGAGACATTTGACATCACCATATGGCTGCTTTGCTCAAACCATCCAACCTATGTTTGCGAATGTCTGAGATCCCTGAACACGTTCCTAGTTTTATGCCAAACAATCAGTGCCATATGGATGAAGATAACATGCAAGGACACCAATGGGATGCTTTTGTGTAAATGAGATTAGGCCGCAGCAGCATGAAACTAAAAATAGGCAGTCGCCCTGCCTTCCAGCTGCCCCACTCTATTCGCTCCAGCTGACAATGGATGATAAAAAAGGTGCAGCACAGCATCCTTTACAAGCACTGCATTCACCTCAGAAATGGAGCAGGTAGTTCATTTTTTTTTTTTGCATTACTCCCTGTGTTTTCTCTCAACTATAGCACCTTGGAAAGTTATTTTTTTTAAAATTATTTTGTAATTCAAAACACAGAATTTAATACTTTACTTTCATTTATGGATTTTACAATGCAGTTAGAAAAGAAACTGCTACATGATTGACTCCCATATCATGAATAGACACAATTGTACAGCAAGGCACATCTGTGTTCTAGTCATTCTCAAAAACATCTATGAGCACAGCTGCAAATTTTACCTCCTTCATTTCCAAATGCACTTCCTTCAAGCCACGGAGAACTTCCTCAAGATTCACAACCACTTTATGGATCTGGTCCTGGAGAACCCTCTGAGTTTTCTTCGATTTGAAGATGTAAGCCTCTCCACTCAGGGACTGCCCCCTGTTGTCTGACATATTTTGCAAATCCCCTGTATGAGAGCTCTCATTGTGGTTGATGTTTTGGGGAACTTCTGTAGAGAAGAAAACTTCATGCATGGACCTGGACCCATCACTGTCTTCTGCTACATGTCCCATTGAGTTAGGGAAATTCTGTCTTGCGCTATCCACACTATAGTCTTCTGGATTGCTACTGCATCTGGTTTTAGGTGTCTGACGTTTGTCAAAGGTGTGTTCACTGGCCTCAGTTTGCCCAGGCGCCTGCGACTCTCTGACAGAGCCGGATTGTTGTGCCACGCAAACAGGCACTCCACAGTTTCTTTGACCTATGAACTGCGTCGGCAAATCCAGAGCACATTTCCTCAAAGGGAGGGGTGTCTGGGTTTGGTGGAGGTTTTCCACAAAGCTGCATTCTCTTGAGCGGTCCCTCACAGAGGCGCTGTTGTGTTGTAATCCCTGCCCCTGACACTTACGCCACCTCATACTGCTCGACTCAGTTTGACAGCTCTCACCAGTCCTAAAGAGCTTCGAATGCCACTTCAGAGTGGTAAGAGATACCCTAGAATGGTGACTGTATCCATTATGGATGGTCTGCTTAGATCCATGAGAACCCATCTTGTATTCCTCTGGTTCAAAACTAAACAAAGATCCCTTTCCAGTCTTTGCTGAATGTCCCATCTTGGTCGTCTTCTGCAGGAGCCAGAAGTGACGTGGGATGGTACGTTGTCCAAACCCTCTGGTATCAGTAAACATAATGGAGACAGGAGAGAGGCTTCATATTGAGATTCCGGAACAGATTTGTCCTTCCCTCATGCATCGTCTCCCACCACTCCTGGTTGGATGGTATTTTCATGCAAGTTCTATCTCTCCTGAAGCCTGAAACTTTTTCGTCAGCATGTTCCTTGGCTCACACCCCCACCCTCTCCCTCTGTTTCCCGTCAGTGCCGTTTCTGATATTATCCCCGCGTTGTTCTCTGCTGCTGGACCATTGACAGCCTCCCTCCATCCTCCTGAACAAGCACATGCTGCCTTTGCTCGTATTCCATTGCCCCTGCATTTGGCGGAGAGCCTCTGTATTCCGCTGCTTCCTCCACTCTTCCTGCCTTCCAGGTTCAGTGGCTGTTGCATGTTTCCTGTCTCTCCATCGCTTGCTCTCCCCCTCCCCGTTCCCGCTCACGCTCTCTTGCTTACCCTCACGCATTGCACTCACTCCCTTTCTGGCGCTTTCTTCCTCCCACTCCTTCTCATGGCTGTTCCCCTTTCTCTCTCCCTCTCTCTCCTTTACTTACTCACTAGCAGGAACTAGTCGACTTCAGTCAGGGTTGTTTTTTTTTTCTTCTAAATCCACCATCAGCACTGTGTCTGCGTGTGTCGCAGCTCTTATGTCTGATCATGTCTGTCCCTTGCTTCATATGCCACAATTAAAGCTAGGGTTTGAGAGGAGATTGCCTCTGGGAGGGAGGATTTCTCTTCCTTGCTCTCTTTCTCTAAGGGACAGAACACGCACAGCTTCTCCACAAGGAATAAAAGAAAGTATTAAAAAATGAACATGCCTACATCTTGCCAGAGTGGATCTTTCCATAGTTTTTTCCCCACATTTTACTACATTTTCCTTAAAACTTTAAGAAAAATAGGCTATTTTATTGCAATAATAGCAGACTTTTATAGGCTTATTGTTTTCAATTTCAATTCAAAACCATTTCTCATGTTCTTAATCACTAAGCAGGGTGTTCATTAAGCCTCTTGACATTTCAATCATGGTCTAGTGCTAATTATGTGTAAGTAAAAACCAGGAGAAAAAGTCAAGTACAAATCTTGATTATACCATTCACTAAAAAATAAATAAATAAAAAGAAAGCAACATGAAACACATACAGTGAGTGATACACTTTCCCATGTAAATATAACAGTTTGAGGCAGAATGATAGAAAAATCCAAAAGCTAAAATAACTCTTCTCCATGAGCGTTGCTGATTTGCTCCTTTGAGGATGCTCTCAGAAGCACATGTTCTTCAGTCATGCTAACCCCTCACAGTGATGGGGTCAGAGAGCCCATCTTGGGACTCGAGTAATGAAGCTCTGCTTTCTGTAAACAGTCAGCCTTCAAACTCGTCACCCACTTGCTGCATGTGAGAGCCAGAAATAGCTGGAAAGCTTCGCAATGCACTCGATCACAAATTCGGTTTGGACAAGTGAGTGCTGTTACATCCTTAGCTGCAAAGGAAATATTTCTAACAGCCTGCCACACACAGTCCCCCTCTATAGCTACGTTTCCAAATTATATAATAAACCAACAGGTTTTGGCAACAGTTAATTGTTATTAATATGATTTAACATAAAACATTAGTTAATTATTGCTTGTCTCATATTAGTCCCACTTACAATTTAAGTAGTCACTTTAATGGGACTCCTGTGTGGTTTTCTTTTTCACACTGTGATTCTGAATGTCTGGTATATATATCTGTATGGTTTGTGCGTGTACAAGATGACAAAGTGGACTTGGGGGAAAAGAAATACTTCAGTTCTGATGAACAGGATTGCATAAGCCTGTGTTGGCTTGAAAGCTGCATCCTCTGTTTACAGAAGGTTGGGTAACTCTACACTTTCTGCCTGTCATTGTAGCATGAGGTTAATGGTAACGTAAAAGATAGCAGCATGCATTTTGCAAGTGAGGGCTGAACAAAGATGGTAGGCCTTGAATTGCACCGTTCGTTGGAACTTGGCCTGCAATTATATACAAAAGTAGCATATCACAGTTATATTGTTATAAAGTACATTCTGATTGTGATATAGCTATAGCTTTAAAATGATGGAAATGGTGTTGCTTCACAGTTTACGATTTGGAAGGCTGATTGATTTTCATTTAAATGTCACAATTTATCAAAACACCCACAGAAAATATATCAGTAACCTCTAAAGGCCAGGGATTAGTCAGAGAGCTCACAGAATGTGATTAAACATGCACTCATTGTCCACTTTATTAGGAACACCTGTACACCTGCACATTCTTGCAATTATGGAATCAGCCAATCATGTGGCTGCAGGACAACATATAAAATCATGCAGATACAGGTCAAGAGCTTCAGTTAATGTTCACATCAGACATCAGAATGGGAAACAGTGTAGTCTCAGTGAGTTCGACATAGTGGCATAGCTGTTGGGTCCAGACAGGTGAAGTGTATAAGGCTATATCATTTGCTCAGATTCAGCCAAATTCGTCAAAGCTCATTGGGCAGCTCATCCCACTGCAGATGGACAATGACCTTGAAGCATATTTCAAAATTAACCCAAGACTTTTTTTTTTTAAGGCAAAGAAGTGAAATGTTCTATAATGGTAAAGTCAATCAGCTGACGTGATTCCAATTGAGCATGAGCAAAATGCCTCTAGAACAAGCAGACCCTGAAGACATCTGCGGTAAAGGCCTGAAAGAGCATCACCAGAGAAAATGTCTATGGCTTCAGGCAGTCATTGACTGCAAAAGATTTGCAACCACATATTAAAAATTATTTAATTTAATTTATTATTGTTAGTTTATGAAATCACTTTTGGTCTTTTAAAAAGTGGAGGACCATGTATAAATAAGTGCTGCAATTCCCACACCATTCACCTGATTTGGATGTAAATACCCTCAAATTAAAGGGTAAAGTCTGCATTTTGAGCTCATATACACTTATTTTATTTCAACTCCAACATACTGTGGTACACAGCCAAAATATCCATAAATGTCCAAATATTTATGGACCTGCTTTGTGTTGTGCAGCACTACTGGGTAACACTTTTAATTAAAGAAATCTGAGACTTGATGGCTTCTTCCCACCACTTTCAGCTTAAGACAAACATGCCAGTCTTGACTATTCTCAGAGGACGATCCTCGAGTTGCAGAAAAACAAAACGAATTTGCCCGTCTCAAGAAGCCGAGTCTCAGGTAACCGTCACATCTCAAGTAGCAGCAGCCTGAGGGGAGAGGCATCGGCATACAGGATGGAGAGGATGTCACCTAGGCAATCCGCAAGCTGTGAGGGGAATAATAAATGACAGAGTGCGTACAGACGTTTTCATAGCTTCCTGCTTCCAGAGGCACAGCTCTTGGTTCATTCCTCACACTAAAACGTCCTTTCGCTGATGTATTATGGTGCTATATTGAACCTTATCAACTGTTAAATGAACAGTATTCTGTCAGCAGTCTTGTTGTTCTAAATTGGATTCTTAAATACAGTGCGAGAGACACTGATGTCAATAGGCTGACTCATTTTCAGGCTCAGCGGGTCATTTCCTTTTTCATTTCTGCTTGTCTTTCAGGAACTGACTCCCAAGCCAACAGCTTCTCTAAACACATAAATAAGTTAGCTTAAAAAAAAGAATAAGGTCAAGAGGATTCTGAGTCATGAACTATAGACTTCTGCAGTGCAACCTAAACACAGCTGAACAGGTACTCGGATCACACATCACCCTAGTTTGGACCTGCATGAACATATAAGGTAAGGAAAAGGGAGCTCATTTGCTTGAGTGACTCACGGCCATACAAAGCAGTTACACAGTTTGTGGATTAGGGGGATCAATCCAGGCCTTACAAGCTATTTAGCCCTCATTAGGCCTTTCGGTGGAATAAAAACAGACATCAACTATGGGTCAATTAAAAACAAGCTTTCCTTTATATAGACTGTTTATATATATATATATATGTACTTATATACAACAGGTCTGGAAAGGTGAAGGCACATCAGACAAAAAACAGCTACAATTTGATGCAAGGGGCAAAAGGATAAAACCAGAAAGTTGGAAGACATCTGTTAATTGTCCATTGAAATCGGCGGTAAGCAATTCCGGACTCTTTAATCCTTTTGTGTGCGAGTAGGCTTCAATCCTGAGAAGAAATGCTGTATTTACTATTATTAGGTTGGCTATACATCAGCTTCAAGCTTGTTACCTTTATGATTATTACCTTTAGTGTCAGGTGGGGACACATTCAAAACATTACATATATAATTTAAAAAAAAAAAAGAATATTACAACACTATTGATAAGTGCATGCATGCTGTAAAACATCGATGGTTCATGTATATCTTTGGATGGTGAGCAGTAATATTGACACCTATGTTTGGTTATAGATATGCAATGCAAGACATTGATAGAACTTTGAAAGCAAACATGTATCACCTTGTTGCATCGGGTAGGATCTCTGCACGCAAACAAAAACAGCCTGCAAATGATTTACACACCTACAGAGCAAATATAGAGATAATCCTGTTTAGTGAGGTCCTTCATTCAACAGCTGCTCAAGTTATCAGGGAAATGTAAGTGGTTTAAGCTTCAAAATCAACTCTTACGTCACACATCTTTAAATACTTTCGAACACTGGCTGCTAGAGTGTCATGTGCTGCTGCTGGGAACGTCAACCCCTAGATCAGCACTCCTACTGGGGTTTGTTCCTCCCTGCACTTAAAAAATATTCTGCTTTGCATCTCTTTGGCTGAGTTGCTTCATTTTTACTGTGTCTTAATCAGAGCCACACACACACACACAAAATTATAAAATAAAAGTACAACACAAAACAGAAAAAGCCTCAGTAATAAAAATATAAAAACAAAAGTTATGAAATAGTAGTACGGTGAAACATGCTCAGTTTGCCTTCATTCCCACCGAGGAACTGCATCAGGGTGAAAAGGTCACCTGTCACAGCAAAAATTTGAATAAAAACGTGACGAGATCTTGCTGACACATGAACATTTCAGACTTCACTAAACCGGTTTCTCAAACACATAAAGCTCAATTCTCTTCCTTCATTCTCATGTGACTCACGCGGGTATTAAAACATGAAAAGACCAAAAATGTTTGCATTGAGAGATTGCTTACACTGGGCTTCTGAGGACAAGTGGAGCTGACGCGTTATTTTTCTAGCCAGAACATGAAAGTGTACAACGTAAACCTCTAACTAACGCTAGAGAAAAACTGCAAAATCTCCTTCGGCTTAATTATCATAGAGCATGAAATTACACATTATAAAACTTATCTTCTCATCAAGAAGAAAGGAACTTCAGGAAAGCACGTTCATGTGCTACTTCAACATTAAATCTCAACCAGCACCCCTGAATAATCCTTCCAGATATGAGAGAGTGTTTAAAGTCTGGGTTATGTGCTGCTTCTTTTAATGGTTTAACCAAAGGTGTTGCGTTTTCGTGGAAAACACACAGCTGTTCAGCCCACCCAGAAGAAGAACAATGAGTCAGAAAGAGCTTTGATTTAGTTGAGGCTGGATGTGGCGTTAAAAAAAACAAAACAAAAAAAACCACAAAAATATAAATGTGAAAATATTCACATACAATAAAAACACAACATAATATAAGAGCTCAGTGAGAAAAACGGAGGGTCAAAGGTTGCCTTCGTCCAGCATTTTATTTACTCCGTCACAGATCCTCTGCAGGTGAGCGCGGTAGACCTCAGAGGGGCTGTAGAGCGCCGCCAGGAAGTCGCAGTCGGAGAAGTGGTTGAAGACGTGGTTGACGCGGGCATGCGATTTAGCTGTGAGGTGCCTGTTGATGGCCTGGTGCAGCAGCTCGCGGCAGTCGTTCAGGAGGCTGCTCATGACACGCCGGTCGAAGGTAAAGTCGATCTGGTGGAAGCTGACTGCAGTCATGGCCAGCGTGTGCACCTTCTTGCGAAAGCGCTCGACGAGCAGAAGCTCCTCGCTGCTGAACTGCCCGTTGCGGTACAGCACACCCAATTTGACCACCATCTTGATGAGGTTCTTAATTATCTTCTGCGCCTCCTTGCGGTTGCGCGTGTATTCCTTGGTAGCACGGTACAGCTCATCCAGCACCTCGCTGCTCGTGTCATCGATGAACAGGTTGGCCACTGTCTTGGTAGCCATCTTGCTCATGAGCTTCTTCTGGGCCTGCAGAGCCAGGTTCTTTGTGCTGAAAGAGTCCATGTTTTCTGGAAATGGAGGACAAACAGAGACATGATTATCTGGTGGGGAAAAAAAAGGGATGAGTGGGAGGAACTGGGGCGATGCATATTTTTCCAAACAATACTCATGCATCCAAATTACTACAGCAGATATTTACCCAGAACACCCTGTGTGAAAGCATATGGAAACATGAGTATATGTATTTTATGTTGCCATGGGGATACAGACTCACCATCCACTTTATTAGGAACACCTTTACACCTGCACGTTCATGCAGTTATCTATACAGCCAATCAGCGCAATGCAAAAATAATGCAGACAATGCAGACACAGGCCAAGCGCTTCAGTTAATGTTCACATCAAACATTAAAGAATGAAGAAAAAGTGTGATCTCTATGACTTTGATTGTGGCATGGTTGCTGGTACCAGATGGGCTGGTTTGAGTATTTCAGAAACTGCTGATCTCCTGGGAATTTCACACATAACAGTCTCGAGTTTACAAAGAATATTGGGAAAAACAAAAAACACTGAGTGACAGTCATGTGGGTGGAAAAATCTTGATAAGAGAGCTCAGAGGAAAATGGCCAGATTAGTTCAAGCTGCCAGGAGGGATAAAGTAACTGAATGTATAATCACTCTTTACAACTGTGGTGAGCAGAAAAGCATGCACACAACATCAACCTTGAGGTGGATGAACTGCAACAGCAAAAGACCACATTGTGTTCCAATCCTGTTAGCAAAGAACAGGAATCTGAGGCTATCATGGGCACAGGCTCATTGAAACTGGACAGTTGAAGTTAAGGGGGGAAAAATATATATATTTTTTATACATATACATAATATATATCACCTGATCTTTTTCTAGCTTTCAACTGTCCCATTTCAGTTATTTTTTGCCCATGATAGCCTCAGATTCTTGTTCTTTGCTGACAGGACTGGAATACAATGTGGTCTTTTGCTGTTGCAGTTCACCCACCTCAAGGTTTGATATCTCATGCATTCGGAGATGCTTTTCTGCTCACCACAGTTGTAAAGAATGCTTATTTGAGTTACCCATCAACTCAAACCAGTCTGGTCATTTTCTTCTGATCGCTCCTAACATGCTGTTTCAGCCTGCAGACCCTCCACACACAAGTACAGGTGCAGAGGTGGTCCTAATAAAGTGGACGGTGAGTGTGTGTGTGTTTCATATACATTATATATGAATTGAACAGATCAGCATGTTGAAAGGACATCCTATCTCAGAATCAGAGCTTGCAGTGTTTTGCATGACTCATATTGCACGGCTAAGGGCATGAAAAGCATTGAAAATTCTCACCAAAATTCTTTCACTGTCCGGGACTGACATCACTGATGAAAAACCCCTGAGTGTTTGCAAAGGATTATGCATACAGTATCCATTCCTGCCCTCCATAACCCACAGAACGACTCAGGGGAGGTAAAAACGACAAGAGACGAGATGCTGTGTAGCAGTGTAGTTTTAAATGTCTGTGCCTCTCTTTTCTTCCTCCATCTACTGCTCACATACACACAGACTTGCTCCCAAGACTGAGACTGAACACATCCATTCTGGAGAGCCGTGTCACTGGTGTCATTTAATTTTCTGAGGAGTTGGATTGATATTGATTTGCTCTCCACTCATGACATCTTGCCAAACAGGAAGCATGCTGGTGCAAATTCCAGTTTTGTCTGTGTCTCTCTCTCTGATCTCCCACAATTCTTTGCACAACAAAGCTGCAAAGCTCCAAAGCCATTCTGTTCTTTACAGAGCTTTATACATTGAGTTTATACATTATACATTTATACATTTTAGCTTTGAGTTTGTGTGCTGCCTACAAACACGTAGTATTACAGATATGAAATCCTTTAAACAAAACCTGGCATCTAGAGCATTTATTCTCTCTCATTACAATCACACAGACTCAGACACAGGCTTTGTCGTGTTTTAAAAAAAAAAAGCCCCCTCCCTCATGTAATCAGTGTCAAAAGCTGCACATTGTTATAATCACCGTGAGGTCATGAAAACTGTTTAAGACCTGCAGTCATTACATACCACTCTTCAACTTCAAAATAAATTAAAACTGACTGAGCTGTAATTTCAGAATAGATGTTTCACTTTCCAAAACAATGCCTTTTGAAACAGGTCATTTCCTTTAAAGCTTGGCATCATAGGCCAACAATATTGACATAATGATATTTATTTTTGCTCAAGAACAAACAACTCGCTAGCAAAACAATAAATGAAGAACTGATGTGCCCCAAAATTGATTCTGAAGTGGTTATGAGCAAAAAGCTCAGCCCAAAAAAAAAAAAAAAAAAAAAAAAAAAAAAAAAAAAAAAAAAAAAAAAAAAAAAAAAAAAAAAAAAAAAAAAAAAAAAAAAAAAAAAAAAAAAAAAAGAGTACACAATTTCCCTGTTGTATCAAATGTAGTTGATCAGACAAGACATGTTTGGTGTCTGACCTCTTCTTCAAGTTTTTCCACTCAAACAACAAGACTAACGTAGCTAGCAAATGCCGGAAGCTCAACTCTTCGGGTTAGCACTGTGTAAACTTAATGTCTAAATCATCTCACACTCACCTCAGAAAAACACTGCCTGGCTCAGTAACAGTGAACGCTCTGAAGAAGAAAGCAAATCTGGTTTTTAAGATGGCTGAAACAACTGTATATTGTACACTGTATTAGAGAGGTAAAATATACAAGGATACAAGACTTCAAATTGTATTTTAATAAAAGTTAAGGTGCAGACCCAGCAGTTACAATACTATTCATGAAGGAATGTTTACTGCACTTGGGAAAGCAAAAGTGTAAAAATAAGTTTACATTTATTCAGACAGATTTTATAATATATGCAATGCAAAGTATAATAAAAAAAAATAGTCAAAAAGCACAAGGCAGGCGATGAGAGTGGAGAGAATATCTTCCTTTTTTGCAAAGGAGAAGCAAATATCACCAGGCTGCAACCTATCAGACTGAGTCGGCATCAGTGAAACCATATGCTGAATTCAGTAAAAGACGGAAGAGACAGACAGCAGTGTGGAAGCACTTATCTGCACTAAAGCTAATCCATCATTACAACAGCACAACGACAGGAAGTGGCTTTATTTCATAGCCCAGTGTAGCCCCAAAAGACCTTTAAAACAAACAGAAAATAAAAAAAATTAGATTTTTTTCATACTAAAGGACACACTGAGTGAGAAATAAATAGATTGAATATATCTACATTTTAATCTAATGTCTACAAACATACAACCTAAGTACATTGGGAGGGATTTAATTCAATTTTCAGCAACTCCAAACATAACCCTAAAAGCTTCAGCATACTCAGTCTATTTTAAACTCGGTCCTGCTGAGAGACAGAACTAACCCACATTATTGCATGACTTTATTCTGAGCATCTACATTTTAATAAGACAAAAAAAAACAAAAAAAAACATTTTAATTAGACAAAAATGCAGCTCATCATGTTTCCGAGAAACCACAAGGAACAAAATCCTCCGTGCTCAAGACTTTGCCATGACAGAAAACTGACTGACTGTTACAAAGCACTGACACTGAAGACTCCTTCCATAAATGTTAAATAACATCTCTCCTTACAGAAAACGTCACCATATCAATGACGACATTTTTCTTTGTTTATTTTAGGTTTGTCTATTTTAATAAATTTGTTTTTATTAGAATATGATCTTAGATCATGGAGTGTCCCCCATACAAATCAGCATGAAATTCGTTACTTTAGAAATATAACGTATTAGAAAAAAAAAAACCATTAGTATTAGTAAGCATTAGTAATTTGCCCTACAAACAGCACTACCAAACAGAGCTGTTACAGAAAATGAATCAACACTTTCTAACTAAGCCAGTGCTGAAGGCATCAGATTCAAGAACTCAGCAATGTTGAAACACATTTTCATGTTGCACCCATCTCTTTTACATTAATCTCAAAGAACAAATCTAATCAGTTTTTGGTCATAAATGGAGACAGAAACTGAGCTACACATGTGGATGTGACACACAGATCCTTCCTTCTCCTCCTTCAGAGAAGCCCGTGCTTTACCCAGCCTGAATAACATCACCTGAGATCAAACGGGGAATCCTTTGAAGAAAACATACAAGGTGAGGCAAGGTTGAAGAGATACGAGTATTTCATTGCAGCAAAAAAAAAAAAAAACTTTAAAAGGAGCACAAACAGGTCAAAACCTAAGGCTCACTGCATTAGTCTTCTGCCATAAAACACCACTTATCACATTTTACACCTCAACAGTGTCTCTCAATGAGGTAATGAGGATCCCAACCGTGTTTGGAGCCTGGGGAAGGGGGGGAAAGAGGAGGGGTAATCTAAGGGGGTAATCTAAGCCAGTGCTGAATGCATTTTTCAAGACATTAAGGAGGCCATGTAGCATGCATGCACTCTGTATTGAAATTCAGAGGCCAGCTTCTACCAAGGCATGATAATGTTGCCAACTGTGGTGCAGGAATATGGTTTTGAACTTTGTCCAAGGAACTACTGGGCAGCAACCAACTGTCAAGCACTGTCATTTGTGGTTAGTTTTACACAAGTGCAAATAAAAACATTTCATGGCTGTAAGTAATGTCAAGAGGAACAACAGCTGTTCCTACTGTACATATGTAGGAATCTCAATTCTGTGCTGCGGTAATAAAACAGGGTGAAAAGGAGCAATTTTGAGCTCAGAGATGGGCATTAAACATCAAACTAGGCAACTAATGTTAAACACAAACTACCAGTTATGTATGCAGTGTCTAAAGCTTTGTATGGCTTGATTACAAACACGGCTGAAGCTAAGCAAATGGTGGGCTCATTCTTGCTTTTCCTAAATATTTGACTGACCAAAGCATGACATAAGGCAAACAGCAAGTGGCTGAACTAAAACTCACCTTCATGGAGGTGAAACACTGCCATCTCCATGTTAAAGAGCATCTACAGAGTGGTGGGAATAGGAGTGAAGTTAGAAAGCGTCCAAACGTGACATACAACTTGGTGTGTGTACCTTGATTGCCTCAGGTGAGAAAGAGTGTGACTAAGTAGATGCACCTGGTACTTGCTTTCACTATACCTTCTTGCCCTGCCCACTCCATGCTCCTTCTTAACCTTTTTTTTTTTACACAGTAAATGTATGTTATTATTGACTTTCAAGTATAAAACTACATGCAATAAAGGATTTGCTGCTTTCATCAGGTCTGCTTATGTAATCAAGTTTGCAGGCAAGTCCTCGGGTTGAGTAGCAGGAGTGTGTGTATGTGTTCAGACATAACTGTCTCTTCACTATCAAACAGCACAAAATATATATAGGCTTTTTTCCCCATTTAGGCCAGACAGGTCTACATTAGCCTGCAGCATAATTAATTATTCAAGAGTGCCACAAAACAAGCTGTAGATTAATAATTCATGCTGTATAATTTGAAAAAATAAAATGCTTACTAAGGATATAATTAGCTAAAGGTGATAGTGACCAGAAGCTGCATAACAATGAGACACCAGAAACTGGGACACTCATCAGAGGTGTGATTTTCAGTGAATGTTTACTTCTCATGTGAGGAATCGTGCTGAACACGCACACAGCACATTTGTTGGGCTAAATGTTATGGAGGAGACCACAGCCAAAAGCATTTCCTGTACTCTTTGCAGTTGCACAAAAGTATCTCTTGTGTGTGTGTATGTGTGTGAGACTTTGTGCAGCAGAACATACTTGTATGTTTGGGGAGGGGGAAAAAAAAGTGAGCTTTCTATTCAGTGTCATTTCGCAGGGTTTACAGCTACAATTTGGCTTGGGACAAAGCTTTCTCTCAGGGCTTTCGAGCTCTGTAACAACACACAGAATAGCCTTTTTGTAAATGCCAGATGAGGAGGATTCACTGATCCTGCCGCTGAATGAGAAACGTTCAGTTCGTGACCACACAATTAAATCTGGCGTACAAATACACAACATACAACTGGCGTTGTCGCGCACACACACACACACACACACGCAGTTGTAAAATGTGATTGATTTAGGGTCATGGTGATCATGTTAAAGGAATACTTCAGGCCAAAAAAAAACCAAAAAAAAAAAACCCACAAAAACAAAATGCAGTCAATCAGCCAAGACCTGTTTGGTGTCTAAAGTTTTTTCTCGTATTGCACTGCATGCAGAGATCTTAAATTTGGCAAGCGGAAAGAAGCTTCCTCCTTCTTATATGAAGGTAAACTGGCAGCTTCTGGTAAGCTAGTAAGCAGATTTTAGATTGTAGGATTACAGCTTTCTTTCTTTCTTTCTAACTTCTCAGACTGTATAAGATGGTCCCAATAAAATCTTGACTAAATATTATAACAGATTGCAAGACAACACATGTACTCCCTGTCAGATTATGTGATGAAGATCCTCTAAGGTTAAACCTGCAATTAAAAAAAAAAAAAAGTATGTTCTGCTTATGTCATCAATCAGCATGATTCAGGCTCATGCAGAAAATTGGGCTGCATAAACAGAAACATTCTTCAAGGTGAGCTGGAGGTAATAAGGATTTTTACAGTTCACGGTTTGCCACTTGTAGCTGTCCCATGAGTTTTGTGTCATCCTATGGCGTCCTCCTACAGGTGGCTTTTAAACAAGTGTCGTACCAGAGGTCACACTTTGTGATCAGAATCAAATATTTCTGACACTGCCAGAGCTTTCTCATCGGCTGCCTTTGGTCGCAAAGGTACTAAATCTGTCGTGAGTTGAGACTGTCGATCGTAAGTCACAACCAAAGAACTCCTTAACAATGTGTGACTGGAAAATCTTACATAAAATCACTGACTGACTACCCTGACATTCAGGGTACAAGCAAAGATTTCATGCACATTTAATGTTGACTAAAAATACACTTGGTTTCACCAATTTAGAAACGTCTCAACAACACACACAGGTGTTTCCTGGGTTACAGATGAAGGTGCCATGGATTTCGCAGGCTAGTAAATCAGGTCACGTCACCTCCACCCTGTAAATAAGTTACCCAGGCTCAAAACAGATCAGGTTGCCATAGCTGTAAGAGCCATAGATGCTTATTATAAGCTAGGCCTAGATTCCATGTATACTCCCAGAGAAAATGGCACTAAACTGTATTTTTCCTCGTCGCTTAGGTGCAACTTTTGTATCTTTATTATGGATCTTTTACCTCGAAAGGTGCATGTAGTACACCTTTTAAAGCTTTACTATAAAAGGTAATTACGATCCAACCGTGTAACTTATACCATTTTTAAAGGTATACTATTTTGACTTTTCCAGGTGAAACATAAAAGGTACAAAAGTTAAGGGACAAGGAAAGGTATAAAAGTTTATTACCTTTTTTCCAGAGAGTGTAAAAAGTGAGCGTTAAAAAAAAAAAAAAGTTGGCTGCCATGACTGAAGATTTATTATTAATATCATCATTATCAGAGTCTAATGAGGTGTCTGTATATTACATGAGCTGGGCCTATTCATTTAAAAGCAATAACTTTATAGAAGCTATGACAGGTAGCAGGTTGAATCCTGAACTGTGTGATAGTGTTATTTCTGACTGCATACTGCTTGATCATCAAACACAAGCAGCTATTAAATTATCCTGTGTGTATGTATACATGTGGTTTTAATATGAGGCAGTAAGCCATTAGAGGTAGGCGGATGTAAATAGCTGTAAATTGTAATCAGAGTGTAATGAGAGCTTTTCACCACCAGCCCAAACATCAAGTTAAAGATAAAACACAGTGACCTCGGATTGTTTCAGTTTTCCGGCCCACTGGGAACTCCATGAACTCCAAGTCTAATGCATAACGCTTAAACTGTAGAAGTGGCTATTTAAATAAAGCAGATATACCTTCTGTCCGATTTGTAAAGCGGATACAGGGTCGTCAGATCCGTGATCCACTCCGCAACCTCCTCTCCTCAAATCTCCATCTAAGAGCAACAGCTCGCGGCAGCCATCTCACAAGACCTCTTCTAACCATTGATTTAAAAACAACAGCAACAACAACTAAACCTTCTAACAGAGCTTAGTAGCAAGAAAATCCCCGCTGGAGAGATCTGTACAGCTATTTACTGCCGTTGTGAATAATTAAAGAAGTTATCGTCCGTCCTCCGCCTCTTCAGCTCGGTTACAGGAGTTTGTGTTACATGACTCCACCTTTAACGAAAAGTTTCAAACTCGAAGCTCTTGGAGACCAGATGATTGATGTCAAGTTCAGCCAATAAAGTGTTCGAGTGGGCTGTCACGCAACCAATCAGAAAGAAGAACAGGACGTTAGAAACCAGTTGTTTCCCGCCCACGACTCGAAGGATTCGGTGATTAGCAAACCTGTTAACGTTCCAAAGCTCGGAGCTTAGATTTATGTTAGCTAGCGTTAGCAGCAACTCTCTGTCATTTAGGTAAAGTGAAAAATTATAGAACCAGAACATTGGTAATTGAGTCAAATGTAAGTTTATTTCACTTAGAAATGCACATTTTTGTGCACTGAGAAGAAGCCAAGGAACACGCATTATGTTTTCTTAGCTGTATGCTATCTGTAATCCTTTAATTTTTTTTTTTTTTTTTTGGCGTTTCGTAATTATAGAAGTTCTCTGTTTCTGCAGCGTGTGTTTTGTTCTCTACACGAAGGCTGAAAATTTCCCAAAGGAAATGGTCTACAGAGAACAATGAAAAAGGGGAATTTGTGGACCCTGTTCACTTTTTTTTTTCTGCAGAACAATTGAATGAAGACTGCATTTAGATGAGTGGGAGGAAGGAAATTACATGATGAGCTGTTATAAATCCCTCTTTTGCAAGCTACTCACACAGAACACAGACAAGTGTAGGTAAACAGGAACATGTACCATGGATGCACAATATTGACAAAGTACCATGCTGTGATTATTCTACTTCTTACTGTGTTATGTCTGTCATATTTTGCTGTTGGACCTTTCCCAGTGATGCTAGCATAGTACTGGCATGTTAGAAGTTGTGGTGGTGATACACAAGTGTATCGGGTACACCTCAGTCATTAATGGGTTGAGAAAGTCCACCACTAACAAATATCCAGACAAACAGCTTGCTGTGGTCAGAAAAGGCCTAATGGACAAATAATACACAATACAATGTGCTTAGAAAAATAGCTCTAGTCTGTATATGAAGGTGGGCCAGCAAGGAAGGTGTCTCTAATAAAGTGGCCAGTAAGAATACACAGTGCATCACTGCGGCACCTGATACACTACTCCTACTAGAGTAGCACCCAACAAGTTTCAACTGCCATGTCCTGAAAACAAGGTCTGAGATCGATCAGGATCACAAAACACAATAGATCATTAAGAGATACAGGAATGCAGGAAGGCTCATTTACATATTGCCATCTTCTAAGTAAGGAATAAAACATGACACAGCATACTGTTATAGGAAAATAATCAATAATGGGGTGGTGTGATACAGACTGACATGAAGCGCAGTTCCTCTTACCACCCTGAAGTTGATTCTTTTCCTATAACAGCAGGTCCTGAAGTGTTTTATTCTTCTGGTACCACAGTATTTCCCAATGATAACATTTGTCCTTAATTAAAGTGACACATTTTTTAAAAATTTGCTTTTAGTTCTGATAATGTTGTGGATCATCTGCTAAACCAGTTATCACTGTTACCGCTTAGGTTTTAACTATATCTACAGTCGTTCCTTAACCAGTCTTTATCTTTTTCTCTCTCTCTCTCTCGAAGTTCATAAGACAAAAAATGCAGATTGTCATGTTACAGAGAAACCGCAAAGCCTTCCATTCTGAAAACCTTTCCATTTAAAAAAAAAAAAAAAAAGAACAGCTTTACCTCGGATGGTTACAAAATGCTGACACTGAAAACTCCTTCCAAAAATACTAAATAAACATCTCCTCACAGGACACTTCAGCATCTCAACAATTACACGTTTTTTTTTTTTTTAATCCTTTTATGTGGAGTGTCCACCGTGCAAGTGCCTGTGTAAGTTGTTTACTATACTATAAATGACAATGTATTACAATTAATTCAAATAATAATTATGCTGTTTTAGAAAATTAATCAACACCTTCTGACCAATCAGAATTGAGCATTGTGGTATAAAATATATTTATTGTGATAATTAACAAGCAACATACGTATTGCACACCCAAACAGGTAACCAACCACTTCCCCATTACCGGATGTTTTCCTTGACAGCATGAAGGCCTATCCTTGTTTTTTCCGTCCTGTGAATAGACATCCCAAAGGAAACAGACTGACTTTGAACAATGCCTATACGACTTAAATAAGAAGTGTGAACCATACGACATATTCAGTGTGTGAATATGTCTCAACCAGAGTTCTCATGTTGGTGCCTCCACAGGGTGGTGACATATATTCTAGTTTTTAAGTCATATCCAGATCCCAGATCCCATGATAAGCGTCTTTTCATCACCCTCAAAGTGGTGTATTGTGTACAAGGTGAAGAAATGAATTCTCAGAAATGAACTCTCAATAGGTTCTGTGTGCAATATCATTGAGCCTGTAAGCTATACTGTTCAAATCAGTTTGTTAGAACTGGATAATGCTAAATGAGGGAAGATTGAGAAATACAGCTCAGACTAACAGATATAAGACTTTATAAGCCTATTTAGACAACCAAATAGATGTTTATACCAACTGTTAGAGAAAGATGAATACATTTATTTCATGCAGTATAGAAAAGCAATATATTTATTGTAATACTACACAGGAGTTATTCTCATCTCTCATCCCAACTTTGCCTGTGACAGACATGAAGGAAAGTTCAGGGTCGGAGCACATGGTTAGCCTTTTGGGTGGCCTTGGAGCACTTGTCCTTGCTTAAGAGTTCGTAAGTCAACAGTAAGACAGGATTTAAAAACCTACTCATGGATATAGAGATACAGGAAAAAAGAGAATTGAAAAAAAAAAGTGAAAATCTATTTGTAGCTAAGCACTGCCATCATCATTAGCTGGAGGAGTGTTAGACAGATTTATGGGTGCACTTTCTTGAAAAATAAGCTTCAGGATCATTATGATCACTTTGGGTGTGAAGATAAGAGCATGAAGGTGAAACTCTTGGCTGTCAGCTTCAACAGGCCACCTCTCCTCGCTCATTTTGCTCCTCATCCTTTTTTCACCTTGTCTGCCTTACAGCATTTTTTTCACCCAGGTGAACTCAGCCAAGATAATCTGCACTAATGGAGCTCTGCACTGAGAGATTTTCTCCTTTCTGCTATGAAAAGATAGGAGAACAGACATGTTTGTTGGTTGCGCCATGATGATGCAAAAATGAAAATGTTGAAGGTGTCCATGTGTCCAGCAGATGGTGCTCTAGCTCTGAGCGAACTCAGTGAAATTCTAACAGTGAACATTTGTATTGCCCTTTCCTTTGAATGCATGATTTTTAATACTGCTTTACTCATTATTACATACTTTTTGGAGGGGTTTTCAGCCTCTCAGTAGAAAATTTTACGCTAGATGGAAAAAAAAAAAACTTTGGACCTGGCTAAGTTTGACACTGCATTGTTTTGTTGATCAAAAGAAGTAGAAGGAGCTTGGGGCAGATCTTCTTCAACGTTTCCTGATCTGCTCTCCTCCCTTCCTGACTCTCAGAGGAGGACCTAAGGTTAAAATCTTTAGACAGACTTGACATTTTTCTTAAATTCCTTAAATTCAAGGCAGAATCATGCTGTCAGTAAAAATCTCAGTGGTTGATTCTTGTCACACATCTTATGTGTTGCAGAGTTTAGTATTTTTCACTCAGGCTTAATAAGCTAATAAGCTGTTGCAAGTTTCCTGGAAAGTGTAAAACACTAAAGAGCGCAATGCTTGAATGAAACACTCCTTGAATGTAATTTCATTATCAACATCACTCTGATAAAATCCTTGACATTCTGATCGTGCCTCAGTACTTATTTCTGCTGAAAAGGAGGTTCTCCACTGCGTCTTTCTTTAGGCTAAACCTCATCTTCCTCATTGCCAAAATAACTAACATCTCAATTAACAGCATAGTGAGGGCTTTCATTCAGAAAAAAAAAAAAGCTGATGACAGGCCTAACATTTGATTGGCAGTTACCATATTTAAATATGCGGCTGCCATAAACTGATCACTTTACCTCACAGGTCATGATAATCCTGCTGTATGCCGGCTGTAGTCACTGGGATGCTGAGATGTGAGAAATGTAGCTAGGGAAAAAACAGTGCATTAGGATTCCAATATCTAATGGAATTTTCTTTCAATATTAAATTTAAGGCACAGTTAGTAATTGTAATCCTCCATTATGCAACAAATCCCAAAAGTGTTTTTTTATTTTTTATTCAGTATTCAGTTTTATTATTCAGTGACTGAGAATTATTATACATTTTAAGCCTTTGATCATGATTCAAAACAGCCAACATATCCTCAATGTTCCCTTC
Source organism: Pangasius djambal (assembly GCA_022985145.1). Classification (NCBI taxonomy): domain Eukaryota; kingdom Metazoa; phylum Chordata; class Actinopteri; order Siluriformes; family Pangasiidae; genus Pangasius; species Pangasius djambal. The sequence goes on from CM040985.1 coordinate 14,379,181, forward strand.
ACTATTATCACGAAGCAGGATGATGTTACTTTAAGTAAAGAGGTAGTCTGGGCAGAACTCATGATTATTGCCAAGTACGATGGTATGTGGAGAGGAAAGCAGCTTTAGGCAAATCTCATCATCACTATCCAGTAAGACTGTAGAGGTTCTGTTTTCACCAGAGCCACAGCAATCAGGGTCATCCAGCAAGTACAGCTGCTCTTGTGCAGGAAATGGAGCCTTCTAATGGATTTGTACTTCTAATGGTTTTTAAATAGAGGCTCATAGCGTAATTTTTTTCCCCCCTGAGAGATGTAGAACATTAACATGCATGTACATTTTAGAAACAATGTTGTGAAAAATAATGACGTTATTTGAATGCCTTTGTAATTTTATTCTGCTTGGGAAGATTTCCATTTTGTAAAAACCATCGAAGGTTGAAATTGTGTGGTAACGTAATTCTTTCAGGTTCATTTTAATTATTAACCTACAGTAATGGTTTATTGTCTTAATTTTACTGGCTGAATATTAGTAGAATATTCTTGTCCTCTTCACATAGGAGTATTTTATTTTGTTAAGCCTTATTCAACACATAAACCCCAAGGTGGTCTTTTCAGTTTATAAATATACTCACTGCCTAGGGTATGGCATAATGGTGTGTCTAAGTGGTGCACTATTTGTCCAATAAAAAAACCCATTTGAGACTCAGGAGATTGGAAATTGGAAGCTGGGCACAGTTTAAATGCTTATATATGAAAAAAGTGAACTTAGGTGAACAGTGGAATTCATTTTGTCAGCTCTAGGATACAGTGAGACACACAGCTGAATTCTTCACTGTGTTCTAACTCAGGGCTATACAGCAGATATTTAAGTTTGAGTCAGTTGCTGAAACAGTGAGATGAAACAATATTAATGCAAAAATGCCTGTCATAATATAGACGGGGAAAAGCAATGCTGTAGTAGAGTAACTACTCCTTGCTGCTTTTCCTCTCCCAGTGCTGCTGTAAGTTATAGGTACATACCTCCATCTTGTGTACGGATGTCTGCTGTACAGGAGTAAATGGTTTTCATGTGGCTGAATCTTAAATGGCCTTCTAAGCTATGAGACTGCATAGATTCAGCAAAACATATTAAAAACCAGTTTTCACTCTGTAGTGCTTATATAGAGTGAATAAAAAGCTAAATGGGATTAGGCTTAACTGTTTGTTGAAGGGTTAAATAAAAATGTTGTAAAAATTATTCCCAGACTCCAGGAACTCTCTTTTCTGTTTTTAACTTTATAATGCATTTTTTTTTGTATTATCATAGAGAACTAATGACAACTGAATTTTTTATTATTTCTTATGTCTTTCTCATTCCTGATTTTCTCAGTTAGACTGTATATGATTTCTTCACCACTGTCTCAGCCAACTGTTTTTTTGGCTACTGGTCTGGTCTTGATATGTAGAGGTTGATATTAGTGAAAAGTTTTTCTCAGCAACATCTCCTCTGGAGTCTGGAAGCTGCAGATAAAAATCCTGATGCACTTGAATGTGTTTCCTATATACATTAAGCAAGACAACTAAAAAACAAAAAACAAAAAAACAAACAAACTATTATTCAAACAGTTTGTGTTTGCAATATCAGGACATATAATGTTAATATTGTCCAATTCATGCTTAAAGCTTTCACTTAGTTGGTGGTGATGGTGATAACAGGAAATCTAGTCCCGCTAATGGCAAAGTTGATCTTGTTTCAGTCATAATCCTCTCTCTCTCTCTCTCTCTCTCTCTCTCTCTCTCTCTCTCTCTCTCTTTCTGTACGTAGGTGACTGCAAAGATACTGAGTTTTTGAGGAAGATGATGAGATAAATAGGTTTATTTAGCGTTTTCATGGGAAGTATTTAAAAATGTATTATTTATAGAAATTCTACATTTTCAGTCACAAAAGTAGATATGGGTAATCATCTGGGTGATAAGTGCTTTTTCATTGATTCATTAGAAGACCCTTTCTTTTGGGATGAAGGTAGCATTTCAAGTTCCATTTTTCTCTCTAGAAATATATTATGTACAATAAAAGGAACAGCTTTTTCATATTATATTAATATATTAACACTAAAATTGGTAAAGATTCTATTAAGCAACACATGGCGGAGGTGGACAAATTATAAATTTGTAGTTATTCCACCAGGCAAGTGGAAGCTCCAGTGTGCTGCCCAGTCTCATGCTGTGGATGCCTGGAAACCTAATTGACAGCTAAAGAGTGGTAGCTAACATAAAAACATATGCACTGGTGAATGTCTCAGCTATGAGATATGGAGTTGTCTGGTAAAATGTTGTCTGTAAAATGTCTGGTGTTTGGTTGGTGATGTGTTAAACCTCACAGAAGAGTTATATGATGGCATTGCCATGCGCTTTATTTAGCTTGGTTTCTTCAGTGTTTCCACATAGACGTATCTTCCTGATTCTGATAAGATTGCCTGTTGTCTGGGTATACTAATTAGTCTATCTAGTAAAAATATTCTACTGACAACTATATTGCACTTTGTCCAGTGTGTGTAGTGCAGCATGCAGTTTTCCTTGAACATTTTCCATACAACTATTAGGGTGTCTTAATGTGATAAAGTTTTTTATTTGGACAATAGATTTTACAGTACACACAATACCAGCTCAGCACAGTGATCATTAAGTCGAATTAATTTCATTTGGTTTTCAAGATATCATTTTAAAAATAATTTCCATTTGATCTTTGGATTTGAACCAATCATTCAAAGCGATGGATGGCAATCAGTATATTTGTGTAATTGTTGATTAGTACACCAAGGTAGCTTGTAGAGTTTCAAACAAGATGGCATTGAAAGTGGCTGACTGCACTGTCAGTCTACCTATCGTGGCACATCAAATGGTTTCAGAGTGACTTTGATGGATAAAAAACATCAACCTTTTATTAATTTGGAGATAAATTCAATAAGATGTGCTGATATTAGAAAATTCTCTATCAGGACAATGGGCTAAATACATGAGCAGAACCATGTGCCATACACAACAGGGAAAATACTGAAGCATTTGTTGTTCTTGCACTGTAAATATCTCCAAAATCCACGTTCCTTGCACATATTTTTTGCTTGCACAACTCTCACACCCCTTACATTCCTGTTAATATACCCATATTACCCCATATTTATAAGTATTTATTTATTATTTATGTTAGCAATTTCACTGCCACTACCTCGGCCCGATGTTGCAGAGCATTGTATTGCACATACAACTGCACATATCTGCACTTTATTCCAAATATAATCCATACTGTTGCTGCCATCTATCTTTTTATATCCCTTATATTTTTAGTTTTCTAATTGTATACAAGTAAATTCTGGTTTATGTAAATTTTATTTTTATGTCACAGACAGCATTTCACTGCACTTCGTACTGTGTATGGTTGTGTGTGATCAATAAAACACGATTTGATTTAATATTGCTACAATGGATATAAAAAGTCTAAACACCCCTGTTAAAATGGCAGGTTTTGTGAGGAAAAAAATTAAACCAAGATAAATCATGTCAACTTTGTTCACCCTCATTGTGAAATTACAGCATATAAAAATTAAGTGAAAAAAAATCAGAAACATTTTAGGGAAAAATAAAAAAGTTATAATAACCTGGTTGCATAAGTGTGCACACCCTTTCATAACTGGGGATGTGACTGTGTTCAGAATGAACAAATTGCATTCAATCTCATGTTCAAAAGTAATTATCATACAGCTGCCATCAATGAAATGATTCTGATTAGCCCCAAATAAAGACCAGCTGTTTCTGTAGGATTTTCTTGAGTTCTGGGTTGATTGTCTTGGTTTCATCGGACTCCTGAAGCCATGGTCCGCCAAGAGCTTACAAAGCCTGTACAGTATCTCTCTTGTCGAAAGGTATCAATCAGGAGAGGGGTATAAAGAATTTCCAAAACATTAGATGTATCACGGATGTGGAGAAAATGGGGCAACACAGTGACATTAACAACAACAGGACGTCCCTCCAAAATTGATAAAAGAACAAGACAAAAACTTACCAGGGAGGCTGTCAAGAGACCAACGGCAACATTAAAGGAGCAGCAGGAATATCTGCAAGTACTGATTACTCTCTGCATGTGACAACAATCTCTCGTATTATTCACATGTCTAGATTATGGGGTAGGGTGGCTAGTTGGAAGCCCTTTCTCACAAAAAAAGCAACTAAATCACCCCAAACCATGCAGCAAAATGTGTTATGGTCTGATGAGACCGATTACAATAATTCATAATTCTAAAAGGTGAAAAAAAAAATTACATCACTAAAAGAACACCATACTCATGGTGCAGCATGATGGTGGCAGCATCATGCTTTACAGCTGCTTTTCTTCAGCCAGAACTGGGGCTTTTATCAAGGTGGAGGGAATCAAGAATAGCTACAAATACTAGTCAATTTTAGTAGAAAACATTTAGACGTCTGCTAGTAAGCTGAAGATGAAAAGGAATTTTACCTTTCAGCATGACAATGACCCAAAGCATCCAAATCAACACAGGAATGGCTTAACCAAAAGAAGATCAATGCTTTTGAATGGTCTAGTCAGAGCCCAGACCTGAATCCAACTAAAAATCTGTCTGACAGGAGATGCCCTCACAATGTGACGGATCTAGAATGTGTTTGCAAGAAAGAGTGGGAAAATAAGTCAAGATGTGCCACGCTGACAGACTCTGACCCAAAAAGACTGAGTGTGTAATAAAATCAAAAGACACTTCAAAAACTTATTAGTTTAGGGATGTGCACACTTATGCAATTAGGTTATTGTACGTTTTTTATTTTCCTTTTTCTCTAAAAAAGTTTCTGATTGTTTTTCACTTTATTTGTACACTTTGCAATTTCACATTAAAGGTGGGAAAAGATATAACATGATTTATCTTAGTTTCATACTTTTAGTTCATAAAAACCTGCCATTTTAACAGAAGTGTGTAGACTTTTTATATCCACTGTAAGTGTTCTTTTCCTCAGGGCTAAATATTGTTACATTGATAAGGAGGCGGTCTGATCACCATATAATCTTGGTCGACTCCAATAACCCTCTGCCCAGAACTGAGAGTACTGACTCGGTATCGACGGCCGCGGATAAATTTCTGATCAGTCGGTGATCCGGTGGTTGGACATGCCGCGACTAGAACATAGCCAGGTCTGATGGTCTGAATTGTCGCCCCGTTTCGGTACTGTGGCTGCGAGAGGACTGTGGTAGATAATATTCCCTCTTCCCTCCTGTGTGGAAGATGGTATAATGTCCAGATGTCGTTTTTGGTGTCCTCTTCCTCCTCTGAAGATGTTGAGCTGGCTCTGATAGCCTGGATTGGTCCTGGTCTCTGTGATTTAGTACCTAAAAATCCAAAGGAGGAAACAGTGAATGTCATATGTATAAAAGATGTAAAACGTCTGACATTACATGGTTTATTGACTGTGTATTTAAAATTGTGTATTACCTATTTGAGGAAGAAATGCTACTTTCTCAGTTGACCTCAGTGGTCCTGGTTTTCTCAGATCGTGACTGTCTGGCCTTCCTCTGTGTGATGATGGTATTGGAGGCAATTTTACTTCCTCCTTTGACCTTCCTGATTTTGTTACAGTTACATTTTCTGCCCTTCCTAGAAATGATTCTTTTGCTGCTGTCTGTCTTTTGGGTAGCAAACGGCATGGCTTTCCAGGTGCAGAGGACATTGCTGAAATCTTATTCATGGGAGGAAGAGTCTTCTCCGGAGCCTTAGATGACATTCTGCTTGAATGTTGTGACAGCTTCCTCATTTCCTTATCCATGTAGAGTGCTTTTGCTATAATAAATGCACAAATGGTAAATGCATAATTTTTTTTGCAAATGAGCCAAACTACTGAAACATCTTCATCCTGTGGAAACAGTACCCATACCTTTTCCGTAATCATCTGAGAGAGACTCTACAGAGGAAGGGCTTCCTGCACACAGAAAGGAATGCAGCTTAGAAAATAACTCTTAGTCAACCAGTGCATGTTCTCAACATCAGTGTATTTGCCCAGTTGGATACATTTATGCTTAGAAGCTTTCACTTACTTTGATAAGATGGTGATGGTGATGATGATGGTGACAGTCTCTTTGAAGGCAACGTTGTTCTCGTTTCAGTCTCAATCTCCTCAGAAGATCCTCTCTTTGAAGTTTGTTCATTGGCAAGATACTTGTCTGGAAAAAGATGATGCAGAAGATGACAAAATTAAAAGGATCACCCAGCACTTCTGTGCTCCTTCACTGGTGTGACGCTAGTGAATGTGACTTACTGTATGTTGTTGTGGAATTTGTGCCATTGACAGGAGAGGATGTAGACATAACCTTGCTGTAGGTTGGTGATACAGGTATGTGTTCTAAAACTGTGTTTTGTCACTTAATGTGCTCAGTCAGTAGCAGTTTATCTTGAAAGAGCACAATGTGAAACCACAAATTACTGTGTGAATCTCAACCACTTGACAATCTTTTTAAACGTCTAAAAATGTAGAGCACAGAAATGACATTCAGCAAGAAATAATGACAGAATACGAAACTGTCTTTGTGTACTCTTAGAAAAAGTTTTCTCCAAGGGGTTCTTTCTCTAGTTAAAGGTTCTTTGATTCCTAAAAGTGTTCGTTTGATATCCATTTGTATCTCTGTTTCTACACAGAATCATTCAGGGTTTTTTTTTTTCCAGCAGAAGAACACTTAAGGGTTCTTTATATGACTTATTTTTTTAAATGTTAATACAGTGTTATGTATTAGGTGTAAAAAAGTGTGGGAAATATGTGTTTCTTCACTGATTCATTAGATGATGATAAAATATTTGTATTGGTTTAATGAGACAGAATGATCATAATATATGTGTTACCAAAGATAATACATGTTTCATTGTCTAACCCCTCCAACATTTCTAATGTTATGTCTGCTGAGAGAGAAAAAGCAACATTTTGCGCAGCATTCCGGTTTGAATATAAAGGTGCAAGACATGTCCCTGTCACTACAGATTTAGGGGATAAACTGTCCAGTTTGGGTGAGTCTGTGCCCATGATAGCATCAGATTCTTGTTCTTGGCTTACGGGAAACTGATGTGGTCTTCTGCTGTTGTAGTCCGTCCACCTCAAGGTCTGAGGTGTTGTGGATTCTGAGATGCTTTTCTGCTCACCACAGTTGTAAAGAGAGTTTATCTGAGTTACTATAGACTTCCTGTCAGCTCAGACCAGTCTGGTCATTCTCCTCTGTCCTCTCTCATCAACAAAGTGTTTCAACCTACAGACCCTCTGCTCACAGGATGTTTTTTGTTTTTCGCACCATTTTGAGTAAACTCTAGAGACTGTTGTGTGTGAAAATCCCAGGAGATCAGCAGTTTCTGAAATAACCAAACCAGCCCATGGCACCAAAAACCATGCCACGGTTAAAGTCACAGAGATCAAATTTTTTCCTCATTCTGATGTTTGATGTGAACATTTACTGGAGCTCTTGACCTGTATCTGTATGATTTATTTATTTTTTTTGCATGGCACTGCTGCCACATGATTTGCTGATAGATAACTGCATGAATGTGCAGGTGTATAGGTGTCTCTCATAAAGTGGACTGTGAGTGTATATTAGCAGTAGGGGAATATTTTGGATTCAGCCGTTGACAATTCTGATTGTGCTCTTGGCACGATAGAACATGATCCGTAAGCAAATATTGCTCTGCAACTTATCTTTACAATGCAGTTGAAGTTTTATTCAGTATATACTATTGTGTTATGAAGATGTGCTTAGTAAAACGAATTATTCTCTCACTAATATCAATAACTGAGTACAGAAACTATATTACTAAGCCATTAGACTTATTTCATCAAGCTGTCCTTCTTTGTAATTTACCTTCGCCCAGTGGTGTTTCCTGTAGGAGCTCGACATCAGGAACACATTCAGGCGGTGTGAGACTGACTTCACTGGAGTGAGTTCTGTCTTCACCATCTGAAGATTCTTCATTGCTCAGTAGAGCATCTTCTGAAAAACAATTATTGAGCATTAGTACTGCCTGTTACTCCTTTTACTTGGTCACTTGTTAGGTATTGGTAACTGATGGCATTTTGTCTGTGATTATTGTCTATTTACAGCCACTAGTCACTATAATAAGCACCACTAAGTTCAATAAAGCTATCTGTCTGTGAAATGTGCCTTTGTCTAGTGGAGCTTCCTGTAGTGCTCTGATTTTTGAAGCTGCTGCTGATCTTCTCTTGGGTAGTGATGGCAGCACAGATAGATGTTTAACTGCAGTGATAGGAGAGGATATATCCTTAACCATGCTGATGTTTGATAATACAGCAATATGCTCTGAAAATCTGGAGCAATTCAGCAGTTTCTTTTTGTTCCACAAACAGTGAAGGTTCATAGTTATAGACCAGACTGGTGTGTGGTCCACAACCATTATAATATTGAAAAAAGTTTAACCTTACACATGCAGAAACAACCATAATATCACCAATATCCATGATAAAATGATTTTGAAACTCTTCTTGATGTATAAATAAACAATATACAGTTCTTTAATTTAGCTTGAACAGTACTATCTTAGCTCTCACCTTGACTGGTTGAGAAGAGGGAAAACTTCTCACTTTCCTTTCCTATATCTCTAGCTTCATCACTCTTCATACACTTCGTCTTCTTAGATGATCTTTTTAAGACTGCTTCTGAGAATCCAGAAAGAGTTGATTTTTTAAAAATGAATTTCTCTTTATTCTGTTAAAGCTCTACTTTGGTTTTAATAAGATTAATTTAAAAAAAAAAATTATGAAGAAATCAGGAATACATTTTTCAAATATGTCTTGTCATGGAACTCACCTCTCCTGGTTTGAAATCTAATCATGACTTCTTTCAGGTCCAGTGATGGGTTTTCTGAGGAATCAAAACCAGGGAGATTGTTCATGTTAACTTACGTTTTTTTTTATTATTATTGTCAAATACAACAGAAATGATTGTATGTTTTTATTTATTACAATAAAGGATGGCCATTTAAGGAAAACATGTCTATATTTCTTTTACTCACACATCTTTGTAAGGGGACATTTATCTGTTTTTATGAGTATACACTCACAGAGCGCTTTATTAGTAGTACTAATACTGGGTACAGCATCCTTTTGCCTCAATTCTTCGTGGCATGGATTCTACAAGATGTTGGAAACATTCATTTGAGATTCTCGTCCATGTTGACATGACTGCTTCATGCAATTCTTGCAGATTTTTTAGGTGCACTTTCATGCTGCAAATCTCCAGTTCTACCGCATCCCAAAGATGCTCTACTGGATTCTGGTGACTGGGAAGACCACTTTCCCCATTCTGATGGTTGTTGTGAACATCATCTGAAGCTGCTGGCTTGCATCTGCATGATTTTATGCATTGCACTGCTGCCACATGATTGGCTGATTAGATAACTGCATGAATGGTGTACAGGTGTTCCTAATAAATCGTCCAGTGAGTATATTTAGCGTATGGAGTATAACTAATAGTTTATGGGTTAAGTATCTTCTGTTCATTATTATTTTATTCACTTACAGCCCAGACTATGTACATGGCCACGGCAGCTGGAGGTTAGTAAAAGGGGGAGGGGGGAGGGGGAGCACAGCTGTCTGTCTGTCAGTCAGCCTTACTGTACAGACTGAGGCTCTGCTCTGCTCTGCCCTCCTGTTCAATTCTCAGTCTCAGGCCATTTAAAGACTTGTCCATCATCAGGTCAACATTAGCAGTGTCTGTCCCGTCGCGGGATAAGCTGCTAGTTAACTCTCACTGAAGAAAGTTACATGTTGTGGTTGTACATGCTGCAATTACCACAAAGCCACAAAGAAAGCTTTCCTTCACACACGAGCCATCCGAATCCCACTAACGTTACAACCTGAAGATAATCTGACAGCACGAATGCTGCTGTTCGTGTAAAGTGCTGAAAGTTCTGCCGAGTGGAGAAAAACAAACAGTTAAACAACTCACGTTTTCTGTACACGAGCAGCTCAGCCGTGTAATCAGCGAAGAACCGGCGGATGTTTTCCGCTCGCTCGATTAAAAGCGCCCTGCTCATGCATTCCAGCAACGTCTTCAGGCCATAGGGCAATATCACCGTCGGCCACGGCTCACACGTTTCACTTTTATCAGCCATAAGTGTCTCAGAAAGCAGAATTGTATTAATCACCGCAGTAAAGCGATAGAATAGACGCTTGACCAAAAGTGACTAGAGTGATAACGTTCTAAGGGAAAACACTGTTGCGTCATAATAGACAGGTTACGTCATAATTAACTGAGTAACAATCCAATCAAACCAGCGAGCAGCACAGCTCACTAAAGCGTTTTATAAAGTATTATTATTATTATTATTATTATTATTATTATTATTTATAAAGAGCTTGTTGTTGTTGTTGTTGTTGTTATTATTATTATTATTATTATTATTATTATTGCACCCAGTGTTACCATGATTGGCTCCCGATCCACAGCAGCCCTGATCAGGACACACACACACACACACACACACACACACACAGTCTAAATTTATATCCAGTTTTCTGTAAGCCTGCAGTGTGACAGTATTCATTGTTAAAAGCACTATATAAATAAAATTTAATAGAATTTTATAATGGCTTAATATTTTCAGCATAATAATGTTCCATTTTACAAAGCACAAGTCGTCTCAAACTGGTTCCATAAACATGACAATGAGTTCAGTGTAATTCAGTGACCTCCTCAGTCACCAGATCTGACTCCAATAGAGCACCTTCGGGATGTGGTACAATGGGTGAGTCAGAGCTGAAGCAATTATGTGATGCACTTATGTCAACATGGACCAGAATCATAAAGGAATGTTTCTATCGTGCTGTGCAATCCATCCATTCATCCATTTTCTGTACTGCTTACAGTACACAGGGTCGCTGGGGAGCCTGCAGCCTATCCCAGGGAACTTGGGGCACAAGGCAGGAGACATCCTGGACAGGGTGCCAATCCATCGCAGGGTACAATCGCACACACTCACATACTCATTCACACACTACCGACAGTCAGCCTTCACCGCATGTCTTTGGACTGGGGAGGAAACCAAAGTACCCAGAGGAAACCCCAGAAACACAGGGAGAATATGCATACTCTGCACACACAGGGCGGAGACAGGATCTCATAAGCCGCTGTGCCCCTCCTTGTGCAATCCATGCCATGATTTTTTTTTTCAAGATTTTGGGCTGCTCTGAGAGCAAAGGGGAGTCCGACCCTGTATTCGTATTGGTGTTCCTAATAAAGTGGCCGGTGATTGCGTGTGTATTCAGTTTTTGCTAAATTATATTGATCTAGGTGCACAGTCTATTGAAACTGTACAATAAGGCACTGCAAGTGGTGGGTAAATTATTTTTGTCCAGGGTGTTTAGTTCTACATCCAGCATCACTGTAGCTATGCATGTTTTTATAGCATATTCCTTGCATCTCAGTGCAGTAGCCTCATGGTAACATTGGTATCAATAATTATGATGCCCACATGTTAATGATTGACCAATTCTGCTGCTTAATTACTAAAAATGTCTTTCCTATTATACCAACCAAAAGCTAAACAGTGTGCCTTTTGGTTTGAAAGCACAGGCTGAATGGCTGAATTCATGACAGTAACCAGGTGTTGGAATAAATTGACAGGATAACATGCATTTGTTCTTATTAATTTATTTGTTGTATTTTTACATTTCATCCAGTTTAAGGAAGAAAACACAGACAAGATATACAGTTCCTGTAACAATGCTGAGTTCTTTCTGATGTGAATCGTTAACCCCTGAGACTCTGAAGACTTGATGGACAAAGCCCCAAAATCTGATTCCTCTACTGCATCTATGGCCCAGAATTTCTATTGCTGGATTTTGGATATCTCTGACATAGTTCCAAAATAGACATTTACAAGAACTTTCAGAAATCTGTTTTAAATATATAGAAAATATGGGAATATGGTAGAGTCGTATGTGGAATGTAAAAGAGATAAAAGTCTTTAATGCTGAATTTGAATGTTTAATAACAGCAGTGACATTTCAAACTTTTTGCTGTATAGTTGTTCCAAGCACCTGCTTAATCCCTTTTTTTAGTGACATATGAGCCTGTGGCATGAAAGCTGGTTTGTTTCTGAACCCTACATGCAGTAGCTAGTACATTCTCAGATTCTGAGAGAAATCAAAGTTATAGATGTTACAAAGTTGATGACCATGATGTGTAAAGGTATTAAGAACACATTTTAATTCAGGGACAACTGGCACAAATGCCACTCATACACACTTCACTGTCTCAGTGACATTACAGTACAGAATGTTAGTTATGGTTATGCATATAAGATTAACATAGTAACACAATACCTGGGCACTTAACAGTAAATCACACAAATTATCAGTACAGATGTGAGATTCTGACTTATTTTGCACAAGATCAAAATACTTGAAATGTACATATTTGCCATATTTGAATGTAAGCACTGTCGAAGAAGAAGGAAAAAAAAAAATCACACTTCTTCCTCCATATTTCAAATTTCAAATGATGGCGAATGAAACAAAACCTTGCTCAAAGTCATTAGCACAGAAACAAGATCAAAGTACAGCCTAAACAGTAAGCAGTCTCAGTTTTGGGGTACAAGTGCTCGTCACTTGCAAGTTATGTCTTTTGTGTCTTTAGTTACAGGATCATAATTACAAACGAATTTCATTAAGGTACATAAGGTACAATCTGTACCTTTGTGAGCATGTATTTGTACTTTGGGAAACTTAAATATACCTGTACGGTCACCTTTGAAATTGAATTTTTTGTAATAGATGAAATGAAAAAGAAGTGAGAAATAGTTAAAGAGGCATATATTCCATCCTACACTCTTAGAAAAATGGCTCTTCAAGGGTTGTTTGGATATTTAAGGGTTCTTAACCTTCTAAAAAATGTTCTAGATTGCAAGCCTGATAGGAAACTCTCTGTTGCAGCATTTACATATAACCTTTAAAACCCCCAGAGGGACAACCAAGGAACCCATTAGGGTTCCAGATTTGACCTATTTTCTAAAAGTATAAACAAGGTAGATGTATCAGTGGTCAAAACCAGTGTGAGTGTAGAGATCATCCTTCATGTAAAGTTTAGATCTAACCCTCTATCTAGCTGAGAAATGTCTTCAGAAAACTGGGATAAGTTGAGGATGATATGTTTTAGTGGAAATAAACTTCACTGGAAGGTACAACACTATGAGGAAATCTATCGGAACATATTTAACCATATGAATATAATTGTAGTGTTTCAGTCTAGGCAGCATATGCAGCGATTATTACTCATGCAACTGGAGTGGAGTAACAGGCTGATTATCTAACGCTTCAATAGTATGTCATCTAACAAACCAGACTAAATCATCTTAATGTATAATAGCAGCTTTTAAATGAGTTTTAGAGGTTCAGAAATGTTAAAGAAACCTGTATAGGTCTCTAGAGCAAGGGTTCTCTCATCTCTTTCAGCCAGGGAGTCTTTCCAGTGTAAAAAATAATGTCACTGCAGAAATGAGGTATATTATGAGTGTAATCCTATCACTGAAATATTAAGCGCATTAGATAGCTCAATCAATCAATCAATCAATCAATCAATCAATCAATCAATCAATCAAACCATTATTAACAGCTCTTTTACAGTTTGACTAAAATAGTATTTAGATTTGAGTTGACATTATGTTTTTATGTAAGGTAGCTTAAAAAAGTGGCCAGTTAATTAGGCTCATAACTGAATAACATCTTTGATAATAGTCTATATGGATTTCTACCTCTTTACCCTCGTTAAAAAAAGGAATAAAATAACTGCCCCCTGGCTGTATGTCCTGAACCCCACCACAATTTGAGAACTCTATAACAGTGCAGAAATTTAAGTAAATGTACATAATGTCTTAATGTCACCATTAGTAATGATATAACAACAAAAGCTAACTATTACAAACACTTTCACCAGGTGCTATGAACAATCTTAAACATCCAAAAGCAACAGCAGTGAAACCAGGTGGTTCTATCAGTTCTATCAGTATAATGCATATTAGTTGTAGTTGTAGTGGATTTATCGAAATATTAAGAACAAATTTAAAAGGTTAGATAGCAGTCTGATTTAGTGATATCTCTCTTTTCATGCACTGAATCATTTAAATACGGTCAATATTCTGAAGAAGGTTATATTTTTATTATGTATCTTACTGTATGCCTCATGACCAAGACCAAGACAATTAATATGCCTGATTAAATGACACTACCCATGTGTGATAATTTCCCTGAATAATCACAGCTGATTTTGGGATCATGGTCTCCCTCTCCTGCACTGACAGTGGCAAACTGACTCAGATAGAAATTCTAATTTTTGCACATCTCAAACTTGTGATGGAGTGATGGGAAATTAATAGGATTACAGATTTTAGACTATTTAACTGCATAACTAACCCTAGACAACACATGCAACAAGTATCACTTGGCTGTAAAGCAGGAATCGTCAAAGGCTTGACTCAGCAAAGTGTTTCAGCAGACTGAATAAAAAAATAAATTAATAAAAAACTGCTCGTGGTTCAGTGACTCCAGTTTCATTTACCCACTCTTGTCTGATTAGTGAAGTGACTACATGACTTCACGAGGCAAACAGAATGTTTAAAGATGATTGGATAGAGAAGTATGCATTTACTCTTTACTTCAATTTTACTCTATCTCATCTGTTCAGAATCCATAGCACTAGTTAAAATGGTAACGTGAAGCGCCACTGTGAAAACATAATGACTTGAAATTGCTTTATTTATATCCATAAACTAATCATTAACGGTTAAGCATTAAAAGGTAACTGTTGTCATTCAGTCATGTTAGTCGCTTATATGCACCTTTGTAAGCAATTTTATACAGCTGAACCTTCACAAATTTTAGTTGAATACTGCTGAATATCCCTAAACTCAAAAATGTGATTTTAAATAGTTAACTCTTCTTGGATGGTCAATTTTGATACTATAGATCGGTCTACACAATGCTAAATCTACACTTTTCCCATTTAAATTTACTTCTAAACTAGTAAAACTAATTTGCTGAGTGTAAGGGTTGCTGGCTTTAAACCTGTTGGATCTGACATGCCGATTTTCAGAGGAAACAGGATTTTTTTTAAATTGCAGAACCTGCATGCTCAGATAACCAGCTGAAAATTATTAAGAATATACGTATGGGTCTGCGACACTGAAATCCCTCTTGAGAAATGTGAGATTGTTTACTAGCAGGCAACTAGCTTCTGCGCTATTTGGCTTGGCAGATGAACACGGAGACCTTCATCCATATTCATAAATCCCAGTAACTATAAAGTAAAGATGAAGTATTGCTCTTGAGCCATTTTAGTAGTTATCTGGGCATTAAAACATATTAAACAATTTATTAGTTGTTACTATAGATCATATGCAGATAATGTAAAATGCAAAGTTAATGGGTAAACTCTCTTTCATTCAGTGGGAATATGCTTATTAGAGAAACATTTGCAAGGTGATAGAGGCCTAAGTCAGAATACTGCCATCCTCTGACATTAATGTGTGTGTAAATATAGTAATAGTGTTAGGTAGTGTTAGGTAGGTAGTGTTAATCTAGTATTATTCTCATGACGCTCAGATCTTAAATTATCATAAATTTTAAAAAGATAAAGCCACCCAAATTCAGAAAAGTTTCTGACACCGTCCCAAGATGTTCTATCTAAAACCCAACACATATTGAAAGCCAGAAAAGACAAAACATTCAGAAACAGAAACATTCATCAGTGTAATGGGTCAGCTACCTTTAAGTGAACTCTAAACTGTGGCAATATACTCTATTTTAAGCATAATCTACTACATGAAAACAAGAAACACTATAGCCAACTAGAAAATAATTTGTCATCATTTTGGTTTTCACTAAAAAAAAGAAAAGAGAAAAAAAAAAAATCATTTTAATGGCTCGCATTTTAAAAGGTGCCAAACAGGACTGGTCCCTGTATAATGCACTTCCTGGGTCGGTTGAGGTCACAGAGGGACCACTTCCTTCACAGAGGCGAGGGCCGTGTGGATTCGCACGTGCAGTCTGTTCTCAAAGTCATATCCTGCACAGTTCTCCTGCAAACATACACACACTCACTACTTCAGCTCTCTCTACAGTGAAGTGAACTTAGTGAAGTGAAAGCAGCTATATACCCTCATCGCCCACTTTATTAGGAACACCCGTACACCTGCACGTTCATGCAGTTATCCAGTCAGCCAATCATGTGGCAGCATACAGGTCAAGAGCTTCAGTTTATGTTCACATCAAACGTCAGAATGAGGAAAAAATAAAGGGTGATCTCTGTGACTTTGATCGTGGCATGGCTGTTGGTGCCAAATGGCTGGTTTGAGTATTTCATAAACTACTAATCTCCTGGGATTTTCACACACACACAACAGACTCTAGAGTTTAAACAGAATGGTGTGAAAAACAAAAAACACTGAGTGAGCAACAGTTTTTTTGTTTGTGGAAATGCCTTGTTGATAAGAGGAAGCAAGGAAGGTTAATGTAACTTATATAATCAGTCAATTTACTCAATTTACAACCACGGTGAGCAGAAAAGCAACTCAGTTTGCACAGAACATTGAACCTTGAGGTGGATGAACTAAAACAGAAGAAGATCACACTGGATTCCACTCCTGTCAGCCAAGAACAGGAATCTGAGACTATCATGGGTAGAGACTCACACAAATTGAACAGTTGAAGATTACAAAAAAATCACCTGGTCTTTTTCCAGTTTTCAGCCGTCCAGTTTTGTTGAGCCTGTGCTTTTCTGCTCAGCACAATTGTAAAGAGTGCTCATTTGAGTTACTATAGCCTGATCATTCTCCTCTGATCTCTTTCATCAACAAGGTGTTTCAGCCTGCAGATCCTCCACTATTTCTGCACCTCTCTGTGTAAAATCTAGAGACTGTTGTGTGTGAAATTCCCAGGAGATTTGTAGTGTCTTAAATACCAACAACCATGCCACAGTTAAAGTCACAGAGATCACATGTTTTTTTTGTTTTTTTTTACCTTTAATGTGAACATTAGCTGAAGCGCTTGACATGTATCTGCATGATGTTATGCAGTGTGCTGCTGCCCCATGATTGAGTGATTGGAAAACTACATAAATGAGCAGGTGTTCCTATTAATGTGGACAGTGAGTGTACAAAGATAACAAGCTTATGTACAAAAATAACAAACCTGTGCTTATATTAGCTTCCATGGCTTCTTAGGATATAACTGAAATTCATTTTACTATACTTAGGCTGTGACATGTTAAATGTACCTTATTGTATTGTATTGCCATTCTATTGCCATTCCAGCTCTACTGATCATTTTTGTTTTAATTTATCCACACCTGTTCTTCAGAATTAGTCTCATTATGTCCTAGGAGAACCTTTGGAATACAGCTGCCATTTTGTTTCATTTTGTGAACGCCATCTGTATGTCCGAGTCCTTAAATCACGTTTCTCTTGTTGTAGTTGTAGTGTCTGATATATTCTGTTCCGACCTTTGTCAGGCAGTTTGGATTTTGAGAATTGATTTGCTTGTGCTTTGACCCCATCCAAGGGCTTTAACAATAATTGATCTTTTAATATTGATTTTAAGATCTATTAATATCGATCTTCAGCCGTGATCTTTCCACTGTGTCAGTCTAAGCAGCTCCTCTACTGAGAGTCGCAGGTTGTGCTTCTCACCTGGTCAGAGCCTCAGTTCACAGAGATTCTATCACAGAATCCTTATGTTTGCCTTTGCTTTGCTTCCTGTTTATTTCCTGACCTTCGCTGTGTCCAAAAACACTCCCTCACTCACTCGTTCTCTATACAGATCGCTCTCTATTGAGCACTATGTAGGACCACGGACAGAATCGAGACAACACTGACTTGTGAGTGCTCCAGGAACACATCATCGTGACCTGTCATTACATAAACAATTAAAACAGTAAAAAATTACAAACTGAAACCACAGAAATACAGAAGTATAAAACTGGTGCTAATCCCTTGGATCATGAAAATTGATTTGTCTGTCTGCATCATGCCTGGCTCTGACTTCCACAATAATTTTGTGGAAAACCCCAAAAACCCTCTGTTAAAAGACTCCTTATACTGAACCCCCTCTGGTCCCTCTACATTACAGGCTGTTTGTGTGTATGATGTAAAACACTATGCTAAGCTAATGTGTACATATTTCTTACCTTTGCCTGAAGCAGCAATGACCTTCCTTTACTCAAAGTCTACAAGTAAACACAAAAATGAGAATTATTTACTGTAATTTACGATGCTGCCGACACATTTGTTATATCATATTTGTGGCAGGGTTTAATTAATGCACGGAATATATAATTTAAACATTATATGGCATGACATGTAGTAACAGATTATCTAGGCAGATGCACAGTAGCAAAGTCTTATAAATGGATCAAATAATATACACTTTATTCAAATGCAATTATGAAAAGTATATGAAAACTGTTATTGCATACAAAAGGACTACAACAATAATCGCCATTGTGATGTTCATCTTGATGAATCGCTTGGATTACTCTACTCTTTATGGCTTATACTTTTATACATTTTTTAATACATTTTATAATCTATGCTCTTATATGCAAATTCAGGACAGAAATTACATAACATTTTTTTAAAAAAATGTTCCAAGGACATCACGCTACAGGTATCTTGATACAAACATAAGAGGCCATTTAGAATCTCACAAAATGAATCAATTCTATATGCTGGTTTTCCTCAGGTTTAAAATCGTACCTCAGGTTTAGCCAATAATACACATCCAAGCTCGTAGTAGGCGTACGGCTGCACGTAAGAGTTGTTCAGTCGGCCCAGCTCATCCCTGGCTGCCATCTGGTATGACTGTATGGTTGAGCGACAATATAAACACGGAGTACGTTAATCAGACTGTAAACAGCCGCCACACTTTCACAGACATATGTTCTGCATTATTCTAAGCTGTTCTAGTTCCAATCTTACACACCTGATCTAACTAATAAAGATCATTGGTACTATCTGAATACTGTTTCAGCTGTGTTAGATTGGGAGTTTTACAGGATGGCAGACTTCCAAGCATATGGATTTAAAATTGATAAGAAACAAACCTGGACAGCATCTTTAATGTTTCCGAGACACTTCTGTATAGCACCGAGAAGCAGGTGTTTTAAACCCTGGCATGATGGATCATCCAGACCCTGCAGCACTGAGAGAAGAAAGAAGCTGAGATGTTAGTACAAGACAAAGAAGGCAAAGCCAGGCAAAACCAAAGCAACATCACACACCTGCTGAATCCATCCTTTCTTCCTTAGTTATATCTATCTGCAGGCATTGAAGTAGGCTTGTGAGTGCTGGACTGTGCTTCAATACTGTTTTTAATATGCCCTTGTTGACATCCCCTCAACATTTCATCATAAATGAAGATCTGTTGCCATTTTAAGGGCAATTCCACTTATGCATGACTGCAATTAGATGAACCTTAAAGAGCTGAGGGACAGAGTGAACAAACCTATAGATTTGAAAGTGGTAAAGTCAATCTGTCTAAAGATGTCTAAAATCTTGCTGTCATTAGATGAAAATTATTCTAGATCATTCTAGATCACTGGTCTTTTCCTCCAACAGTGCTGCCTGCAAACCTTTTTAAGAACCAAAGTCAAGGCACTGATATGAGGTCTAATCCACATTATACTCTTAGAAATGGTTCTTTGAGGGGTTCATTTGAGAGTTAAGGGCTCTTGGACTCCTAAAAAGTCCTTATTTGGAGCCCTTTTGTAATAGGAAAACACTCTGTTGTAGGGTTCTACACAAAACCAGAGGGACCAAAAAAGGGCACACTTTATCTCACCTTGGCTCATGAGCTGCAGTTTGGAGGATGAGCAATTTGCAAGAGCCTTCCACAGGTAGAGCACCTCTACAACTCCCAGAATGCACAGCTCCTGTGTGGCACCCAGCTTCCTCAATCGCTCTGCCTGTAAAAATCAGAGAAAAAGAGAAGTGAAGAGAGATACCAAGAGCATGAGGTTCACTTGTTGCTAATGATGTTTATTAGCAGTAACAAACTCACCCTCCTGAATGCAAACTGCTCGATCTGATTGTTCTTGCGTTTGAAGAGCTTAGGCACGTCTCGGAAAACAGTGTTTGCCCCCTCCAAATCATCCGACGCACCCTGGCATACTTGGTGTGGGATAAAAATAAACACAAATGACCAATCAAATTATGATATAATGTCATTGTCAATAATTATTGTCAATCCTGATTGGCCGTCAGCTCTGACATTAGTTCTGGTTGCAAGGTTTATATTAATGCGCTTGTTCTAATATTCTATTCTATTATATTTTAACAACTTACACAGGAACTTGCATGGTGGATGCTCTACATAAACCGATTTTAAAATGTGTGTATTCACTGGCTACATTTACATGCACATTAAATTTTGTTTAAGGTCTATATTCGGGTTGCAGCCATATTCCGAATACGATGTTTATATGCATACAGGCATGGGAGTATTCCTGTATACAAGGTTGTTGTAAGTATGCCTGAATTGCCATTCCTAAATACCTAGCCTACAGCTAATCATCTGTTAGCACCCACAATTCCTTGCAGACTGAGAATGCACATATATCTCATTTCAGTGGATTTTCTGAATAAGGTGTTTACATGCAACAAATTTCCGATTAAAACAGGCATATTCCAGGGGTGGGAATTGGAATTTGGGGAATCAGAATATTGTCTTAATCTGAATTTTTTTCAGATTGCAGCGTTTACATGACTCGATACTAATTAGAATTGTAGCTAAATGAAATTTTCTGTGTGAGACATTTATTTACCATTTATGGAAGTAGTCTCCAGTGGTAGTGCTTTGTAATAGTCAGGGGTAAAACTGTAACTTTACGTTTTCCACTACAGGAAAGTCTTCAGGACAGAGGAGTTTATACTTTGAGGTTTCTCAGTTGTGGGATGTGTTCCTTGTTTATTTGATTATGTTCATTTTAGTTTTACCCAAATCAATATGATCATGATGATTGGCAATATTTTAACTCTGTGACACATAAACATGTTATTCTCAGAATAACATGATGATTGGCAATATTTTAACTCTGTGACACATAAACATGTTATTCTCAGAATAACATGTTTATGTGTCACAGAGTTAAAATATTGCCAATCATCATGATCATATTGATTTGGGTAAAACTGTTTGGTATATCTTATCGTCTTTCAAGCTCTCCTCCTATGCTTAGCTTTCACGAGGGGGTAATAACCTGGACTTGTACCTGAAGATGTTTGTATTTAAGCTGTATTGTTTTTAGAGAAACACCAGACCAGATCAGATACCATACATACTTCGAAGACATAGAAAACATTGATGATCAGACCATCATTACATATCACTTTCTTTTATTTCACTTTTTTGTGAACACTTAATACATTTCCTATACTTCTACAACCTGACTCTTGGCTGGTCTCCTGGTTCCTGATTCTCACTTCTGAAAGAAGTAACATGACAATCTGTGTTTGTTTGTCTTATTAACTTCAAAAGAGAGAACAGTAACGTAACTATAAATCAGGAAAATATATGATGTGTCATTCTTGAATAAAATATCTTATGGAAAAATAATCAACTTTGAGAAGGTGACAGAAATTCTGCTTCAAGTCTGCTGCATCACACAACCCTGTCATTGATTATTTTCCTATAAGAGCATTCACCGAAAGTGCCCCCCGTATTCCTTACAAAAACTTCAGACTGAACAAAAGATGAAACATACCTCCAGTTAGGTAAGCGTAGTAGCATTGTGACCACCTGGACTCATTTTTTAGTCTTTCAAAAGCCTGATAAGCATCTTCAAAGTTCATCTCAATCATACTGCACCACCCTGAGACGTACACACAAAATATACAATATGTTTACAACGAACTGCGACGATTACAGTCTTCATAGAATTTATATACAGTATGGATATACAAGAATCATACCGATCTCATAGAGACACACATGTTGGATCTCTCTTTGGTCTGAAGCAAACTCCAGGGCATCATGGAAAGATGCCAACGCACTGTTTATCTGGCACTGAGAGAGAAAAAAGCCCACAACTTATTTAAATCAACATCCCTAAATTGTAATGAAAGGACTAATAGTAAAGCAAAAGGCTAGTGGACATTCTTGCTGTTTTGTTGTGAGCAACAAATTAGATGATTTATGCTTAGCTCAAACAGACAGAATTTAGATGAGAATTGAGACACTATACACTATACTAATACCGGGTAGGGCCTCCCCTTGCTCGCAAAACAGCCTCAGTCCTTCGTGGCATGGATTCCACAAGATGTTGGAAACATTCCTTTCAGATTCTGGTCCATGTTGACCTTTTTTTTCAGGATCACTTTCATGCTGCAAATCTCCCGTTCTACCACATCCCAAAGGTGTTCTATTGGATACAGATCCAGTGACTTGGAAAGCCACTGAAGAACATTGAACTCATTGTCATGTTCATAAAACCAGTTTGAGAAGACTTCTTTGTGACGTGGTGCATTATCATGCTGGAAGTAGCCATTAGAAGATGGGGAAATTGTGGCCTTAAAGGGATGCACATGGTCAGCAACAATGCTCAGATAGGCTGTGGCATTTAACCAAGGATTGATTGGTATTAACAGACCCAAAGTGTGCCAAGAAAACATTCCCCACAACCTTACACCACCTCCACTAGATTTGAGATTCATCAGACCAGGCTACATTTTTCCAGTCTTTAACTGTCCAGTTTTGGTGAGACTGTGCCCAATGGAGCCTCAGCTTTCTGTTCTTGGCCGACAGAAATGGAACCTGACATGGTCTTTTGCTGTTGTAGTCCATCCGCCACAAGGTTCGATGTCTTGTGCATTCTGAGATGCTTTTCTGCTCACAACAATTGTACAGAGTGATTATCTGAATTACTGTAGCCTTTCTGTCAGCTCGATACAGTCTGGCTATTCTCCCTTGACCTCTCTCATCAAAAAGGCGTTTCAGTCTGGACACTCACTGGATGTTTTTTTCTTTATTGCACCATTCTGAGTAAACTCTAGAGACTCTTGTGCATGAAATTCCAAGGAGAGCAGCAGTTATAGAAATATTCAAACCAACCTGTTTGCCACCAGCAATCATGCCTCAGTCAAAATCACTGAGATCACATTTTTGCCCTGATGTGAACATTACCTGAAGCTGCTGGCCTGTATCTGCATGATTTTATGCATTGCACTGCTGCCACACGATTGGCTGTACAGGTGTTCCTAATAAAGTGCTCTGTGAGTGTAGTCTCCTTTACTCAGTAAGTAACTGGGCAGCGAAAATGGATTTGCAACAAAAGTGTAATTAATAAAATATATAACATGCATATAGTCAAAGTCTCAAAAGCGACAGTTAAAGTCTCCAGAAGAATTGTGGCTGGTTCTGCAAGATGCTCAGTAAAACTTACCAGTTAATCTCTGTACAGAACTGCACAAGTTGTACCTGAGACTACTATTTTTTTTTAAAGCAAAGGGTTGTCACAAAAAATATTGACTTTGTTTCATTTATAACTGTTTACTGCTCTTTATAGTATTTTTTGTAATGTAGAAACATTTAATTTCATTATTTTTGAAGGCATCTTTGCTCTATGATATTTCTTTGCATGTGCCTAAGACTTCTGCACAGTACTGTATATGTGTGTGTGTGTGTGTGTATGTATATTTACTATATTATATAATTCTTATAAATATAATTATTGTAATTATTGTCTGTGGTACATCCAGTAGTCATTTCCTCAGGTCAGACATATTTCTTGACAAACACTCCTTTGATATTCACTCATTTTAACCAATCCATGCAATCTGATTTCATCAGGATTCTTCTATTCCTCATACTCCTGTGCCACAATAGTCAGGTTTCAGACTCGAAATCCTATTGTGTATCTCTACATTTCAGTTCAGATTAAATGAATCAAGCAAAATTGTTTATTTTTTGAAAATAATTAGTTAGTCAACCATTTAAGCCCAAACGCAAAATTTTGATTGTTTTTTTATGTTAAAGTTATCTCAGCTCTTTAACAATTCCCTCAAAATAGTGCTTTTCTCCATTCCATATAATAATAATAATTGGAATAATAATTAAATCATAATTTAAACATTATTTAAACTTTTTTTTATAGCTATCTATTCTGCTGAGCTAGCTAGATAGTTTAATGGTTAGCCGAGTTATTAGCTAGCTACACATACAAACTAAACATGTTTTTTTTTTGTTGAGTGCAGCTGAATAATATCAGTACAAAATACAGAGTTACACAGTAAGCCTTTGTGTCTTGAATCTGAGTGAACATTATGCATAAAACCACCACAAGAATGTTGAATGGTTTTAATGGTTGTGTAATGTTCACTCAGCCCGTTTAAAATTCAACCCAAACAATGCTGTTGCATTTAGTAAAACTGAACAAAACCGTTCACTTAAAAAAAAAAAAAGAAGCTGAAACTGTTTTATTTAACATTAAACTGTTTGTAACTCTCTATCCTGCTGAATTGTCTCTTGCAAATTATGTTACATCGTATTACATTTGACAGCAAAGAAAAAACATGATTTGCTTCTTCATTTTCTATCCCCTGACCTTTTTTCAGGCTTAAAGGTAACTGCTTGTGTTTAAAGGTGTGTCTGCAGGGGTGGTGTGTCTGGCTCAGGAGTGGGAGGAATATGAAACACACAATGATGACAATGATGAAAAGGCAGGAGCTGGCTGAAGGAAATGCTGTCCTACTTGAGGAATTCATGTTCACGACAGTCATTGTTTTGTTGAAAATATGAACAGAACAAGTATTACTCTAAATTTTCAGTTTACATTTTTTTGCTTGTATGTGTTTTATCACTTAACTATGAAGCAATCTAGATGTTAGCCTTTTGGGGCTGCACATACCCACCTCTAACCTCTGTACTCGTCCTCTGAAGAAGATAAAGAGAGATGAGTTGGGGTAAATTACTGCTTTCTTCTGCAGGATGGTTTTGGCTTCAAGCAGCCCAGCCCGGGAATCAGAGCCATCCAGAGCGAAGAAGGGCTGCACTACTGTGTGGTACCACAAGAGAGCCAGCCTGGAGGAGGACAAGATGGGAATGAGAGAGGCACAAAAATCACAAAAGATAACACAATGAATGTGTCTGTAATGACATGGGCATCCACTAATGGCCTTTCCCCTGATTACAGCCCATAGCTGCTTTCCATGCTGCTGTCTGTATTAGCAAAGGATCAAGAATTCAACAGTGCTGAAGGTACAGAATAACTAGAGTTTATAAATATATAACAGAATAAAAAAATTTAATAATGAATTTGTTTCGATAACTACAGCTTACGTGGCCAGTGGTGCTTTCATGTCTCTGCTCTCACTGGCATAGATGAGCGATGCCAGTCCCTGGTGTCGATCTCCTGGGAATCCCAGCAGGTTGACAATCTTCAGTAAGTGGGGAGGAACCATAGAGATGCAGAGATGGAAAAGGCCGTAGCCAAAACTGACTGAGCCCTTCAGACGCCCCAGTGCCTCCTCCGTCAGCCCCCCACTGCTCTCCGCAACCGACGTATTGTGATTTGCCTGATCAGAGGAACGCCTGCGACATGCCTCCTGAAGCTGGCTAATGTCACTGTAGCATTTGTTGTACATCTTCCAAGCCTTGCGGAGGATCCAGCCTCCTTTAATGTATGCTGCAATACATGGAAATGGAGCAGGAGGTTATGGCAGATCACACCCTGTAGATCTCGTACTATATAGTAGCTGTCATTTTTGAATTAGCAAATTATAAAAAGCAAGCAATAATAAAATAAAGTGAATAAAATAGGACATAGCCCCGCCCCCATAAACTATACATATACAGACGTATATAAAATTGTTAGTACACCCTACACATTAAGAACGTCTCCCTCTCAGATTACTCAGAACATTTACTACATCGCAATTTTACTGCCGCACAATCGCTGACACTTATATAAGCAAGAATGAGTATTGCAAGCTAATAATGCACATGAATTAATTATTCATGAGCTATAACCATTAAAATTGTACCACCAGTTACAGTTCAATCAGCCTATTATATTTGATTTTGTAAAGTATATTTCAAACACAAAAATATATAATATAGATTTCTAATGTAGAATTGTGTAAATATTTAGCTAAATAGTGAAGAGCATTTTTCCACTATGAAAAATACCAGAACTTTTGGCACCAGAAATCTGAAACTGTTTCTGCTATCACAAGCAACAATGTGCTGTTTTTATTTTTTATTTTTTTTTTTACTTTTTTTTGTATCAGCACACACCAAATTAACAGGATCATATGACATACTAGTGTATTAATAACTTAAATTCATGTCCTTATTTCTTTTCAGCTTGCCATTGTTGGTGACAATTTAAGAACCTTTTATGTACAAGTTTATTGTTGAGAAATTTTGTTTCTGTCAGTATAAATATTACCCATGATTCATCGCCCCCGGAGCAGAGAGGGTTAAGGTCCTTGCTTAAGAGCCCAACAATGGCATCTTGGTGGTTCAGTGATTGATTTGATGAGTAGAGTAACTTTTAGGGTACTGTCATCATTGTCACTGTTTCACTTTGTCATTGGAAAATGAACAAGACCCCCAAGATTGTTTCATCCTCAAAATCCCCTCTGTATGCTTTATCACTACTGAATTTTATCCCAAAATGTGTGTTTTTCATATACAAATTAACATACAGTTTAAGAACTTGCATCAGACATGGTCCTGAAATTACTGCACTTGAATAATAACCATGTCCTGAGTGCTGCGTTTTTAATCAGCCAATCCTAATCAAGGTAAAAGAAATTCAGGATCACACCTGAGAGTTCCTGCTTGATGAAGGAGAGTACAGCGAGGTAGACCTGACAGTCAGCCACTATGATCTGCCTTTGGAGCCGATCCACTGTTGCCAACCCTGACGTCTGAGAGTCCATCTGGAGAGAGGAACAAAAAATGGATCTGGCAACCCCAAGGAGCAGATGGACAGAATAATATAGGGTGCCCCATTCTCTTGTTCTCTTTCTCACTGTCTCTCACCGTCACTCACTGTCTCACTCTCTCTCACTGTCACAAACATGTACAATCAAAGAGGCGTTATTTGAATGACTATTACAGTTTGCAGTCATACATATACACACATGCACGCTTACACTTTTCTTGATTTTATTGCGGATGGTCTCGATGACACCAGCGTTGTCACTCTCACACAGCTTCTCTGTGGTACGCAGGTCATCACAGGCCATCTGCATCTTCTCCTCCTCAAACGTCATCATGGCATTCTGCAGGCACCGAAAACAATGTTTTGTTGTTGTTTTTTAATCTCATAACACATGATCATAATATGAGGCAGAAGATCATTCATTCAGTGTGAGCGGTAGGCAGATTTTTCTTTTAGCATTTTCCGTATATTTATTTATATATATTAAATATAATATATATTTTTTGATCTTATCGTAAAGTGGGTGAAAGAAAGAAAAAATCAAAACACTGACATTATATGACCTACCCACTAAATGGCCACCGGAAATATTTCAAATGTGCTTAACTTGACACTTTGCATGCTTCAGACAGCAAACTTTCCCAAACATTACTATGTACAGTCTAACCAAATTATAATCCCAGTATCTGACATCTGGTGCAACACTAGTTATTTACTTACTTATGAACTGAATGTTACTAGCTGACAAAACATTCTATTGATGGCAAAACAGCAGGTTGTCATTTTCATCTGCAAACTCAGCTTATATTATCAAGCATAATAGAACCAGGGAAAGAGCGAGGGGGAAAATGTGCTAATGAGAGGAAATGAACACAACACTGCCAACAAAGAGCCTTTTCTTAAGATACACAAAGACACTTTTAACAGCCAGAAAGAGAAAAACAGAGGAAAAATGAATGGACTACCGAAATAGCAGAATGTGACTATTTTTTTAAATATATTTTTTATTTTTATATTTATGTAGTTACAAAAAACAATGTTAAGAACACTATATAACAAACAGTGTACATGTCAAGAGTGTCTCCACATGTTCTTCACTGAACACATGTTATTTATTCCGTCTTCCTACTCCACTAGCACAAGAAAGCTCGGTTAGACCACATTGTTTCTTTCAGGTCCTCTTTGGGATCATGGAACCAGGGCATCTATGTGTACAAAACCACCATAGCCAAATATTAAAAAACACAGTGACTGATGTTAAACTGCTACATGGTCCAGATCAATTTAATACGCTTTTCTTTTTCACTTCTTTAAGTACTATTCTCGTCCTGAACATAATATAATTGCATGGTAAACAAATGAACCCTTCCTGTTGATTTGTATTGATTATATTTAACAGGCTTCTCTCCTCAGCCTTCTAATGCTATTCCTTCCGCTCGTGAGGGCAGGTAATGACATTGACGTTTGCATTATAGAGCAGCAGCTCTGTCATACGGGGTCATGATACAGGCCTGTTTAATTGTGGAAAATCTCTCTCTCATTCTCTGTTCCTCTTTCGTTCTAGCTCTCTCTCTTTATAATGTACTCTATCCTTCTGTTTCTAATTAGATGAGTGAATGTGCTTTATCTGAGTCATGTGATCATTTTTATGACTGCAGTTTAAAAGTTTTGAGGTCACTTAAGAAAATTCTTCACAACAAGGCATTGCTATATGTGTGACACCCTGGGAAAAAGTTTCCTACTATACTGTATATAGTTCTGAAATCTACAGATTTTTGATCTCTATCATTTTAAAATCTTAAATCATTTTAAAATCTGCTGACCCCCAAACGTGATAAGGGAGAAAATCATATATAAAGATTTCATTACAATTCCACTGAAACATGTCTTGCCTACCACTACAAGTATAAACTAATATACAGACTGAAAAACAACACTAATTCAAATTTTTAAAGACTTATGAGTTTGCAAAGGGAAATGAGTTCTCACTTTGACGATCAGCACCATCCACATCAGGATCTCTCATCACCTGAAGTAAAAGTCACTCGTGACATTTAAACACAAGCCTTGTCATAGTCATTTCTTTACTTGACTGATCTGTGTCAGTTCTGATCTTCAGTCAGTTCTGTTCTGTTGACGAAATTTCATTTTAATTCTGTCTTTTTATTTTGTATCAGTTAAACAGCAGTGGTCTGCTGTGGCCTGTAGAGTGTATACGCACTCTTCTCTGTTTTGATGATGATGTGACAGAGCATAAGTATCGCACACATTTTGACAGCCGGTATCTGATTGCAAACTGAACGCAGTAGGCTTATGTCCATTTCGCTACGGCACATAACTAACCAGCAACTTGATCAAAGCATGATTCACTGTGTGACAGGCACCCAAAGCAAGATTAGAAAGTACCTAAGTAAAAAAATTTCCACGCCAACGTCATTTTGGTCAAATATACTATTTATTTTCTTAATGTAGAGATGTCAAAGGATGTTAAAACCTGATGTTCCAGAATTCAGAATTCAGCCACAGGAATATCTGATGGGTTTTCCCAGACCACCTGTACATATTTTTCTTTGTTTTGATGCAAAATGCATTCAGGTAATGCAGTTTACAAAAATTTTCCACTCATTTCTCACTCAAGCTCAACTACTAGCAAAACAAAGTGTTTCAAAGTGCAAGTGCTTTATTTCCAAATTGATCAGACTCAAGTTTAAAACCCAATATACAATTCAAGTATGTTAGTAACAAATACTATATGCCTGTCATACACACCACAGTGAAAGTTCTGGGCCAGCAGAATGCCACCATCACTACATACGATGCAATATCATACATTGGATTGCTGTGATACGAATCCAAAGGTTAATCCCTACAGTACACTGCATCTAATTTAATTCTTGGAAGCGCACTATGGAAGGGTTCAGTTGAAGGATGGGAATAAGTGAGGCCAAAAGAAAAGTAAACAGGAAATATCGCTTTTATTTTCCACCTCCTCCGTCACTGAACTCCACAGAAGAATTGTTTTCTCTGTGGAAATGGAAGGTTTATGATCATCATCCACAAGACCAGATGGGCCTCCTTGATTCATTGCATGCTGGGCATCTGGGCATATTAGAAACAGATTGCCAGGGATATTCTTATTCATGTGATTAAAAAGAAAAAGCACAATGCATGATGTTGATTTACGTAGGATAGACAGGAAAAACATTTACTGCAGCAGTAATGTACAGTATTGGTTTTACAGTAATGCTGAATTAGTATAATGAATTTTGTTTCATGTTTTAATTGTAATTCTGTGTTCCTGGTGCATTATACAGTAAAGATGTTTCATTCTGCCTTATAATAAAGTGTTTCTAAAACAATATTGCTTATATTGCATACATTATTGCACAA
The DNA here is from genome assembly GCA_022985145.1 of Pangasius djambal. Lineage (NCBI taxonomy): Eukaryota > Metazoa > Chordata > Actinopteri > Siluriformes > Pangasiidae > Pangasius > Pangasius djambal. The sequence goes on from CM040985.1 coordinate 14,409,514, forward strand.
AATATATAATAAAATACAAAATATAATATAGAATTTTTTTGATACTTTATTATAGTACATTTATATAACAATTTAATCTACTATATTGTTTTAAGTCATTATGCCCAGATTTTCTTTAGAAAAAGCAGTGGTGTTTGTCTCTTTTAAAAACATTTGCTAAGTGGGTTTTTGTGGATGTTTTTTGTACAAAATGGGCAAGAAATTAAATGTTTATTAAATTAAATTAAATAGAGATGAAGTTAACTGGTTGCCAAGCACCTGCTGTGTAACAAGTTGAAAATATAAACTTGGCAGAGCCAGTTGGTATAAACGGGCTAACAGGGTTAAGCCCTTGCTCTCTTTGGGGGAAAAATACATAAAAATAAGGCTCTATTTCTGATATCCACATTTTAATTGCTGTTAGCAAATCGTAAGGTGGATTATTTGTTACTTTCATGGAACCCAGAAAAATATCACCACCGACGGTTGTAAGCAAAAATACACAGAATGGTATGAGGTAGAAGCTGCGGCTGTCAATGACTTATTCTAATAACAAATATTTCTCTAAACAGGAGTTTAACTACATTCTGTACCAACAGTTCTGTACTCCACAACCCTGAGTTTAGCATATGACATCATGACAACATGGCTGCCTGCAATATCAAGTGTAAATAAAATATAACTTTGCCACTTTAAATCATTTTATAGTAGTATTTACGTTAGGTCAATCAACATAAATATATTAGTTAAATCTATAACACTGACCATACATCATAAAATCATGATCACTAATGTTAGATGGCTAGCTTGTTGCTAACACAACACAGACATTCATAGAGGCATCCTTGTTTTCCCCACTTTGAAGATTGAACACGCTGAGCTCAAAAATGACATAATTCCGAGTTCAGCCTTCCCGCTTCCCACAGAGTTAAGTTGAACGTAACATAATTGCTGCGTTTAGCTTAAACTGTTTAAAAAGTTTTGCTTAAACTGTTCCCAGATAGATATTTAAATGCCAGCATGAGTGATAAGAGAGGAAGAAACACTGACCAGGAAGGACACGAAACTGGCTCCGAAGCTCATCAATGGACTTTGGGTCCTGTAGAGAGGAAACATTACAAACAAGGAATCAGATAATTTGTAATCTTATGCTATTTCAGAAATTGTGTTCCTGTTTTTCTTGGTTATTGACAGACTAAAGAAATCACAACCAGATGGTTTAACAGGTGTAGCAAAAGAATTTACAGCTTGTAATGATCACAGCAAGCGTCTAGCAGCTACATAATGCACAAAAATGACCTGAATCATAATCAGAATCAAATTTATTTGCCATAGACCTTTATATGAATTAGGAATTTGTCTCAGTGTTGTTGTTTAATTTTCTATATGCTAAACAAGCTGCTATTGAATTGGAAAAACATAATACTGATTTTTTTTTGAGTATCACATAGTGTCTGCATGTCCACATTTATTCCTTTTAAATAGAGTTTCATTATGCCAGTTGGACAAATTTTGCATATGTATGGTGCACTCCACTTTCAGGCACTCCACAGAACAAGCCTGTAAACTGAGGAGTCCCAGAGTGCTGGACTACTTAAAATAAAAAGAAATCACCAAAATGGGATGAACTTCCCCATCCTAGACCGAAAGCGGACACTCCTGCTCCAAATCCTGTTTATAGATGCAGGACTGGGTAAAGAATTGATTCAACTATGGCTGGAATCACACCTTATAATGCAAACATACTGATTACCATGAATGCAGCTTTCTGGAAATAATATTATAATGGGTCATATTTGTACAAGGCAAGAGTTGATGTGTTGATGCTGTAGTGGAAGTTTTGTTATTATTCACACTAGCCTATCAGAGCAAGATTTACCAGGTCGATCAGTTTCACATCAATAATAATATCTTACTGGGATGGCCAGAGGTGACTTACAGTGGTACTGGCCACCCCTGAGCTACATCCTTGAGTATACTAGCCTGTTCGGTATGTGTGGTGATTTCTCTGCTCAAGCACACCTGCTAGACCTGGTCATTAACTGACAGGCTGAGTCAGGAACTCAGCTGTGGCCTCACTGCAGAAAGCCTACCTGTATCTCCTGAAGAGCTCGTCGCTTTCCTTGAACCCATTGTTGAGGAGCATACTTATGCCCTGCAGTGCCAGCTCCGCATCATCCAGCTCTGCCTTCATCTCCACCTGCGGATGGTGCTGATGCTGATGCTGATGCTGCTCGCGGCCTGCCATTGCGCATGCGCTCACACAGAAGGGCGATTAACAACGAATACCAAGCGTAGAGAAACCATCAAAATGACAGGCCAATCCTAAAACAGTCCTAAACGTAGCCGAAAATGATATGAAAACACAGCTGGGAATTTTTTCCACTTTTCGTGCGCCTGTCCAAACCTTAGCGACGTGTGTTTCAGCCAAATATTGTGAGAAAAACACTGATGTTCAGGCCAGACGTCCTCTGCACAGTGCAATCCCTGTCACATTCATCTACTCCAAACCTGTCATATTGTTTCAAATCAACTAGATCATCCAATCATTTTTATTGTTTACCATCCTGGTCATTTACACCGTGTGATAATCCTCCCAGCAGCGTGAAGTCCAAATACAATCAGATAAATTCGCTCCTCATTCATTTCTGCGGATTTCCCCGAAGCGGCGCACCAAAAAGCAGAGAGCAGAAGGGTTGCCAGATTGGACTGCTGTTTTTGCATTTACAATCACTTTTAATAAACCCTTCACATTTCACCACGTATTAACACAGGATAGATTTCTAAAAAAAAAAAGTTCAAATCAAAAGATTAATTCATAAGTTTATAAAGAAACAATAGTTATTATTTGCACTGTTTTTCAGATAAATGTGCTGAATATAATTAATTGACATTAGTTCATTACAGATTTACGCTCAATCTGGCAACTCATGTCAGCATGTCGCATCCTTTCACTGAACTGGATCACCTTCTCACTGTACATTCAACCACGGTTGCCAGATTGCATCAAATAATATGTGCTATAACGTTTATGTAAATTATGGAGCTTGGAAGCTGACAAAAACATTTGCATATGAATTGCCTACATCTCACAAAATTATTTTTTTCTGTGGTGCATTTAATAAATTTGCAGTTTCTTCTTTGTTTTGAGCTTGATAGGGCAAAGATTTCACTTCAAAATTCAATATTACTGGAGATTTCAAGTTCAAGCTGAAAACAAGCAAAACAATTAAAAAAAATACACAACAGGAAAAAGTCTATTTAAAGTCTGTTGGGAGTGTAGTTCAAATATAGGAAATTTATATTCAAATTCATATTAAATTTCGGCTTCCAAGGTTCATATTAAATCAAATCAATATCAATAATATATTCTTCTTCTTCTTCTTCTTCTTCTTCTTCTTCTTCTTCTTCTTCATCTTATTATTATTATTATTATTATTATTATTATTATTATTATATCGAGAATTAAATTTTCCATCCTAATCTGGCAACCCTAATTCCACATGACGTGTATCTGATTCACTTTGCTTGAGTCAGCTTACCAACCAATCAGCACTCGGCATTTACGTACAGTATATACACTCACTAACCACTTTATTAGTAACAGTATACTAATACTGGGTAGGGCCTTACTCTCAAAACAGCCTCAATTCTTCGTTGCATGGATTCCACAAGATGTTGGAAACATTCCTTTGAGATTCTGGTTCATATTGACATGACTGCATCATGCAATTTTCCACAATTTCAGGCCACTGAAGAACTCATTGTCATGTTCGTAAAACCAGTTTGAAAAGACTTTTGCTTTGTCTCATGGTGCATTATCATGCTGGAAGTAGCCATTAGAAGATGGGTAAATTGTGGTCTTAAAGGGATGCACATGGTCAGCAACAATACTCAGATAGGCTGTGGCATTTAACCAACGATTGATTGGTATTAACAGACCCAAAGTGTGCCAAGAAAACATTCCCCACAACCTTACACCACCTCCATCAGCCTGGACTGTTGACACAGGGCAGGTTGGGTCCATGGATTTATGCTGTTGGCACCAAATTCTGACCCCACCATCTGTGTGACTTTCGAAATCAAGATTCATCAGACCAGGCTACGTTATTTTCAGTCTTTAATCGTCCAGTTTAGCTGAGACTGTGCCCACTGCAGCCTCAGCTTTCTGTTCTTGGCTGACAGAAATGGAACCTGACAAGGTTTTCTGCTGTTGTAGCCAATCTGCCTCAGGGTTTGACATGTTGTGCATTCTGAGATGCTTTTCTGCTCACCACAGCTGTACAGAGTGGTTATCTGAGTTACTGTAGCCTTTCTGTCAGCTCGAACCAGTCCTGCCATTCTCCATTAACCTGTCTCATCAGCAAGGCATTTCCTTCAGCAGAACTGCTGCTCACTGGATGTTTTTTCTTTATTGCACCATTCTGAGTAAAGTCTAGAGACTGCTGTGTGTGAAAATCCCAGGAGATCAGCAGTTATAGAAATATTCAAAGAAGCCTGTCTGCAGGCCCATCATCCCATCAACATATTTCAACACACATTTATGAGATTTGATTTGACAAATCTAAAGTCAAACTTACAGCATAATACCATGACAATATATTAAGATAAAGAAAGTCAAATAGTTATACAATTAATATTATGCTGGACTGGTATAAATAATCAATATGAAATAAAATTTCATAAACTACTCAAAGCAAAGCGAAAAATCTTAAAATACATAAAACTACTGTATAAAACATTCTGCAACAAAAGCATTATTATTTGATAATGCATTGTTAATGCATTATCAAATGTTGATAATGTGGCATTGTTATATGATATTTAAAGTTCCTTATGAAACAGTAATACTGGGTGGAGATGAACACATATACACGTTAACGAACACACTGCATTAATAAATTACGAGAGATCAAATCAGAGCTTATATATGCTCAGAGCGAATAATTTATCTCACAGAACATCAGAATTCTTTTTTATTTATTCATACTTTTTCTTTTCAAAATAAAACAAATTACAGACCAGTTGAAAACATCTTTTCATCAACTTGAGCACTGGCAGGAACTGATGAGCACTTGTTACAGCAAAAAAACAAAAGGAAACCTGGGCACTGTTAAATACTAAGTCATTTTCATTATACTGGTGTAAATGTTGTCTAAAAACCCGAGTGAATGTCAACATTCAGCATCAAAGTACCACTGAAAACACTCCGGTTTGTTCCACATGGATAGCTTAAAGATTTCCCCAAAACATTTTATGTCCATGTCCAAGGAGACTGCTGATTTGTACCAAGAACTGCTGCTGCTGTAATCATAAAGACTGTCCTGTGCTCATGCCAGCATTTTCAATACACTTAGTACTACCTTTTGAGTCTGGTTCCTCATAAGCAATTGAATTGAACTTTAGACATAATCACATAATTATAGTGAATTGGATAGGATAAACAGGCTTTATACTACTCTGCCGGACACTCATTAACGTTGACGGAACCGAACACACTGCTAGCAGACTTAAATGAAAGAGCAGCCTGGTTTATTTGCACGTTTCTCAGACATCCCAGGTAGGAGCTCCACACAGGCACTCTCTTCCGCTTGGTCTCTGCATTGACAATATATATCAAACTCCATTAACAAAAGAGTAGAGAACAGATGTCATTACTGGCAAGCATTTATTTATATGTAATCTCTCTCTACATAAAGTGCTAACCGTAACAAAAGTTAACCAACAACATTGCATGCACATTTCTTACACTGTTCTCTAAATGTTATCTAGATAAAAAAAAGGACGTGTTATATTAATACTCTTCAAAGGTGCTTGAGAGAGAAACAAATGTATTTGTGTGAGTTTACCTGGTACACCTCCGATGTAAAGTGTGTGACGAGTCTTGGAAGGGGAATGCACATGAGGCCCAACAGCACTGTTGGAATTGTGTCCCATCTTTAGCTTGATAAAATTTCCTTTTTTGATCACTGATGACAAAAAAGTGTGTAAAAGGGACATTCTTGTCTTCCCATTCCCACTCTCCCTCCACCATTTCCTAGTCCTTATCTCTTAGTACTGTAAGTGCCCTTTTCCACTGACAAGGTGGTGGTTTCAGGGTCAGTGCCTAATCTCAGATCACTCCTTGTTGTTCCACCACAAAATAGTAACTTATTAGTTTACTAAGTTTCTTAGTCATAGGTGGCAAAATCGGTGTGGTTCTAGTACAAAATACAGCTCGTCTGAAACTCTATAGGTTAGAAATGCATCTGCCAAATGAGTAAAATGTGTCTAGTGTTGTGCCAAGCTGTGAGTGTGAACATGACAGTGCTGTTCTGACCACAGCAGGACTTTTAAAAAGCAGTCCTCGGGGATCAGGAGTAAAAATGTCACCTGTCACATGATGGAAGGATTCCGCACAGAGCGGCAGTTGCGGAGTCACAGAGGTGCTGTAGTCTCCCGCGCCATCATTCATCTGGACCACCATCTATAATCACACATGCAGTTGAGCACAGTAAATATCATGCTCTTGTCATTATTCAAAGAAAGCAACTCCAAGCACATAAAAACATATTATACAAAACAGGACACATTTTGAGAAGAAGGCATAAGGTTCATATTGGTCATTAAGTAGCACTTTGCTAACTGTTGCCTGCAAGCCAAATGGCAATTTCTATAAAAACATAAAGACAAAATTTTTCCCTTCCCCTAAGCGACCCTCAACCCCTCTGTTATAATATGTATGCATTCAAAGAAAAGGGGCGTGTCTGAGGATCTGTATTCTGAATGGGGGTAGAGTTAAATTTTCTGGGCCAGAAAACTGTAAACGGAAACCTGTACTCAGAGATATTGCATGGCAATATTGCATATCAAAATGTGGGTGGATAATTAATAAACACTGTGATATCTGTGGTTTCAACTGTAAAAATTGCATAAATACCCTGTTATAATTATTTGTAACTAATTCTGCTGCTAAAGAAACATAACAAATATTGATACGTATAGTGGGTGCTAAATCATAAAGACACCGATAATACCCACAACACACTCTAACCAGAGACTCACTGTGCCTTTCTTCAGGAAAACACTGAGGCTGTGATCTTGATGACCTCTGCAGTGGAAAAGTAAGCCAGTCATGTTTCTGGGACGAACTTCAAAAGTTAAATCGAACTCAGCACCCAACCTAAAGTGTTTCTCTGGGGGTGGAAAAAAGGTGCGCCATTAAACAATGAGTGAAAATGTCATTGAGGTGTAGACATAAAGTGCTACATAAATACTGCTCAACATTTCTTTTTATTAAATAAGATGTGCTTAATGAATTATAACTATTATACTGTATTACATGTTTATATAAAACCTTTTCACCCTAAATTGGATATGTGACAACATTTCATCCTCGTCCTTTATGTTGGTTTAATGTTTTCACTCATTAGTTTCCATAACAGAATAATTTCATTCTTGCACTTAAAGTTATAAGCAAAAATGAAAAATTGTGATTGATAGATTTCATCATGCTACTCCATGTCTACTCTGAACTTAAATGAAATATGATTTTGTAAATGAAGTCCTAACCTAATATGATGTGAGAGCCACCACCGGCGAAGTACGCCCCTTCCTCAACTACCCCATCAAAACAGGGAGCTCCTCCATGATTGACAGCTGGCTCTCCAATAAGAACACTGTTAAACCTGATCTTGCGGATGCATCCTATCACACTCTTCTGAGGGAAACGTATGCCCTGAAAAAGAAAAACAAGGACAACCTTTCTGGAAATGCAGCTTCCTTCCAAGTTGCGATATGTGACGAAAGACAAACTAAGTAACAATATATACAAAATAACAAAATAACAAAGTATTATAACATGCATGAGTGTCAGTGATTGATTGAATCTTTCCAGCTCCAAAATAAACTGGAGGCTGAAGCTCCATCGAGATCCCTTCATCCTTCTGCAGCTGTCCATCTGGCACCCGAAAACCATCCACCACCAGGTGTGTGACGTGCTGCTCGACACTAAACCTGATCTGTCAAAACATGACAAAAACAGCCTCAGATGCCAGCTTCAAGCTTTGTACAACTTAGCTATAGAGCAGAGTTTCAAAACTCAAATCCTATAGATGCGCAGCACTGAACAAATGTTTTGTTCTTTTCAATCGAAGAACTTTGTACTTGAGGTCACTGCTAGAATGTAGTAGTGAGAGTGAACCATCAAATCTAAATGATGTATATACTCCACAATGTTTCAACCCTATAATGCCATTCTGCACCCAAAGATCATGGAGCCAGTGACGTACATTGTGCCAGGCGCCATTATTAATCTTCTTCTGATAGTAGATCAGTGTTCCATCACCGACAAAGAGTTTGACTCTGCCGCCGTTCATGAACAGGATGACACGAGCAAAGCCTTGCTTATCTGTGATGTGGAGCAGGAGGCCATCGGCTGACCTCGTCTGCATGTCCAGGAAAATATGAGGCCTGGGAGACATGAGATGGTTTAAATGAATGGTAATGTTAGTACTGGACCATTATGGAGCGAAAAAACTACGGTAGTTTAACTAAGGTCATGCTTGATGGTAATCTGGGAAAACCTGTCGGTTGTCTCTGTTGCTGAATTCTGGCAAACAGATGAAAAAAAAAAGCAAAATTTTATATATATATATATATATATATATATATATATATATATATATATATATATATATATATATATATATATATATATATTGCCTATAACACACTTTGACACCTCAGCTTTAAAGAAACCAAAATGATGTGAAAATGTTTTTATTTACTTTACAACCTTGTCATGGCTTTCTTCCTGCATAGAATATGTGTAACGAGTTAGTTTAACAAACAGTCAGCCTGCCTAAACTGTCTAAAATCTTGCTAGCTAAATGTGATTTTCTCAAATAGTGAACATCACGCTTTGATCATGTTGTTGGAGCTCTTTGTGCCATAGCAAAATGGACAGATGCATAATCAGATCAGTTTGTAATCATATACTGGCTATCAAAACGACCGTGATGTTCCTGTGCCAATGAAAACTTTTTGGGGTAAAATGCTAGAAGTCTACCTGTGATTGCAACACAACCTTGCTGGGGTTTTACTAAGACATTTTTGTCTGTCCTTTTACTTTGCTGAAAACCTTTCTAGTATGTACTCCTACAACAAAGAAAATGCAACTCTAAATCATTTGCCCAGTGTGACTCACCTGTAATTGAGGTCTTCTGGAGATATGATGTACTGCAGCTGACTGCGTGCGCTGAGATGGTAGGCCAGGATGTGACCCACTGGCTCGCTACAGTCTTTCTGAGAGTAAAAAGCACAAGACAACTCAAACATCACAACACATGCAACTACAGGCGGCCAACACTTTTCAAGACATCATTTTCTAAGACTTTTTCCAGGACATTTTCCATGAGTTATACACGGAAGGAAGGATATCTTAAATTATCTGTTAACAATAAGATCAGCATAACTTAAATAAGTAAAAAAAAAAAAAATAATCCAAACTTTTAGTCTTTTTCCAGCTTGTGCTTGCAAAAGATAGGATCTTAAAGGTGAATGTATGGTACATAAAGTGACCATGCTATGTGATACCTTCCATACAGTTATTTTATTTATGGGATATCATCAGGAAAGAAAATATGCTCCTAAATTTCCGGATATCAGAGTTATCGCAGATGGCACAATGAAACATGGGTAACACTTTACAATAATGTACCTGTACTGTACTGCAACCATTACTTTATTATTACTTAATGAGTGATCACCCAGTATTCATTAGTAGTTAATAGTAGTGACCTATTAAATAAAAGGTGTTTGTATAGTGCTACTCTTTCATTCTTATTTAGACCCTGCACAGTTACCTTTGGGTTATTGAACAGTATTGTAAAGTGTTACTGAAATACAGCAAGCATACAGAATTTACTTGGAGCTGTGTGCGTGTATGTGTATGTGATTCTTATATTATTTTGTACTCTCTGAGCATACCTTTCTGATGTTGGATTTAATGTGCCCTCTTCGTCTTAAACTGCTTCTTGCAATGATGGACAGAGGCTGCTGCTGAGTGTTACACAACCCAAAAGACGCGACTCCTGTCTGAGTGAAATTGCTCAGATCAATTGGGATGCATCTGTTTTCAATTCTAGGCACAGTGGGATCATTAAACCATGTTAGACTTTCTCATATTAACTTCATTAATGAACTTGTTTTGATTAATAAGATACAAACAAAACTAAAATCTAAACTATGTTGTATCTGCAGATCACAGATCACAGAAGCTATGACTGAGTCCATATATAGACAAGAGCATTTCTGAGTGGAAATGATCATAGATTATAGATAGCAATGTGGGCATGTCTGAATCCATCTGAATCTGAAGCCCATGAATCCATATATGGGAGTCTTCAGTTAGGAAGAATGAACTATCTGGTATTCATACAGTCTATACACATATATGTATATATTTTTACATATTTTGCTAGCTAGGTAGGTCACATGAGCTACGCTTACAGGATTTCAGAGAGGATTTTAAGGGAGTGTTCACACTGATTCTGTTTGCCGAGTCTGAATCAGAGTGAAATTGATAACTTGGTTTGTTTGCTATTTGGCTTGGCTTGGTTTCACAATACATACAATGAAACGAACCAAAAAGCAAAACCTCGGGATAAGGGGCATGTATGACTGAAAAAGGGAAGAGAACACAGAATAATGTTTAAGGATCATTTTCTCTCTGATTTGGACATAACAAAGGAACTAATAGTGTGAAAGCAACCTAAGTCATATTAGTAAATGTTTATGATTATCACCATTAATGCTAGCTATCTAGCTAACATTAGTAACCTGCCAAGAATCTGAAAGCACCTCCCTGAGTGCAATCATAAAAATGTTACACTTGGACACCTATAAAAGTGTCTGATTAAAAATGAAGAACACCCATCTGTCTCACTCAAAGACATGCCCACCAGTGTTCAATATGTACACAGAACACACTCTTCATACTTTATCTTTACATACAAAAACGGCAATCCAAGCAAAGGAACAACGTTAACCTCCTCATGTAAAAATTCCTCAGGCAGCCTCTGAATGTCTCTTTTCCTAAAATCACACTAGTGTTTTGGAATATAGAGCCTGTGGACACTGTCTGCGCATCTCCTCTGTCTGAATCGTCAACATTTAGCTCCATTCTGGAAAAAAAAACACATATTAAATAGTTTTGAATGATAATTTATGCTTGGCATGAATATACACTAAATACTTTTGAATCATTTTTCCTGGTTCTGAAAATGCTTAGTTCATTCATTACCCTGTGCTGTTTCTATAAGCTGTCACATAGTGCCACCTTCCCTCATCGTATCTGTTTTTGGACTTTAAATTGGCTGTACTGTCTTTCATCTCGACATGTCCATCAACCAGAGACAGTTCAAATCCACCATCCTGTTCGTCAGAGGCAAATACACTGAGTAACCCTATGTGAGCTTGATCTGTATTGATTCTATGCATTGACATGTATTGTGTTACACATATTCACAGAAGATCTAATCAAGTACAATGTTCATCCAGAGATGGAGACTCGTTAGAGATGACTGTGCACTCACCGTGTCCCTGGTGTGCAGTAAGACACCACTGCTCTGTGTGGATCTGAAGCCCAGAGAAACCATTGTGGCTGAATCTGGCAATGTGCTGTTAGCAGTAAGAGCAAGAGAGCTTCCCGTCTCTAGAGTAACTTCATGTACACCCTGAACAAAAACAATTACCATTGATTTCAGTAGAAAGTCCAAGTTATTAATCCTTTAAGACTATATTGAAACTTGTGTGCAAGTTTCAGACAGACTGTATCATTACAGAATCAACCAAACTAAAGATTCTTGTCTCGGGCAGAGGACACAAGACACTTGAATTCAATAAAAAAAGCTCCGGTTTTCACATTTCTGAATATGAAAATTTGAAATGTATAAAAGGTCACTCTGTACACTATAGAGCCACAGAGTCCAGACTGTAACAAATAATTATAGCTTTTTTTTTAACGACATCATGTAAATTCTAGACTGAACTGTATAATTTCTATATTTGTTATATGTAACCATCTGAAAATCTGGATATGGTTTTTAAATAATGTAAGCATGAAAGGATTAATGCATTCGGTTTATTCTAAGTCTTACTAAACGCTGTTTTAATCCAGCCTTACCAGTAAATCCGATGGACAACCAGCATGAATTCCAATTGCCTCTGAGAATTTGATGGCAATGTCCACCTCAAGCCCTTTAAGACATCCTCTAAGCGCCGGGTGGTTAATATTTAGTCTAGAATAAGAAGTATTTTCCAGATAAATGAAGTGATCATATGATCATTTATTCAGTTCAATTCATTAAAAGATGTCTATTTAGACATGTGAAAAAAACCCACCCAGCACTTCAGTTTGCTGTCAATGTAAAATGCTTTAATTGAATTCTAGCTTGATTGCAATGACAATTCTGAGCGCAGTGACCTTAAATAATGAAATATATTTGCAGATTGTTTATTGAAATCTGATGTTAAATGTTTATTTGAACAGTGCTTAATAACTTATTACCGCCAAAAGTAATTCAATTGCTTAAAATGTTCTGCTGGTCTAGTGCTCAATAATATATTTATGACTTATAGGAAAATAATTTAACTTTGAGGAGTTAACAGATCACGCCTTCACACCACCCTGTTATAGATTAATTTCCTGCAACAGCAACCCCCAAGTGTTTTATTCCTTACGTAACAACATCTTAGACAGTAGTTCTGGCTGCAAGGTTTATATTAATGCACTGTATTAATGCATTTCTATAGTAACAACTTACATAGAAACTTGTGCTCCATTAAGGGTTTAAAAACGTGTTAATGTGCGTGTAATCACTGATATGATGTTTTCTGTGAGGAAGCATCATATTTAGCATTCATACAAGGAGTCTTCAGTGTCCATGCTTTGTAGCAGAGGTAGGCCTAACTAGGTTTTCAGACATTCCACAACATTAAATATCACTATAAATATCACTATAAAAAGCATGATGTCATTCATTAATAAATAAAAATCACAAATAACTGTTGTATAATTGGAATAAATCACTTCAGGATGTGATGTTATTGAAAAATAATCTTTGGGATGGTAACAGTAACTCCGTCATTGATTATTTTCCTATAACAGCCCACCACCAACTGTTTTACTCTTTATTTGACTCATATAATAGAATAGTATTATAGGCTATATAATGTATAATATTGGCCAGAACTTCTACAGTGTTCTACAGTAAGCCTTTTCCCCCTGTTGTTCCTCTGCAGGGAGTGTGTGACGTTTAAAATCTGCCTGCACAGTACTTCTGTCGACTCATTTCTGTCATTTCAACAGTAGGTGGCAGTGGATGACTACTAAAACCTTGGCTTACACTACGTTTGGCTAACAAAGCATGCTGTGCACTTCCCAACACAAACCCCGAGCACATTGACACCGGAGTGAAGCAGAGATGAAGCTGGAGAGCGCCAAGACGCACGTGAGAGATGGTACAGACTGTAGCAGTACATCTCCTTCCTTACAATAAATAAGGCAAAGGCTTAAAAAATAATATTTCAAAAATATATTTATGATTTTAGACTTGCGTAGTGAAAAAAGTGCAAAGATCAGTGATTGACTGATCACTGCTGTCTTTTGACATGCTTTTACAACTGGCGAAGAATGACGCAATTCTAAATTACGTCAGAATAAGCATCCAATCAGATCAGCTCCTCGCCTTTCCCTTAAAAGCCGGCGGTAGCGCGCAGTCCCGTTTTCGCCATGGCATCGTTTGTAGAGGAGGAAAGACTCCGCCAAAGAAAATTCACAAAAGAAGAAACAGCCATACTGGTGCAGGAAGTGCAGCATCGTCATCATATACGGCACACAAGAAAGGATTCCCCGGTCTGATGATGTGAGACAGGCTTGGGAGGAGGTGGCTACACTCCTAAATGCAGCGTCCAGGTGCCACATGCATGCTGCAGGAGGAGGCTCTTCAGTTAGCCAGACCCTCAGTGCAGCTGAGAACATGGCTGTCTCCAGCGTCTCCGAGGACAGCAAAATAGGATTTGAGGGTACTGAAATCGGCTTAATCAGGTATACATATTTAAAAAAAAAAATTTTCTCTCACTTTTCACATTTACACAACCTACAGTGGTGCAATAAACTGAACAATTATTTACCTTCCACTTAATGTAAGTATTTCTGATGGCTTGTTTTTTTTTTTTGTTTTTTTTTTTATCAAAGTGTGTAAAGGTGCAATTTGTAATATTTAAAACTGGTGTTTCAAGCTCTAATATGTAATAAATAGTAGGCGTTAATAAATATCAATATGTATATTATTATATATTAGCTATATATAAGCTATATATAACATTATAGAATTATATAAGAAAACTGTGATTCTCAATATTACTGTGCAGTAGATCTCGCTACTTTCCTTATTTCAGACTTCTGTTTTTTTTTTTTTTTTTTGGCTCAGAAGCAATTTTTTTTCTTACCCTATATTAAACAGAGATAATCAGCTCCGAGAATTATCAGTGTTACACCCTGTAGAAATTGTGAATTAATGTACAATATAAACTGCCTATAAAAATTACTGTTGCTATATACCGATTAACACTTTAAAACCTTTCATGCCCTAATAAATACAAGACAACTCTTTTTGGTTATAATATACACTTTAGTGATCATGAAACACACTTCAGGTTCAGCTCCTCAGGCTGACGGAGCTCAGGGTCCTAAATCAGAAGCAGCGGAGAAGGAGATGGCAGAATTAGATGAGCCTGTGCAACAGAGAGGAAGGCAACAGAACAGCCAGCAAAGAGCGAGCGACCTGGCATTTTTAGATCTCCAGTAAGGTGGATTTAACATGCTGCAGTGGGAACTGGGGGCTCTTAGACGCTCTGTGAATACCCGTCTCTGCAGGATGGAGAGCAGAGTATACCCACTGCTGGTGTCGATTGAAGTCAACTTAAGGAGACTAGCTGATGCTGCCGAGCGATGCTGTCCCCCTTTTGGCAGCACAGAGTCCCCATCTACTCAAAGCCGTTCCTTTGGTTTGCCCCCGAGAGGAGGGAGGAGAGGGCGTTACATTAATATTTGGTTGTAATTTTTTATTCTTTGCTACATATTAAACAAGGTTTAATGGTTCTAGTGTGCTGCCTCAGTTATTTGTTATGGCTTATACTTAGTAAGGAAGAAAATATTTGCAGCCGGTTGTGTGTCTCCCATTTTGATGTTTAATGCCATCCAGGCTCCTCATATGACAATAATTGATCATCTTATAGATTTTAGGTCAATATGGTAAAATAATAATTATGCACATTCAGTAGTCACAACTGAGTAGTTTGTTCTATTTTTTAAATTAAATAATTTAGTTAATCCAGTAGTGTAAATTGGTTTATTTTATGTAGAAGTGGGGTAACACAAAACTGTGTTGAAAGAAATGGGCCAGCACTTACAAAGTCTTTACTTTGGGAAGTCAGAAAAAGTACAGTTATAGCCTTCCATCTGTCTGTATGCCTCAGGAGGCAGTAAATTAAGTGCAATGTTGGTCTGCAGTGGGTGCAAAAATACCACTGCACCAGCACTACACGTGAGCACAGATGTGTTTATTTTTGGCCATATAAATAGAAGCTGAGCGAGGACAGTAAAAAAAAAAAAAATACAACCCTGGTTTGCATCCAACTACATTAGCAATGCATTGGTATTATCCCACTAGGGCACAATTGCTCCTGCAGAAAATAGACCCGCTGGATTTCATGTTCTCTTTATGATGATTGCAAACAAATGTATTGTTTTTTACAATGAGAAAAGGGCGGATGGATTGCATAAAAGAAATCTTGATTTTTTTTTTTTCATGTTAGACACTATTAGGATTTGCACTTAAACAGCCATTACCTCTCTGCGATCGCTGCTGGGATTCCTCCTATAAACGCTTGTTTATAGATGCTGTAGTTGATCCTAATATTGACCGAAAAGCCTACAACACTCATCTCAATCTTGCCAGGTGACTGGAGGATTTTAATGTTCTGAAAATAGGCCTGCAGACGAAAAAATAAGTAAAGTAAGTACATTTTATTTATTGAACATATTTAAAACAAAAAGTTGACTAAAGTGCTGTATATAGAATAGGATATTAAAAAAGACATAGAATAGAATATTAACAGTATGTAAAAAAAAAGAGAAACTATGAAACATTGATATAATAGACAAACACACATTAAAAAGCCAATTTATAAAAGTGTGTTTTTAGTCTTAATTTAAAAACTGATGTCCAGTGGGAGGCTGTTCCACAACCTCGGCACAGCCACTGCAAAGACACAGTCACCCTTAGCATTCAGCCAAGATGGTGGAACAGCTAACAGCAACTGGTCTCAGGACCTCAGTGTAGCACCTTGGTCTTGGAGAAACATTGTTTCGTTTCACTATTCACTAAACTCCACTTGAACTTGAACATGGGAGAAGCATACTGGCACAGTAGGTCAGAGATGTAGGATGGATGTAGACTGTAAAGAGCTTTAGAAACAAACAGTAAAACTTTTAACTGGACAGGGAGCAAGTGCACTGACACCAAAACTGGGATGATGTGTTCTCTTTTCTTGGTGCTGGTGAGTAATCTCACACAGCTGCATTTTATTCTGTACAGTTAGAATATTCCTTTTCTTTGCCTTCAAAAAGTCTTGAGTTGCTTTCGCAGTATGTATAGTGTCATTATCCACCTGCACTGTGAAGCGGCGTCCTATCAGTTTTGTAGCATTTGGCTGAATGTGAGCAGAGAGTATAGCCTTATACACCTCAGAATTCATCTTGCTACTTCTGTCAGTAGTCACATCATCAATAAACACCAGTGAGCCCGTTCCATTGGCAGCCATACAATGCCCATGCCATAACACTGTCTCCACCATGTTTGACACATGATGTGGTATACTTGATGATGCTTGATCATGAGCTATTCCTTTCTTTCACCATACTTTTCTCTTCCCATCATTCTGGTACAAGTAAATCTTGGTTTCATCAGTCCAAAGAATCTTATTCCAGAACATGGGAGGCTTTTTTAGATGTTTTCTGGCAAAGTCTAATCTGGCTTTCCTGTTCTTGAATGTTACCAGTGGTTTGCACCTTGCTGTAAACCGTCTGTATTTACATTCATGAAGGTGTCTCTTGATTGTAGATTTTGACAATGATACCCCTACCTTCTCCAGAGTATTCTTGACTTCTGTTGATGTTGTGAAAGGGGTTCCCCTTCAGGAACTCGAGCTGTGTCGAAACGCTATGGGAACGCCATCAGCGTGACCGCATCCTGAATCAGGTGTGTAATCAGTCCAAAGGATGGGTGGGACGTCACAGGCGGGGTGACGACCCGGAAGCTGTAAAGGCACGAGCGGCGGGCGCCGTGCCAGCTTTCTGTCATTCAGCAAGCGCTCTGTGTGTATTGTCTGTCTATTTTGTATTGTCTGTCCTAAAGCAAAAGACAAAACAAAACATAAGGGCGAGAGCGGGCAGCGTTTTAGGCTGTGTGTTCCTCCCTGCCCGCGCTATATTACGGGTGGGGATACACACAGCCTGTGCGTTGTCTGCTTGGGAGCGGAGCACGCAGAGTTGGCTCTCGAGGGAGAGGGCTGCTCACATTGCGAGCGTTTGCCGCTGCGTGCGCTTCGCTCCTGTAGGGCTCTCTTCGAGGAGGGAGCCTCCACTCGCGTTCCTCGCGGTGCTGGCCCCGCTTCTGCCGAGGCAGAGCGGCGGTTACACTCGTGGGGTTCGCAGATGGATTTGGTGGAGGGAATGGAGACGGGCGAGTCCCTTTCTCCTTCCTCACCCACCAGATCCACTGCCCGCTCTCTGGGATCGGAAGCCCGCTTTGCGGTTTCTTCCCCCCGGGGAGTGGGCTCGGCGCTCCGCCTGTCTTCCTCCAAGGAGCTTGACGTGGAGGGCGCCGATGATAATTCGCCTCCTCATATGGATTTGGTGGAGGGAATGGAGACGGGCGAGTCCCTTTCTTCTTCCTCATCCGCCAGATCCACTGATCCTTTTATGTGGTTTCGCTTTCGTTTTTTCCCGCGGCATGCCTAAAGCTCGCGAAAAGACGTAACATGAGGCGAAAACAGGCAGCATTTTAGGCGGTGTGTTTCTCCCTGCACGCGCTGTATTACGGGTGGGGATACACACGGTCTGTGCGTTATCTGTTTAGGAAGGGTCTCTTTGAAGAGCCGCCACCTCCACACCGGAGCCTACCTTTTTTCCCCGACCTCCACACCGAGGTGTCGAGGTCTCGAGGTCGTGGGGGAGGCCTTTCTAGACTCAGGAGATCGTTCTGCCAACCCTGCCACCCATGGTGCTTCAGGGCGCAGTGGTCTCCGGCGAGTGCTTCTCTCAGTTTCCGCCCGGGAACGTAGCGGTACTTAAAGGCTCGCTACCTCTTCAGAGGTCTCCAGAGCAGAGGTCAGTCTTGAGAGACTGATTCCCTTAGTAGACTATTTGGCAGCGTGGAACTTCTGCCGAATGTGTCTCAGTGGGTCCCCCATACTGTAGAAAGAGGCTACCGAATCCAATTCGGTTCTCCAGTGCCTCATTTTTCCGGGGTTTTTCCCACTCTGGTGGGCCCCGAGCAGGCTCTGGTAATGGAACAGGAAGTGCACACTCTCCTGAGGAAGGAGGCCATCGAGGTGGTCCCTCCTCATGACAGAGAGTCCGGGTTCTACAGCCGGGACTTCATCGTTCCGAAGAAGGGTGGAGGACTGCGTCTCATTTTGGATCTGCGTCATTTGAACCACTCAGTCATATGACTGAAGTTCAAGATGCTCACAATCAAACAGGTCATGTCTCAGATCAGCTCCGAGGACTGGTTTGTCACAATCGATCGAAAAGACCCGTATTTCCTTCCCCAACACAGGAAGTTCCTGAGGTTTGCTTTCGGGGGCGAAGCTTACCAATATCGGGTTCTTCCGTTCGGCCTGGCACTCTCACCCCGCACTTTCACGAAGTGTGTGGATGCTGCTCTGGCTCCTATGCGACTCCAGGGCATCCGCATACTGAACTATATCGACGATTGGTTGATATTAGCTCGATCGGAGCAGGTGGCGGTTCGGCATCGAGATGTTGTTCTCGCCCACATGAAAGAGCTGGGGTTAAGACTGAACGCCGAGAAAAGTGTGCTTTCTCCAGTACAGAGAATGACCTATCTGGGCGTGGTGTGGGATTCGACCACGATGCAGGCATGTCTGTCTCCCGCTCGGATCGAGTCGATCCTCACAGCAGTTGCGAGAGTGAGAGAAGGCCGGTCACTCACTGTAAAGCAGTTCCAGAAACTGCTGGGTCTGATGGCAGCTGCGTCCAATGTGATACCTTTTGGCCTGCTGTACATGAGACCCCTACAGTGGTGGCTCAAGACCAGGGGGTTCTCCCTGAGGGGAAACCCGCTCCGCATGATCAAGGTCACGCGGCGATGCCTACGTGCTTTAGACATGTGGAGGGAACCTTGGTTCTTGTCCCAGGGCCCGGTGTTGGGAGCTCCTTGTCGCCGCGTAACGCTAGCGACGGATGCATCCCTCACCGGATGGGGAGCGGTCAGCCCGCGGTCTGTGGAGCGGCCACCATCTCACTTGGCACATCAACTGCCTGGAGATGCTGGCTGTGTTTCTAGCATTGAAACACTTTCTCCCGGACCTAAGAGATCGCCATGTTTTGGTGCGCACCGACAACACAGCAGTGGTCTCTTATATCAACCACCAGGGAGGTCTGCGTTCGCGCCCCCTTTACAGGCTGGCGCTCCAGATCCTTGTGTGGTCCCAGGGGAAACTCCTCTCTCTGAGAGCAGTTTACATCCCTGGCCATCTCAATATGGGAGCAGACGCCCTGTCGAGGCAGGGGCCGATGCCCGGGG